>CM024589.1:5208892-5634557 GCA_014182565.1 Eucalyptus marginata
AAAATCTCTTTATTCATACTATTTTTACACGACAATAACAGAATATGATAATGAGATAGAGCCTTGAGATGGCTGGGAAAACCACTATTTTTTCTCTGTCTGAACTTTACAAGAAGGGCAAGACTGTTCTATTCTAGTCCTAACAAAAGTTCTTGGGCGACCCTGTTTACTCAAAAACAGAGACGGGTCAAATATGCATTATTTCTATCAAATTTCCGAATTCTTCCAACTTGAAGAAAGAAGTAT
Organism: Eucalyptus marginata; assembly: GCA_014182565.1. Taxonomy (NCBI): domain Eukaryota; kingdom Viridiplantae; phylum Streptophyta; class Magnoliopsida; order Myrtales; family Myrtaceae; genus Eucalyptus; species Eucalyptus marginata. Next base: position 5,209,139 of record CM024589.1, read on the forward strand.
ATTGTTAGTTTATAGATGGTCCGTCAGACACTAAAAATTCAACCACCTGAGCTTTTAGGTTACTAAGGTCTGGGCAAGACTAAACCGACAACGAAGGGCAAAAGTAAGCGTTGATGATTAGCTGAGACCTGGCTGTATCACTGGGAAGGACCAGTTTCCATTATCCTCAACAACCGTTTCGCCTGCCCACCAAGCCGAGCCAAAGTCGGGCCTATGAGTGCCTCTCCCATCGGCATTATCGCGAAAGTGAATTCTCTAGAAGACCCTGATGTGAGAGAACCATGCCTATGATGTTGCCATTTCTCATTGTCACCTGAGGAAACTCCCTCTTGTTCATTACTGGATGTTACCTGAAGTGCCCTCATTCCTGTCTCTGAGTTCAAACAGATACCTCTCTTTCAGCAGCTGCGTGTTTGCAGAAATGATCACACTTCCTGCCGAAGCAATAAGGTCGCTGTCCCCATGTCTCACAGCCTCTGTAGGTATCTCGAATGATACTCTGCTGTTGACCGTCGGATTGCCGTTTGGCGTTTGTTGACAGATGGATGTGTCCGGACCTTGAAATCTGAAGGGTATCCATCTACATATTTGGTTCTCACAGAATCAGGAGTCAATGAACCAGAATCTCGCCTCGATCCCCATTCATGGGTGTGCAATATCAGGTTCAAGAGCTTGGGAGGCTCACCGGATTGGAACTCTAGGACATTGAGACCACCAGCAAACTCACAACCAGGGAAAGGAGATGAAGTGCCCGAGCGAGATGCCAGAGCTGGGAGAAATCAAGAAGTGGCCAAACAGGGCTTCCAGGAGAAAACTGGTAAGACTGAAATTCATAGTTTGGGAACGGAAACCATGACAGGCCCCGGGTTCAGTAGGTTGGGGGTCAAGCAGCTGGGCAAACGGCACCTCTGGTGATGAGGGTGTAGTCAGATGCACAGACTCGGGAGGTGGAGTGACGGGAGCAGTAGACGGCTCAGTTGTAAATGTTGAGAAAACAGGCGGAGATACTAACTGGGTTTCATGGGCATAAGGTCCAACAGCAAATATGGAGTTAGGTCCACTAGGGAATACATGCTTGCTGATATGGACGTCATGGAAAACATACCAGCTGGAGATTGGGCGGCGGAAGGAGGTTCTGATTGAAGGAATGATGCTGGAGAGGAGGGCGGTGCCACAAATGGAAGGGTTATAGAAATCGGTTGCACCGGATTATGAGTAGCCAGAGCATCGCCAGTGGAACCTGTTGTCTCAGGGAAGAAAAACAGCAGGCCCAATACGCTTCCGGTGCTTCTGAGGACCCAAGCACCAATACATGCTCCAAAAAGGCACCCCATCTTCTCTTCTGCTTGCAAAGAACATATAGAAATGTCTTAGCAAGGAAGACCCTCACACCTTTGGAGTAGCATATGTAGTATGTAAGGGGAAAAGGTCATAACAGCTCAACAAAGATATCGGCATACAAAAACTATAATTGTTGGCACTCTACAGCACAGTGATCATGCACATATTGGTATGATAAATTGATAATCATAATCCGGACAAGCCATGCCAAAAGCAGAACAGGTGCGCAGGAAAAGGCGCCTTTGTCTGCTTAGATGCCACTGAAAGTTTTGTAATTCCTCCAACCTCACAGCCGTTTATTGCTGAAACAACGTGATAAATTCATTTTTCCTGAAAGGAGGTTCCAGCACAGCATGTTAGGAACTTATACACTCAGCAACTTGCTCGTGCTTGAATCCATCTGCCTTACTAACATTAGAATCAAGTAACTGTCTTCTACTCACTGCTGCAGAGCAAGATGAACATATTAAAGGCTATTCTTGGCACATATTTCCATAATTGAAGCATTAATACTAAAGACCCTTTTGGTCGAAGGCTATTTCACACATCTTCATTCTATCTTCTAACTTGACACCACAACACATGAAGAACCCTGAAACACAAACAAGTAGAGAAAAACGGCAGGAAGAAGTAAAGTACCAAGTTGAATCAAAAATGGACCATTTCCAGCCAAAAAACATATTCAGAAAAATGCAGATGCCAAGTCCAAACTCCATCCCCTATCATATCCAAAACCAAGAACCTAACAATCACAAAGAAGAATTCGCTTCAACATATTAATCTACATCAGAGCATTCATCCCGTTCGGTTTCTCGGAACTTCAAAGATACAATCAAATCCCGATCTCTCCCTCTAAATTCAACTCTCAAGCCCCCCTGTACTTTTGAGGTAAATTTTTCTCCTTCACCTTCTTTTTTTTTTTTTTTAATCTTTTTGATTAAATCAAAGACAGAGAAGCAGATCAAACCTTTAGAAAACTGCCATCAAAGATCACTTTTTTGCTCCTCTAATGATTACTAGCAGACTTTCTAGTTTCTACCCATCCTTTGCTCAGTGCCTACTCGGAAAAGCAGCCTCGCCTACCTCGCATCGGAACTCCCTCCACTTCGCTTTACGAGGCACGAGAAAAACGAAGGAAAAATCCTCGAGAAAAGCACAAATCCTATATGCAAGAAACCTACAACCTACGCACGCCAAATCAAGCGAGCTGGACCCGGCAGAAAACTCGACCGACCCACCAAAAAAAATCATGACTTCCTCAACATCACTCCCCGATTCGACCGAAAAAGATCACCAAAACGAGCTCATCAATCAGCGACGAACACAGTGAAACAGAGAGACAGACAGAAACAGAGACAGAGACAGCAGCACAGCACGTCGGTACACGAGCCCGGGTTCAAGGCAGCAGGCTCAAGCTCACCTGAGCCGCGGCCTGAGGGGGGCGGTAGTTCTCGGCGGAGGCGATCGCCGTCGCGGCGGCGTGTATGGTCTCCAGCGCGTCGTTGCGGCGGTTGTTGTTGGCTGCGGCGGCGGCGGCGGCGGCGACGGCGGCGCCCCTCGCCTCCCCATTCCCGGTCCTCACGTCTCGGTCCATCGCTTCTCGATCCCGACAGGGAACAAAGCAAAAAGCTCCTGCAAAGCTGAAACCGCGCGCTAGCGAAAGGCTTCGTCGCCGCATGCGGAAGCCGAGAAAATATTTTCTCGAGAGAAAATAAACCGGAAGGAAAGCACGGCTCGGAAAGTTGGGCCTACGACGACGTCTCGCACAAAATCGCGTGGAAAACGAAAAACCAAGCTCCTCTAAAAACAATAATAATTATAATAATTCTTCGTAATTTTCCGGCGTCGCCATAAATATCATCGAGGAATGTAGCATAACGTTTTGGATTATTTCTCATTTATTATTTGCTAATAATAATTATATAATTATGAGCATGTATTATTTTTGGGTGACCGAGGGACGCTTTAGAGGTCAAACACGGCAATGACGTGAGTGCCCGTCTTCTGATTTGTGGAAGACCCGGACTTTCTAGGCTTTCGAGTTTTTAATTTTTGGAGGAAACCGGGCGACTGATCATTTTTAATTTAAATTAATTGCGGATTAACGCGGGGCGGGTTCCCGAAAATGCCCTGCGGACGTGCGGTATTTTCAGCCCGTGCAAGAGTAGGAACTAGAAGAAGACCGTTCCCATGGGGATATAGGTAGTCGACCGCGAGTTAGGTCGCCGCGTATTAGGCACTATCGCTCTAGCACAAAAATTTGAGGTGCGCACGTCGCTCCTCCGGCGCCGGTGCCTCGACTGGGGTCGCGGCGTGCGATGAACTTTCGACATTAAATTTTTTTTTTTCCTCCCTAAAAGCCGTTGGAATGGAAGTTTCGATCGTCCCCGCGTCCTATATTCTCGACTCGCGATTCACGCCGCTACAGTTTGGTCAACTATATGATATGATAAACATGCGGCCGGCGTTATGCGCGCGAGTCATGCAAGAGTCGCGGTACTAGATTGCGAAAAAAGGAGAGGAGGGGAAGGGCAGTCCGGTCATTTCACTTGCCCGGGGGAAGCGTGTGGTTGGGTGGGAGTTGGCATCATGATGGGTTGCGAAAGGCGTGCACGTGTGCTCATGCCCTTCTAGATTGGAACGGTTGGATGATTTTGGCTCTTTGTCTCGTCCTTTTCCCCCCGGCCGTGGCCCCCCCACCACCCGCCCCGCCCCGCCCCCGGTCCCCAAAATTCTTCATCCTTCTCCTCTTGGTCCCACTCACTTGGCCGCCCTCGCCACCACCCCACCGGAGGTCCGCAAGTGGGTTTGAACACGGACCGTCCGATGATTGCTCCGGACCAACTCGTCTGATTTCGAGAGGAGCTCGAGCCCGAGCCTGTCGGTTCTCGGCTCCATAAGTTTCACGAGTTTGATTCGACCTTTGGGATATGCATCCTCACCATTCAAGCCTTTTTATTGAAATTGGGCTCCACTCAAGCTCAAACTCCTTCTAGAAAAGCTTCACAATTGGATCGAGTTCGATATCCCGATTTTTTTAATCGAGATAGGGGTGATTGGTTAAATGAAATAAGAATGGCTTTGATATATTTCTTTTTCTTTTCAGAGGCTAATTATAAGATTTGTTGTTTCACTTTAAAAAAAAAAATCACAACTGATTTCAGAGTTTATGAGAGTTTATCCTCTCATTTTTCAAACACAAACCGATCATCCTTCGCTCTTACTTCTCGTGGCTTGTTGAAATTCGCTCCAAAATCGCGAAATGCGAATATTAGTGCATAGTCTAAGCTCTCATTCTTGGGTGTTCGAATCTTTAATTAATGAAAATCTCGGTGGAGATAAAATATGATCAAGTATCATTAACTTAATAATAATAATAATAAAAAGTATCAATCCAGTTTGAGCAATCAAGTGGTTTAGTTTCACACTTGAAGCCAAGAACTAGAGCAAAAATCACTAATTAGGATATTATGAATTGGAACAATCCAAAACTAAATTACTCGATCTGATTAGGTGATTCTTCTTAAATCGAGCAAGTTCGCATAGAAACTTCAGCACTTCAGAGTTACCTTAACATCAAGAGCACACGAGCCGGACAGAACTCGAGCTTTCCACATTGTGTCGGCTCGGCTCGGCTCGGCTCGCGCTAAACTCGCCAACATGTTCCATCCCTTTTTTTGGTAGCGCAACGCCTTTCCCTTCTTCTCTAATCCTCGTGGGATTCCCACTTATGGGATTTTTGACCAAAAGCAACCCGCTTCACTTCCACTACGCAGTTTCGCCGAAACATCTCAGTGGGATTAGGTCCCATGCTTAGCAACGAAGGGACAATTATTAATCATGGTTCAAGCCTCCGGAGCAGTGTCTGATTTTCACTTGTCAAAGACCCGATGGATTCGCACGTGTGAATCCCAAGATCTTCGGGTCCACCGCGACATCGACGCTTTCGCGCCCTCGCCGAACTCTCCTTTTCACTGCTCCGCCAGATGATCTTTCACGGAACATCGATGGTTGACCGAGGTTCGTGGAAATTTCCAGGCTCTTGTTCTCCCGTAAGAAGTACAGAAACAGCGATCGTACACGAATCACGTATTCACAACTTAATTATCGAAATTTAGATCGAATTTCAATTCTGCCCTATACTTTTCTTGGTCTAAAAAAGAAACACCGACTTTGACTCTAGTCTCAGGTCTGCCTTGCTTTTAGAAATGGCCACCGGTTTCTTTGAACTTATCTATATCAAGGGTTTGTTGCTTGTTTCATAAGTGATGGTGTTAGTGAAGATGTAGTTCTGATAATAAATCTCTAATTGAAAACTAGTAGTAATTTTTGGATGCTAGGATACATATGAGACTACAGACTCGAGATAAATAAAAATTTAGGATAGAATCGAGATTGAATTTAAAGTTTGAAGCTTCTTAGGGAATACGGAGAGAGAGATAAAAATCAAACATCGAGAGAATAAGTAGGACAAAAAGGATTCTTTGCAGTACGCAAAGAGAAAATGTCCTAAAATGTCCTTTGTTGGCAGTCGACACTAACCCGAACCTAAGATTAGGCAAAATCCGCTGTTCCCGCATCATCCCGCACAGTATTCCCAGTCAACCCTACGACATTTCCCAAGTTCGACCGACCGGCGATAACGTCCCTAAACTCTTTTCCGTGCACGCTTTGTCCTTAAGCTTCAGCCCCATGATCGAACCGAATGGGAGTTAAATGTGGCGGATTCGTCTACTCGAGTCTTTCACCTAACCAAAGGTGGTCAGCAATTTGGACTGGTGAGATGAGGCCGAACCCCCACGTGGCGACTGTGCAACGTGCCGATGACTTCCTGGCGTCTTTTTCTTTGGGTGGAAAACGAAAGAGGTTTGAGTTTGGCTGGCGCTCCTGCTTCCTGGAATGCGGAGACGACTTCCTCGCGCTCGATCTTGACCCGCGCGAGATGGACCGGTACACCGTCGTGACATGCTCGAGCGGGCACCACGCCATTCTGCTACGGTTAGAGCCGTCAAACGGGCAGATTGAGTCAAGAATGATTCAACCTAAATAGATTCATTTAATGCATTAAGAAATGTCTTTATAACTCATTTTAATAGGTCTAGCTATAATTAGATCCGCTCGATGCACCGATGGTATGTAATTTATTGGCCGATTTAGTCATTGGCTTTTTCCTCCTTTCGGGTTGATGGTGCGATTAGTTCAACATCGCGGGCACGTATTTGTCAAACCAGCTTTTTACTCGTTTGCGTATTTGGCAAGGACTGTGTTGGACAGTTGGACAGGGACGCTTGTCTCTGACCAATTTGCACGCTAAGCCGTAAAGTGTCTCTCGCCATCATAAGAATGGGGGACCACCTTAATTTAGCGCAATTGCTCCCATCGTATTCTTCGAATTTGACGATGGCTTTTGACGATGGCGTAATTCCACGAGCTTGGTGACCAACCAATTTGTATTTTGGGAAGAGTATTGAACTCGGGTCGGGTTCTAATTGGCCCAACAATATCCTTTCCTATTAGCACAAGCGAGCCGACCCATTGGACCCACCGGTCCGAGGTGCCCTTTCGATTGAGAATTCATCTAAAAGACATCTTATGTTTATTGCATTTTTATCGATTTAATTTTAAACGCTGATTTTGTGATTGAAGCCTGCAAAAACTTTTTCGTTTTGTTAATTAAATCCGTCCGGCTAATTAGGAAATCTCTAACATAAATAAATTCTTTTTTCTTCTCTCTTCCTTTTTTTCTTAATTATATTTGTTTTCTCTTCTTTTTTTCTTTTTTTCATTTTTCTCTCCACTAGCTATCACCGAGCCTCATTGATGGCTAATGGAGGTCGTCGTTTGATCGTCGCTAGTCTAAGTCCGAGTGTCCTCACCCAAGCCGGCGATGGCGGCCATCGATAAGGCCTCACAGTGGTCAATTGAGGGAAAAAGGAAAAGGAAAAAAAAAAAAAAAAAAAGAGAAGAGAAGAGGAGCGAAAAAAAGACAAAAAGGAAAGAAGGAAAAAGGAAGAGAAGAAAAAAAATAAAAAAATATATATATATAATTAAAAAAATAAAAATATTATTAAAAATTATCTATGTTAGCATTTTTTGGCCACAATTAACTAAACGAGACTCAATTAGTAAAATATGAAAATGTTTGGACTCAAATGACAAAATTGAAGGTTTATGATTAAATTGACAAAAGTATAATAGGTTTAAGACTTTTGAGCGATTTTCCTAAACTTTGTTTCAACAAAAACAAGATGGACGGATAAAGTGTATCAATCTAAGATTACTTTAGATTTTGAATTGACATTTATGAGACAGGTCCCCTGAACCATTTTTCTACGGCAAATCGACTTCCATCTCATAAATCACATTATCAATGAAAAATTTATTTAAAAAGTTTTAAATATATTATATTTGTACCAATTTAGTTTTGATCCTTTTAATTTGGCCATTTAGGCCTAAACCTTTAGATAATTTATCAATTTGGTCATCTCGCAAATTTTGACGAAAAATCGCTAACGTAAACGCTAACCTACCCATCCTATGTGACACAACTATTGAAAGATGGCTAATGACGATGTGGAAAATTTTAATGATTTTTTTCTTTTCCCTTTTTGTCCTTTCTTGCCGCCTTCACGGCACTGTCGGCCGTGGGTGAGGGTCACAATTAAAAAGAAAATAAAAGAAATAAAAATTCAAAAAATTATAAAAATAATCCATGTTAGCATTGACTATACAATGTAGAACGATTGACGTCTACGTCAACAATTTTTTGTCAAAATTGGTCAAAATAACTCAATTGATAAATTATCAAAAGGTTTAGAACTAAATTGATCAAATTAAAAAGTTCATGATTGAATGGATATAAGTACAGTAGTTTTAAAACTTTTGTGTGATGTTGTGCTTCTGAATGCTATACTTCTCACCGAGGTATCGCGCACAAAGCGGTCCGCATGGGTTGGGTCCAATTGGCCCAACAATCTCTTTGCTAATTAGCACAAGCAAGTCAACCCATTGGACCTGCCGGTTCGGGGTGGCTTTTTCATCCGGCAACTTCGGGTTTGTTTGTTTATGTTCTTTGTTTGTTTTTGAACAAAAATTTTTTTTTGTTAAAAAGAAAAAAACGCGTTTGTTTGCGTTTTTGTTCCAAATCTTTTTTTGTTCGGAGAACAAAAAAAGAACAAAATAAGAAACAAAAAAATTATTTTTGTTAAAACACTTTCAGAAACACTTCTATTTTCTTCTCTTTCTTTCTTCTTCTTTTCTTCTTATTTTTCTTTGGCCGGTTATCGGCCTCGGCCATGGCCGGCGACCGACCATCGAGGGCTAGCGACCTTGTCGGAGCGTCGCCGGCCCTCAGCGGCCGAGTGTCGCCGGCCCCAGCAAGGCTCGGCGGCGGGGTGGCCGAGCCTCGCCGGATGCAGGTGAGCCCAAGCTCGCCGGGGGCGGCGAGCCTTGCCGTGGTTGGGCGAGGCCGCCGGCCCTCGTTGGCCGATCACCGACCATGGCCGAGGCCGGTGACCAGAGCCAAAAGAAAAAAAAAAAAAAAAAGAAAGAAAAAAAGGAAAAATAAAATAAAAATATTTAAAAATTAAAAGAAACAAAAAAGAACACAAATTTACCAAACGTGTTTTACGGTAAAAAATTGTTCTCAGAAATAGAAATAGTTTTTATTTACGTTCTCCCAAAAAAAAAAGAATAGAAACACAAACAAACGCACCATTCGTTTTGCGAAACAAGATGAACAAATATAGTGTATCAATCTAAAGTCACTATGGAAGTTGAATTGACCTCTACGATACAGTTCCCAAACCATTTTCTCTGCGTCAACTTCCATCTTGTACTTCACATTATCAAAGGAAAATTACCAAAAATGTCATAAATATATGGCACTTGTGCTAATTAATCATAAAGCTTTCATTTTAACCAATTTAGTCCTAAATATTTTCATAATTTATCAATTTTATTATTCTGCCTAATTTTGGCTAAAAATAGCTACTGTCAATGTCAACCATTTTATATGGTACGATGGCGAATCGTGGGCAATTTCATTACTTTTTTAAAAATTAATTTTTTTTTTTTTTTTATTTCTTTGCTTATTGCAATGGCCTTGCCCAGTAAGCAACAAGCAAGAGCTACAATATAAAAATAAAAATAAAAAAATTCAAAAAAGATTCAAAATTTGTCTATGTCAATGCCAAGTGTTCTACTTGAAATGATTAATGTCCATATCAACAATTTATAGCCAAAATTGAATAGAATGACTCAATTGACAAATTGGCAAAATGTTTAGGATTATATTGGCTAAATTAAAGGGTTCATGACTAAATTAACACAAGCGCAATATATTTATGACTCTTTTGGTAATTTTTCCTATTATCAACTATTCCAGTGCAATGCTATTGCTTTGCATATTGATTCGAAAGCTACACTTCTCATTGAGGTATCGCGCACAAAGCGATCTGCACGAATCGTGGAGAATGGGTTTTATCTACTTTATGCTCTAATATAGGGGTGATTGGTTCCGGTCAGGTCCGATCCAGTTCTAAGATGGAATCGGGAACTAGGCCGGTTTCAAAAGTGGGGCTGGGGATTGGATCGATTGGTCCTAGAAGCTGGGAACCGGTCAATCGATTTCGAGTTCCGATTCTAGTTATGATCAATGGAATTGGTCACTCTTTTTTCTTAACTACTTATTACCTTATGTTACAGGAAAAAAAAAAAACAAAACAAACAAAGTAAACGCTTGAGCTTTTATTAGTATTACAATCAGCAATAGAAACAAGCGGCAAACCTACACAGTCCATAGCGGGAACCACGCATGCACAGCGCAATTCAACAGGCCATTGATCTTGAGCTTCATATTTGATCAATCCTTTCCCAAACGTTGCCACTGCATCAATGTGAGCCGACATATCCACGTCCATTGTGAAGTTCAAGATGCGTTGAACAGAATCAGCGGCATAATTTAATATGAAGTGAGCCATACTAACTTCCTTTGAGGAAAGAACATGAACCACTTGAAATGAAAGAGAATTGAGGAGGGAAAAGGTTTTTTTTTTTTTTTGAAGAAATTCAAAAAAAATATTTTATAGTCGGTCTAGTCCGATCCGGTTTCCCTTGGAACTGGGAACCAAACCTCCCCGACACGGGTTCTACTTTTAGGAACCAGGAACTGAATTGACACTCTTGGGAACCGGATCCAACCAACCGGTTTGGTTCCATTCGGACGGTTCCCGATTCAGGTGATTCATTTTGCACAACCCTACTCTTATATAGAAAATGAGGGAAAATTATCTAAAAATCCTGAACTTATTACATTTTTCCTAATTCAATTCTAAACTTGTTAATTTACCAATTGAATTCTAAACATTTTACATTTTGCCCTCTTGAATTCGTCGATTCAATTTTGACAAAAATCACTAACATGAATACTAGCTATCTTGCATGGCCAACTAGTGTTGACATAAATAATTTTTAGAAATATTTTAATATTTTTTTGAACTTTTTTTTTTTGTTCTTTCTTTCGTCCTTCCCTCTTTAGCCGATCGAAAAGGTTAGGGTGCACATGACAACATTTCTTGGTTGGGGAAGAGTTTTTCTTTTAGAAATAGTTCTTTTCATTTACATTAGAACAATTTCGAGTAAAAGAACTCGTTTGGTAATTACTCAAAATTTCTACTCTTGGAATAGAAAAAGGCGGCGGGCGACGGCCAACGGCGGCGGTGGCGGGCGGCGGCGGCGGGCGGCGGTGGCTCGGGCGGTTGGAGGTGGGCTGCGGCAAGAGAGAAATAAAACAAAAATAAAAAGAAAATTTGCTTATTTCTAGAAATTGTTCCGGGACAAGAAGTAATTTTTTGTTTCTCGTTTCTATTCCCGGGCTAACTTTTCTATTAGGGAATAGAAAAATAACTACAGCGTTAAACGGTTTACATTCTTTTTTGTTAGGGGAGCAAAAGAACGAAAATTGCTAGGAATAAAAATGTTACCATGCGGATCGTTAGTGACCTCACTTTCACTAGTGGCTAGCAGGAGCAAGCTTCACCTTAGGCCAACAAGGGGCCTCTAGCTAGTCATCAAGGCTCAACAACTAAGCCACCAGGAGCAAGCTTCACCTTAGGCCAACAAGGGGCTTCTAGCTAGTCATTGAGGCTCAACAACTGATTAGAGGAGGAGGAAATACTAGAAAAAAAGAAGAAGAAAAAGTTCAAAAAAATTTGAAAAAATATATTAAAATTGTCATTATTAATATCGATCGTGTCGCGTAAAGCAGTAACGTTCGCATCATCGATTTCTATTCAAAATTATTCAAAATTGACCGAATGAGCTTAATTAAAAAAATATAAAAATATTTAAAATTCAATTGATAAAATTAAAAAGTTAAAGATTGAATCGGTAAAAATATAATAAATTTAAAATTTTTTGACAGCCTTTTCATGAGGATTACGATAGCTGTAATCGTAGCAGCACGGTTACAATGAGAAGAATCAAAGACGGTGCACCGTGTCGGCGTGCATTTATGTCGAATTCGCCGCCGCCGGTCCTTTCGGGAATTCATCGAGCTCTAGAAGACGGGACCAGACTTAACTTTCGAAAAGAGTCTTCATCGACTTTCGTCAAACTACATCCCTTTCACGTTACTCTGAGGAAATTTGAAGCATTCAAGGACGACCTCTTCTCCCAATCAGAATTCAACCCTTTTCAACGTAGGGGGGCCATTGAGTTCGGCCACAATCTCTCTTTTTTTAAGAATTTCATATGATCAGCGACCGTGATCTTTACTTGCTCCGAAAGATACTGATACGACTCATCAGCACCGAATTACCAATTCAAAACCAACATGAATCACATGCACATTGCTTGCAAGCTCAGCAAATTATGCTGTAATTCATCGCAATCATGTCCTCATAATGCCAAAGCAGCAATAACCAGGAGCAAAATCTGATGACACATCACCCCATGCTTTGATTGAACTCACCTCTAAACCGTCCACCAAGTGAAACGGTTTCGTGACTGATGAGGGAACGATATGTTAAAGATGCAAGAGGGAAGAGGAAACAGGAAGAAGTTCCAGCACTGAATCAATACAACATGAAACATCCAGACAATAATTTACAAATCATCCATGGAAAATATAGGTTAGAACGGGCAGGAAATTTTTCCCCCCAAAGGCCTTCAGTTTTTTTTTTCTTTTCCACTTTTTATGGGAATCATAGCAGATGATCATGTACAGATGAAAAGAAATTTCTTTGTTCCTTCTGGTGCAATGACATGGTACCTAAGGATCAGCTTTGCCGGCGACCTCATCGTCACTCGAACCATAGTCATCCTCGCTCAGCTCCTCATCGCTTGATTTGTCCTCCCCAGCTGCACCAACATCTTCAGGTTTGGCATATTTCTCACAGTACTCTGATGACAGAAGATTTGGCAGAAAGGATTCAACAGATATGTTAGTCCATATGGAACTCCAAGTTGTATGGGAGAACTAATCAATATAGTAACAATTGCTCAGCTGAAACACGCTTCACACTCTTGTTGGTAAGATTTCCAAAGGAATAGGAAGGGAACAAACACGCTCCAAGACCCCAGTGCAATAGAAAGTCTCATGCTTCATCTGCCTTTAGGAAGCCCCCACCCAAATAATAGATATACAACACGCAACCTATGTTCTGTCTGTACCAATTCGAAAAACAATATTTTCTAGCAATTCTAGACTTGATAACCAAGACAATTTGCAAAATGCCAAAGGGACCCAGCCAACATACATGTGCTTTAAGCATTATATACCTTTTGGGTTCTCACCAAATTATTCTACTCAAGGGAGGTTGATATTAAAACGGCTAACAAATGATTTGAAAAATATTTTCTAAAAATAATCGCTTGTATCACTTATAAAAATGAAAGAATGAAAGATATTTTCATCGTCGATGAAGATGTTCAGACATAAATTGTTGTTGGCGACAAGAATATTTTTCATTAACTAATTATTTCAAGCGATACAAACCGTCATTTTTAGAAAAAAAAAAAAATTCAAATTGTTTATTTTCCATGAAACAAACAGAGCCTTATGAAGGTTCTTATACAATGTGCATAATGCATAAGCTCCAGTGAGAGTTCATGTGATATGTCACATTATCTTCTGCTCTATAACCTTTTTATCTCTTACAAATGAATCCTTCCCTCAACTATGTTCGCTTCATCTATCTCCATTGAACCTATAGGTATCAAAGAAATGTGGTCTAAAAGGTGTTCAATTCACCATCAATTTCTGGCTGACAGTTTTTCAACTGCAGATGTGAAGAATATCTTAATGTATGAATCAGTCCTCTCTAGCCTCTCGGCTATCAATCATCTGATTAGGTAAACAAGCCAGTGAATTAAGAATCAGCCCTAACAACTCTCACCTTGCCTTTGATTTTGGTTAGTAAACTTGAAGACAGTGAATCATGTAATGCCTTTCAAACTCATTTTCACAAATTCTCTATAAAACGTTAAGCAATTGAAAAACCTGCCGCTACATAAATGCAGTGATGCTTTAGTGTTGGGCCTTGGCATATTAGTTAGAGAAGTTCAAAAATCATTTTATTTCCTAGATAGAGCTTCAGAAGTTCAAGTTTTTCAGAACCAGATACAAGCCCTTGTAACCATGCACACACAGTTCATGTTCAAAAGCAGAATAAATGAAAATAAAAGGTCAATGGAAATATCTCATTTATGAGGGCAAAAACAATGGAACAAAACAAAATGGTAAGAAGCCAACAACCAATGCTGAGGCACAAGGACTAATTGGTAGGTATTTGATGGAAAAGGGATTGGGAAAGATGCAAGAAACACACTAGCATCCACATCTTCCAACTTGTAAAACATTATGTACAATCTGAACCATAGGGAAAGACTGGGTAAAATAGTCTCAAAAGCAGAACGATGCGTAGCAATTCATCACAGTGGTGGCATAAAACCTTGTGACGCATATCGCGCTCAACAGAGCATTTGAAATAAATAATGAGAAAACCCCAAAAAAGAAGGTACCATGAGATCAAAACAGACTCTGTGCACCTACAAAAGAAAGATATGGATGAAACATTATGTAGACCCCAAAAAATGTCCAGCCTCGGAGGTTGGGGACCACTCAAAGACCAAGCATTTGCTGCCTTGATCACGAATTGCTTACATCAAGCAGATAAGTTTGAATGCATCAAACCAGGACAATACACAATGCATTTCCAGTTAGCAAGTTCCTTCACTCTTAAGTTTCTTTATTTCAACATCTCAGGAACAAGAAATACATTGCCTACCCTATGACTTCAAACCAAAGACTACAGACAAGGTTCAGAACATGCAATGTGAAAAGAAGCAACCCGCAATCTACATTCACGGGAACCAACCAGGAAACAAGTATGTGATTTTGATCGATTATTACCTTTCACTCTTTGTTCATATGCACCTCTATCACGCATCATAATAGCAGCAGCTTCTCCATTTAATGGATCCGCTGGGTTGGGATACAAAAAGAAGTTGAGGAAGAAACACCTCGAACACATTAACCAAATCTGGAACAAACAGAAATGTTCATTTCTCCATAGAACAGCACTGGCAAGATGGTACACAGGGTCTGTGAAAAGGCAATAAACTGATGGATGTGTCATACCAAACATGGGGCTCCAGGTCTGATTGATAACATCCAAACAAACTGATCCTGACCTGAAACTCAATATATTACATGTGTAAGACCGATGCAACAAATTCAGCTACAAACTTAGATCTCCAAATGTATAGGCTGTTGATCATAATTCGAGTAAAAGAGCTACATTTTCAACTTTTTAATACTGACTCACATTTCATCGACATTTGGGTGATAAATTTTATTGACAAAGCCAATCGAAGGGGATTTATAAGGATAAGCATCTGGCAGCTCAACCCTTATCCTCCATAGACCTCCCTGGTAAGGACCTGCAATTGGCCAATTCAATGAACGCAAGCAAATGCCTGAAACTGCAACCTACTTAAAAAGGAAAACCACTGACACTGATTACCAAACTCGCAGCTACTTACCCCAAATAAACATGCCAACTGACAAATGAATCAAGTAGATTCGGGAAAATGACAAAATATAACAATTAACTAATGCCAAAAGTGCCTGAACTTATTGCTCTACCATTCAAGAGCAGTTATACATGCAAAGGCCAAAAAGGGTTTTATCTGGGAGCCAAAAATGAAGAGTATTACAGCAAATATCCCCTCAATAGAAGAACCCACTAGTCTTGTGGAAGGAGACCAAAAATCATCTGAAGACTGAAAAAACCCCCAAATCACCTTTATTTCAGAAAACCAAAAAAGATCATAACCGATCAGAACCCAGCAAGATATTCCAGCAAAAGCAGCCAAAAAAAAAAAAAAATCCAATCAAAGAGGTAAAATCAAGTGAATCACAAAATCAGAAGTGGGTATGGAAGATATACTGTCTTTGGGTCCATGGAACTCCACATAGAACTCTTGCATGCCATCATTGATCATCTCCACCTTGTAATCACTCATCATCCTGCACAGCTCAAACCAAACAAAACCCAGAATCAATAACAGGCAGCGCAAGACATACAGAACCCAAAAAGCAAAACAAAAAAAAAAAAAAGAACAAGAAGAAGAAGAAGAACCGACCAAACAAAAACTCAAGAAAAAAAGAAAAAAGAAAAGGATTACAGCTTCATCAAATCCATCTCACGGCGCTTGCTTGGAGAAGACATGGTTCTTGCTTCCTCCTTCCTTTTTCCTTCTTTAGCTTTCCTTGTTGCTCCTCTGCTGTGGGTAAGGATTTGGGTGAGAGGCTGAGGAAGATTGTGTCTGTGGGGGAGGTGGGGGAGAAAGAGAGATGGCAGCAAAATACCTCGAAAAGACGGTTCAGACAAGAAAGAGCGAAATTAGGTGGGCCTGTGTGGATTTACACATATGCATATAATAATAATTATGATAATTATCTTATCTTATCTTTTTTTTTTTTTTTGCTTAAGATGATTATTATCATCATAGTTGATGATGGAGTATATCAACATATAAATATTATATATAATCATGGAAGGATCTACGGTATAAATGTATGTGTCTGTGTATGTGGATGGATGATGTGGAACACGAAGCAAATTGGTCACATGTCCATCTCTCCCTCTCGTCTCATTTTCAGGATTTTTTTTTTAAATCTGGAATTAGCTTAATTCTCATCGAATTTCTTCTTCTTTTTTTTTTCGGCATATCTTCCAAGGTTTGCGACTCGTGTAATTTAAATGTTTCTCCAAATTATTTCGACGGTACTGACGACACAATTCGACTCACATTTTCTAATTCACATGTTTAATCGCTTGAAGTGTTTTCTTTCTTGTCTTTTTAGAGTAATATTTGTTTTCATATCTGGAGAATATACGGAAATGGACATACTTACCATAAATTAATAAAAAAGCAAAGTTATATTTCTCTTTTTACTCATGTTTCCATTCGGCTTGATTAGACATTAAAGACTTGCTTTTTTTTTTTAATGGCATGTTTTTATTTAAGGCGGATCCATCATACGGGAGGAACGAATTTCCTTGCCGAATAAAGCGGCGGCTTTATGTAAAAAATTTACAAGGAAGGACGGAAAGAAAAGGAAATTGAAAAACTGACCCACAAATGCATCTCGAGAATAAACTTATTCCTTTGCACATAATCTCCATGATCTCGAGAAGGATATGCTTTGCTTTGCTTTGCTTTGCTTTGCGTTTGCGTTGGTGGTGTTCTAGTCAAAGAAGGCTTCTCTGGTTTTTCCTCCTCGATTGGCTTTTTCCAGATTCATTTCCGCGGCGCGAGTAGTTTTCGATTGCCTCATCTATCGAAAATTCATCTTGTAATTGCTTTTTTAATGAAGTACTACTATTCACAGCTTTTGCGATTCTTCTTTTTCGGCTCGGCAGTAGTTAGTGTCAACGTCAGTGATCGCACATCTCGACAATCTACTATCGAGACGCATGTGTGGGCCGTATCAGAAAAAAGCCTTACGTTGATGAATTTGTTGTAATGTGGAGTAATTAACAAGTCGTGACTAGCCCATAACTCATTGGTTTAACGATTTGAGTAGATAAGGATGTGGACGTGATCAGATGTATTAACATGTTCAGACTCGAACTCATTCTCGATGGTCTTTCCGAGGAAAGTATCAAGGTTTTGAAGGAAGGAATCTTGTGCCGATGCAGATTCTAGGCAACATTCATGGTTTGGTCTGTCATTAGAGACATTGACCTAATGCTAAGCTCACACGCATTGGCCTGATTCGATTGTGTTAAAAAAATCCCATATCAAAAAATTGTTGTGACGTGACATGGTTAATATATTTAAGTTTAAGTTTTGAGTGAAAATGAATCTAATTAGATAGATTTCGTAGTTTGAACTTAGGCCCTCTTTTATAGATTTTCAAGTGAAGGTATTGAGTTTCCACTGTGTGCTCTCAACAAATAATATCAAAGTCAATGGTTGATTGGCAACCTACTCCCAACACATATTGGTGTTTGATGAACATCTCAATAGAGAAATCTCGTGGTGGCAATATAATGAAAGAAAGCATGGACGAAGGTGCGGAAACATTCCCGAATTAAAGGGAGCAGACCTAACATTGAGTTGACGTGGGATTCTCTTCTAACACAATGATAGTAAAAGTGCGCTCCACTTACATATTCAAGATGTTACCTCGCGGACCGCTTGCAACGTGGTCCGAGACCTGGAACCAAAATTACAAGAAGAGGAGTGGCATCACTTATCTAACCAAAGCAAAGAAGAAAAAGAAAACCGCTCTCTGATTTTATGTGGACCTACTCAAAATTAGGCATGGCTAGTATCAAACGTGCAATCAGTGCCTACTTGAATAACGCTCGACTCGGGGTAATAATCAAAAGCCATGTCGACATGCCATTTTTCTCTTAATAATGTTCGCCTAGTCTACCCTCATATCATGTTCATGTCATCATCTTCCTAAAACGTCTTTAAAATAAGTCTGGACCGACCCCAGTCGTCTAAGTTCTGAGAACTTGGCCGGTTCCTCCTGTACTTTATATTATCTTATGTACGCCCAAGGAAAGTAACTCCCCGTCCGACGTAACATTATGAAAAGACGAGATCGAATTGGGAATTGGGAATTGGGATTTGGGATTTTATTCTGTCCTTTTTTTCTTTTCGTCAATTTCGATCCAAATGCTAATCAATTCGTGGAAAATGTAGAAGGACTCGTTCACCGCGGCAAGAGTGCCACGATGGTGCGGTGATGTGTTGCGACGTGTATCTTCCGTGACAAGAAGAAATGCCCATTAAAGTTGTGGAATATTTCAATGGGAAAAAAAAAAAAAATGATGCGTGTGAACGTACGCGACGAAATTTATATATGAAAAGAAAAAAAGAAACCAAAGTCCCCCCCTTAGTAAAATTTAAATTGAGTAAAAAGCGAACAGGAAAAATCTATGTGAACTCGCTTATGAAAGTTTAAAAGTGATACTTCGCGTTAGCATCACGTTTCATATGTGAACATAGGTTTTCTAACTTTAATTATACCACTCGTTGTCTATGCCATACGGATTATGCGGTTTACATTACATTATTACAGTAGACCTTCGTCATTAAATCGGCATTGTTAAAGAATTCTTTCTAGACAAAACAATATAAACTTTGCTTCTCCAGGCTAATGCAAAATGCTTTACAACTCGAGCGTCACTGAAATGCACGAGATCTATTCTTAAGAAACGAGAGATATCTAGCGAATGTACGCTCGGATGCTACTGGTTCGTGATGAGGAGTTCCTACCAAAATCGAGCCTCGTGATCTCTATGTAGATAGAGTTTTTGGCCAGATTGAAAAAGAGCAGTGCAGAGGTGGAAATAGGGGGAAAAAAGCAACGTCTAATTGCGTTCTCCACGCGTTGTTGGCGCGCGACGCATTAGGAATATGCCGGATCGAAGAACCTCACGAAAGGAAAAGAACAAAATGGAAATCGGTATTGAATGTACGAAAGGATAAGGAGGGATAGGGAGGGAACCGAAGGCACAATAAGATAGCGGATGGGGAAGGGCGGAATAATAATTTACGTTGCCCCAGGAAAAATTGATAAGAAAAGGCGAATTGCTTGCGTCCCCAAAAGATTCTCCAGTAGCTTCTTCCCCCGTCCTATTGCACTTTTATTGTTATTTTCGGCATTGGTTCCTTTCTAAGGAGTGGGGGAATTGATTAGGGGAGTCATCCCGTCGGTTGCCGTACCCATCAGGCACGCAAGCCCGTTTTTAAAAATGTGTGCTGCTTCTATTGCCTAAGAGTGTGGCTCCAATGCGTGCACATCAGTCCATTCGGATGGTGTTTTTTTATGTGCGAACGCAAGTTGCGTTGGTATTGATTGGTGAGCGTCCCTGCTCGAGGGGCGACGTAGAATGTCGCCATGGCCGACGATAGAGTACCGACGGCCGCGGTGGTTTCCCCCCCATCTCGTTGTGATTGGATGCACAGGACGGAGGACGTCTGGGTCGCGACAAGATTACATTTGGAAAACGAAATGGGCGGTGGGTTGCCGGCGTACGGCGTATGTGACTCTCCATCCGACGCGATGCCATCAATGATGCAGCAGAATCCTTTTGCATCTACGGAGAGAATCTACGAACGAGAGGCGAGCGCTCGCCGTTACATCAAGGGTACAAAGACAGCATACGAGGGGGAAAAGAAAGAACCCACCTCTCGTTTGTTCTCTCTCTCTCTCTCTCTCTCTCTCTCCTTTGGCCCTACGATGATGAAGACTGGAGAGAATATGACATTCTATTAAGAGAGAGGCAGAGGAAAAACGTTGGTGCAATGAGAGCGATATGATGACGGATGCAGAGACAAGTGAACAAAAACGTCTTTTTCTTCGTGATGGACAGAGGGACAGGGAGGCGTGGATTGGTGGAGCACCGAAAGCGGGGAAAAGTAGAAAAGGGAAATGCATCAACTTGATCAACTTGAGATCTCGGTTGCCAGGACACTGACAGCCCATTTATATCTCGTACCGACCTACGAACATTCCTAGCTCGATTAGTCTCTCGTGGTCTCTTCAACTTGATCTTTACCCATGGTCCCAGGAAGGAAGAGGAAAATCAAGAACGATAGTCGTGTTACGGATTCTGCAGACCAATCATGAAGTAGTGTAGAGCCCATCGAACGAATTATGAAGCTAACGTACTTAGGATTGGCAGCATTGCATCTCCTCTACATCTGTTCCGAGTCACTTGATTGAGGAACACACGAGTAGCTTGTACGCAAATATGGGGGAAAGAGAACACTCACCAAGCAAGTTGAGCTTTTTAACTGGCAAAGGACCGAAGTAATTTCTTTAAGAGCAGCAACGCTAAAAAAAATGAGAGAGAAAATCACGTGTTCTGTTCGTCTTTGCCGGGAGGACAGTTCCCCTGTATCCAACTAATGCAAGCAGGCTGCCGCAACCCAAGTGAAACAGAACAAGTAATGACAAAACCTATCAGACGCAGAAATACGAACTTGATCCACTGTCACGTGCTAGCTTGGCGGCCTGCACAAGTTCTGCGATCCAGACGATATTAGCAAGCAACGGAAACAACGTATCTATACTTGCCAAAGATGTGCACGGTATGCTTCGTCCTCAGATCGGTGATGCAAATTAGAGACTAATGGAAGCAATTCGAAGTATTTCCGAGCAGCCCACTTCCGTGGCAACATCGTGAATGCCAATTTTATGGGATGTCTTTAAAGATACATAATGTACCTACACCTCCCAAAGCTCGCATTTGAGAAAAGTGGAACTTAAGCATACCTTTCTGAAGACCAAGTCCAAAGCACGAATATATTAGAAAGCTTTCATTGACATTTCACAATCAAACTCACAGCATCGAAGCCGACAAATGGAATCCTTAACGGTCAACTTTGGTACCAGAGAATTATCTCAGCAGTAGCATTGGAGGAGCATGAGGCCAAGAGAGGGACTTCATGAACTTACGAATAAGCTTTATACCGATCAAGCATTGCCATCAAATCATATTTTTATTTACATGAATTACCTAATATCACAGAGAAAATCTCTGCCTCTGTTTCACAGATCAATCCCCCTATCAACAGAGAAACGGACAAAAAGACGGTTGCTTCTTAATTTCCTCTGAACTGCCTATACGTATGAAAGATTCAAACAAAATGAAAAATGGACCGCAAGCAATCGGTCATATGCCTATTTTGACAACGTCCCTAGCATTCCCAAAATCTTAATGAACTCACAAGGAATTTAAAGGCAAAACTGTCGACTGTGGAACATCCTATCATCAAGGTGCAAGCTTGACTAGACCAATCCATTGAATTCCGAAGAGAGCATTACAGCACTGGTGCCTCTAATTAACAGGGTAGTTGTAATTCATTTCCTGCATCAACAAAATGAAAAATCTTGAGTGACAACAGGTATTCTCTCTTCTTATCCCAAAGAAAGTCACATCAGATCCACCCAAGACAAACCTCGCCACAGACAGGACAGGTTTCGCTTCTTTCCAACCATTCAAGAATGCACGCAAGATGAAAATGATGCTCACATTTCGTCACAATTTTTGGGTTATTGGCATCATATTCTGCACAAAGAAGAGGAAAATGATCAGTCTACCAGAAAGTAAGCCGTTTTAATGTGCAATTAAGTGCAGAAAATACATCAACCATACTAATATCCGGAGAGAAAAGACACTAAAAGATTTTTCCACTAGCAATTTAATGGAGTGAAAGGACACTCTGAAGAAACACAACATAGGTACTTGTATTCTAGATAACTAAAACAGAGAAAATCTTCTACGAAAAGGAGATTTACTCTCAAGTCACCGCATCATTTATTAAAGAGAACAAAAATTCACAGGGGATATGTCGCGTTCAACTAATTATCAACCTCATTTACAAGCAAGATGTAAGTAATTGAAGTGATGCATTGGCAAGCAGAAACCAAAGTGGAAACATATTAAGAAGTTTCTAGTGAATATGGAAAACCGCAATACTTCATCAGATTCGAATATCCTAATTATTTCATGTGTAGTACTAGGGCTTTCCAAATGCCTTACCCTCTAGACAGGTGGGGCACTCCTCCGCAGATGAATTAACAAGATCAACGGATTCTGAGAGCTCAATTTCTGGCTCGTTTTCTGTTTCGAGAACACAGTCTTGTCCTTTGCAGTCTGATTGCTTCAAATCTCCACATTTGGTTGGTTTTTCTAAAACATTGCCACCAACATTTTCTGCAGGAACAGAATCAGTCGTCTCGACTGATGGATCAGTTTTATTCCCAGTGCTTTCTTGAGGCCGCAGTGGAGTTTGAGGATGGCCTGAAGCCACATCATAAGGCAAAGGTGCAGGAGGTGGTGTATAGGTGTCGATAGAAGTAGTTTCTAAATTTGTATCGACCACGAGCCCAGAAGAGATTGTAGCAGCAGAATTATGGTGAGATGATAAAGGAACAAGCTGTTCGGATGTTGCCGGGCACTGCAGAGAGAATATGCACTAGATTAAGTTTCGAGGGAATAATACAAAAGGAAAGTACTTATGAGAATAAATTCACAAAAGCTACATCTATGTTGTATGTTGTTTTGACCATTTGTGCTCAAAATCACAAAAGATCTTTTTCCATGACAACCGCCTAACAATAACCAGAACAAGAACCCTGCTTGTTACAGTATAAAAGTGAAAAGCAATGCAACAGAACTATGTCTTTTGTGTTTAATCCGAATATGTCAGATTACTCACAAAGCACATAACTTACTGCCAATTTACACGACAATGTGAAAATTATTTTGCATCCAGAAAATATGCAATGGAACTATGTGAGGCTACTTATAACAGCAATTCATGCAACTTTCACCACATGTGGACACTTGGCTGCAGGAACCGAAGGAGCTTATGATGAAAGATATGACCAAAGTACTATAAAGTATAAGAAATGAGAAATTCGGAACAAGGCAGTGATATGGAGATCAATCATTTGAAAATTAAAGCAGAAGCAAAGTATCACCACTTGTATCCACTGAAGAGATCTATGAAAAATAATCATTATAAAAGTAAATGAAAGTACAGACATGTAGAAAAGGAATCAATATTCTGAAAATTACTTGAAGCATCATTAACAATTATTGAGAATATAGACAAGAAAATCCTAATTGGAGATCTTTTGTGAGCAGTTAAGAGAAACCTATGTAGTTACCCGGTGAAATTCTCAGGAATAGCTGACACATTTGTGAATATATTAAGAGAACATCGTGTGAAAAGTAATCATAAGAAAGTAGACAAAACATAGTGCGAAGAAGCTGCATAATAGGCATAGGAAAAAAAAAACCCTGACCCAAGAGGACCCAATCAAACCTGCCCAGCCTGCTTGGTACGGGGCTTTTGTGGGTGGGGGTGGCAAGAATATTGATCCCACCCCTTGCCCTTTGCCGTTCCTACTGATGCGTACTATTGTTGCTTAGAGAGGAATCTCTTAAAGACCACAGGCCCACAAGTACAGTAACATACCACACAATACCCTGGGTCAAGCGCCAAACGAAAGGAGTCATACTGATGGTCAGCAAAAATAACGTTTCCAGCAGAAAAGGAGGCCTACTAAAATGCATTGGCCATTTGCCAAACGCAAATCATGTACTCGTCAAATATGCACAACTTAACTAACGAAGTATTACAATATCGATTACTAATTCCTAATACTGACTCCCATCCAATCCTAATGGGAACAGGCTTTTGTGCTAAATAAGATACTCACGCTGACATGATAGAATGGTGGCGGTTCAGGCCTAGGACAGCAACAACAACCTCCCATATTGGTATTCTTTTGACCGCTCAGCTTTATCAATCAGCACCTGGCTCATGACATCCCATCCTTCATCATAAGTGCAATCGAGTTATCTAGATAAAACACAAGAATGTAGACATTATCATCTAGATGCGCATCAAAATAGTTAGTAACAGATATCATGAGAAAAGGCAAAGAGAAACAAATCGAAACTCAGACCAGAAAGGAAGTTTGTTTTGGAGCAGCTGTGATTTAGACCTATTGCTCAAAATGCAATTGGTTACAGACTAGCTAGGACTTTATGGAAAGGAACATGGGAAAGAAAGATAATGGAATATCAAGTAACCGATGCCTCGTACCCTCGCAAAGCCATTGCTAATAACATAATTGCACAAATTCTTGGAAGATAACTACTAATGACATAACCAATCATATGCAAAATCATCTCATGGCGACTGCCAATTTGTGAGGAACTCAAGTTTGGAACCCCGGATTATGTGCATTCATGCCATAACCAAAACATAGATGGAAAAAGGAAAAGGAAACCCCCACTTTAATGGAGCCTAATAAAATATCGCCACGGTATAGCAATCGCCATAAGAACAAACAATGGAATGGCAGCGGCACACGAGAGTCTCGAGACAACAGAACTGCACCAGTAATGAACCTCGCTATACTTCCAATAACTTCCTTCACCGTCCTTGATAAAGGACATCTAGTTGATCACATTCCCCGCCTATATCATCAGCTCCTACTCTAGTGCACAATTTCACTCGAAAGATTCTAATTCTGCTCAGGCTCATCATGTATCAATGGTTACTAGTCCTCCGTGCTGGAACCGAGCAGGTGACCCTCGCATGCAACACGGCAAAGGAGGCAGCCGTAACATTAGAAATCCCACGTCAGCGATATAGGCGCACTAATTCCACACCACTAACAATCTCCTACCAATCGGAGGTGGACGAGACTCGAAAGCGAAAGCATCGTCATCATCCTCCACCTGTCGGTTCCTCAACCAGGGCCGCGGCAGCTCAGCAGAGCAAACGAGCACGAGCTAGCAAACACTACGACTCGGAATTCCGGCACCAAACCCCGCCGCCCGCGAGCAAACGCAATCGGAGACGCAGCATCGACAGACGCCCTCGCCGAGCGAGCTCACGCCGCCAGAGCGACCGGCGCGAGAGCTTCGGTCCCCCGGCCGACGAGCCCCGCGGGACGCGCTACCGCGAACCGCAATCGGCGAGCGCTCGGGAAGCAAAACGGACCGATCGTCCACGGATTCCAATCGGAGCAACCGGGAAAAGCACGAGCATCGCGGACGGAGTTTTACCTTGGCGCTGCGAGGAGCCGAACCGAATCCGGGAGCGGGGAATGGATGGCGAGACGTCGCGCTCGAATCGCTAGAGAGAGAAATATAGAGAGAGAAAGAAGAGAGAGAGAGCTCGAAGCGCGAGTACGCTCGCTCTTCCAGAGAGAGAGAGAGAGAGAGAGCTCTTATCAGTTGTGGAGTCGAGCGAGGAAGATGGAGAGGGCGACGGGGGAAGAAAAATACAGAA
The DNA here is from genome assembly GCA_014182565.1 of Eucalyptus marginata. Taxonomy (NCBI): domain Eukaryota; kingdom Viridiplantae; phylum Streptophyta; class Magnoliopsida; order Myrtales; family Myrtaceae; genus Eucalyptus; species Eucalyptus marginata. Next base: position 5,234,834 of record CM024589.1, read on the forward strand.
AACCGGAAAAATCCCCCAAAAAAGAGGAAAAATAAAAAAGAAAAAAGAAAAAGGGAAAAGGAAGGGGGAGGGGGAGCCTGATCTACACGCGCTCGCGAGTGTGCGAGTGGAGCTACTCGCCGCGGGTGGACGGGGACGTGTTGAATTCCGGTATTGTAAGCTGGCCAACCCCGAGCGACCGGCTGAGCTGACGAAGCTTGGAATGTTGCCAAAGCGCAAGCCGCCGGTCCCACGCGCGCAGCCACGTGAGATATCTCTCTTTTTTAATTTTTTAATGTTATTTTTGTCGACTGATTTTTGATTTATCGGTTTTTTGGCACGTGCCGAGAGAATGTACGCACGTGTTTGTACATACATTGCTTGCTAATTTTAAATTTAATCATAACAGATATTGCTTTGCTTGCCGAGTGACTCACGGAGAAATTTGCAATTCGCTTACTTTGTTTTTATCTTATCACATGTCATCCACGCTTTGAAAATCCTAACACGTGTTATTTATTTCTATAGAATATGCTGAGCACTTATTAATAATATCAGATATATGCTTTCCACTATTATCAAAATCTTTTGATTCTTACTGATTACTCAAATTTGATTACGTCACGATCACTAACGAAATTTTTTTGACAGTGTATACTTTTATGCTAGAGATGGTAACTTTAAAAGATATTTAGGATATTGATTTTTTCAATATTTCGTAATGTTGTCAATATCAGAATATTCTCCATATCTTCTTTTAAATTGTGCATATCCTTAGTTGATATGCTATCTAGATTGTCATCTACTAAATTTCACAAATCTCTCTTTTGCATATTATTTTTTACATTTCTATTTGAGTAAATTGGCCGAATAATTGAGATTTGATGGGTTGAAATTTTCATCACTCAATAGTACTAGCAATAAATAGTTCAAGATCTTTTTATCTCAAAAGCGATCTTTTTAAAAACACAGTTTACAAATCGAATTTATCCACATTTTACGATTTGATTTGGCTTTCATCCTTCTTTTGCCCTCTAAGCTAAAGCTGAACTAATCCCATTTGTCTTTGAAATTTTGAATATTCTTCTCGGCCCCTCCTATGTTCTTTTCATTGTAGCTAAGACTCCGTTCGTTTAGTGGAAAATGTGGCGTTTCTGGAAAATATTTTATAGGAAGTCGTTTTCCAAAGAAAATGTAATTATTTTCCGGTGTTCAAATGAAACCTAAAAATAAAATGAAAAATATTTTTCGTTGTTCGGTGAGGAAAATCTTTTCCTCCATATACTCTTTTTCATTTATTGGAGTTCACTTACTTATCAAGGAACGGCAAAACAAGTCTGCTACCAAGGAGAGACTTTACAACAAGACTGCAGCAAACAGTCCATGTTATAGAATTCCCAGCTCCTACAATTTTCCAAGAGGAGTCTGGTTCAAGAGTCACATGTTATCCTGTTCAGAACCCACGAACTGCAGGCAAGCCGTTGCCAATTAGGACCATTTGCACTTTAATCAGTTCACGGGGAAAGTACTAAAACGATTTTAATAGTACAGATTTAATCATAAACATTTCAATTTGATTAAATTAGTCATAAATATTTTCACATTAGTATTAATTCAATCAATCCAACCAATTTAAATTGGAAATCACTAATATAAACACCGATTGCCTTATATGACACAACCAATGTTGATATAGGCATTTTTTAATAATTTTTTGAATTTTTTTATAAATCCATGTTCTTTTTTTCTTTCTTTTTTTCTTTCATTTTGCCGAGTAAGGGTCATTGCCCACTGGGCAAGGGCCAACAAGCCTCGCTAGTTGTGGGTAGACCCTCACCAATGGCTGGTGAGGCTTGTTGGCCCTGACTCACTAGCCAAAATGAAGGATTGAAAAAAAAAGGAAAATAAATAAAAACGAAGAAAAAGAACAAAAAGGTAAATATCTAAAAATTAAAATATTATTAAAAATATCAATGTCAAGACTGATCATACCATATAAGACAACCAACATCCATTAATTTCCAGCCTAAATTGATTGGATGGACTGAATTGATACTGATATAAACATGTTAAAAATTACATTCATCCAATTAAAAAGTTTAACATCTAACTAATACCAATACAATAGGTTTGTGGCTTTTTTATATTTTTTTCTCCGGTTCATGAGGCTTGGATAATATTTTATGGGCCTCTAAGGAGCTGGGATTGCTTGAGTGCTTCCTCTACTTTTATATTTATGCTCTGTAACGTCCACGCTTATGATTCACTCTAAGAGTATGCGAGTCTGCTCGATGCCGAACCACAAAATCCAGACTTTAGAAAAGGGGTTGGATTTGTCTCCCCACTTTTCGAAACGGGTTGGTGCGATTTGGTTGAATTCGGGCGCCAAACCCGATCAAACCACGCACGGTGTGCTCATTCCAAGCGTGAACCACGAAGTGATCCTCCCTTTCGAAACACGTAGAAGTCTCTCTCCGAAAGTCGAGTTCTAAACTTTGATCGTCACTTAGAATATCACTTTAAATCAAGTCATAAGGAAGTCATGACTTCACTCGGAAGTTGTTCTCTTCCCTCTTCTTTGCTGCTAGATAGAGCATCGCCTTCGGCATAAAGAGATCATTTTTTTTTTAAACAATGTCCACATTGAAAAGATTAGGAGGATGTGACCTTTGTTCGTTTGGAATTTGATTGGGTTGTTCGTTTCACGGCGAGAATGGCGTGGAGTTTAGGCCGAGTTTGAGATTGGCCTCCTCTAGCCTAGACCGTCGCCATATTAATGGGTTCAAAGTTTGGATTGACAATAGCTTATTGCATTTTTGTGGTTTTGCCAGGACATAAGTTGTATCGAAGTGACATTGCTATGTTGTAATTGCAGATTCACATGACCTCCTCTAGTCTAGACCGTTGCCATATTAATGGGTTCAAAGTTTGGATTGAAAATAGCTGATTGCATTGTGTGGTTTTGCCAGGACATGAGTTGTATCGAAGTGACGTTGCTATGTTCTAATTGTGGATTCACATGAAATCGACAACATGGTCATACATCCAAATATGTTCCGCACAAGCGTGGTTACACGTGAAACAAGGCAATCCACATTTATCAGCAACATCGATTGTAGCGACATCAAGCGACTCGTCGAAGTCGAGAATTAAGATAACATCCGAGCCCTGTCTTGCACTCAAGAGATTCACAATGAATTACTTTTACTCAGTAGAATCGAACTTAGATTTCTCATATTTCTCAAACCCATTGCATGCTTCTAGTTCTAGCACACCGTTCTCTCCATAACCAAACACAATCACATGACTTCATCAAACGAGAGTATCTCTCCCCACCCCTGGGCCCTTAGTAGGTAAACTTCAATTTAAAGCCATTCCAGAAACCACGCATATCCAAACGCAATGGATGTGCGTGGCCCCTTGGTCCTGCACCGGGCTAGACAGGCTAGAAAATCGAACCATACCCGCCCAACGGTGACTTCTAATTTGAATTTTCAAGCCAAGATTTGGATCGGTCCATCTTACAATGTCACGCCAAAGGGCGGATCACCGGGGATTCGGCACACGTCCCTTCAATTTTGGCGCTTCCGAGTTCCAGCCGGTCCAAACACGGAATCGAAGTAGATTGAGCCGATCAAAATCAGACGTCCAATCGCCGGGGAATTATAATGAGTCACGCAATTTATCAGCCTTTCGAAAAATTTGACCACGCCCGGTCCCACTTCCTCAGAACTTCGCCAGAGCAGGAAAAGATAAAAAGACACCGAAGGCAACGACAAGTAGTCATCCCGCTCGTGTTCCGAAGAACAGACAAAAATCCAAATCCCCGGGCGGACTAGTTTCGATCATCTTTGGAGAGTTTCCAAGATGCCACAATCGACCATTTCCCGAGCAGCAGAAAGCAAAATCAAATGTGCATAGGACTAATGTCATTCGGGCTTCAATATAAAATTAAAGTCTCAAGTCTTTCTTTTTCTTTCCTTTTCTTTCTCTTTTAGTCTCCGGTCGAGACCGGGTCAAGACAAGTCATCCACACCGGGATCGAACATAATTAGTACGGACCATCTTATGCTCTAAATCCTAATGGAGTTGAATGAGCTTTTACTACATAAATAGGATCCATACGTTACCCGGGGCTGGGAGAGAGAGCAACTACATCAAAGGGTTAGCATCCAAAAGATGAACAAGAATCGGTTGACCACGCCCAATTCCTCCCCCATGAGAGTCTTGGTGGTCATCTATTTAGTTGTGAGGGGGTTAATTCCAGGACACTTTGAGAGGTAGCGAGCGCTGCAGCAACTGTTCTTCCCCCTTTCGTCGCTTGGCCATGCGGATGAAGTCTGTAATCACTTCTTTCTCGTTTACTCTCTGATGTATAAGACACAAGCAAAACAAGGGAGATGTATCAGTTTAATCTTAAATGCAGTGCCTCAGTTTGTGTGTGTGTGTGTGAGAGAGAGAGAGAGAGACCTGTGATACGAAATGGCGCTCTGCGATGTGGAGCATTTCGTTCCTCATTGGGCTGACAGATGCGCTTATCTACATTTCACGTTTCAAGAAAATGCAGCTCAGGTCAAATCTTTTAGAATGTAAATCAACATCACCATGTTTGAAAAACCTACAAGTTTGTAGTGCCTGCAGTATTTCCACAACGCATATGTGCTCAGTTTTGCCAAATCTATCTTCTGAAAACCACAAAACAGCTACAGATTATGTCAATTCAATGAACACCAAGAAAGCACCAGATCTTTGCTAGAAATACACTCGACCAACATGCGAGCACAAATTTCAATATTTAAAAGGAATCATCGAAATTTGTTCCTCCACTCAATTTTGTTGATGTTATCCCCATAAGCAGAGCAAACTCCACAAGAGAAGTAGCAATAAACGAGATAATTGCACACTGGTCATACCACTTGAGGTGTTTGAATGATCGATCGGACATCTCTGTAACTGCCGAGGATGATAGACTTCCTTGCAGCGGGGCTAACCAATGGCTTTGCATGCCGTACTTTTGGCTTTCCCGACTTGTGGGAGTTAGTATTAGAAGCTGCTCGAGGAAAATAAATACTTCAAAAGATAAAACACCAAATTGGAATAACGTACAATAAGATAGGGCCTGAGTTCGACTGACAGATAACATGCTCCTTTTCAACAATGTCAGAGTCAGTGCTGGAGTCAATGTTTTGATCACCATCATCTTCATTCCCTGTAGGATGTTCCAGCACGCTCAATGCATTCCTTTGCAGCTTGACTTCAACTCCATTTTTCAGAACCTTGCAGGAGAAAGCACCCATAGTTTTAAAGCACATCCTCAAAACTTCATCCGCTAAAAATGCAAAGCAGTAATATAAGTTCATTTAAAACATTTCCATAGAAAAGATGACTAGAAAACCACTATGGTAATTTACGAGGATACCAATTTTAAGTAGACGGGAAAACAGAAGAAACTTTGTCCATCAGATCCGAATCTAAGAGTTATGCAACGGATAGAACCCAATTTTGACATGCAAAGCAATTTTTTTCACACAGAAATCAGTCACTTAAAAGCAAGCACTCTAAAAATTTCTGTCACGACTATATCATCCTGTGGAAGCCAGACAAGAGATATGTTAACTACCTAAGCTCTTCACCTGCAACTCTTATCATCTAGATGAATAAGGGAAACAAGCTTGAGTAACAAATATGAGCCAACGTAAGACCTTAAAGTCCAAGGCTTAGCACAACTTTTGACATGAGTCACCCATCACACTCATAGAGCATATCTTCAATCAAACATGAATCGCGTTCAATCACTTCTTGCTGAAGTTTTCCTTAATGGGAACCACCAAACACCGATACGTCTGAACTTCAGTTCTCTTTATGATTTATAAGTAACTGATTCAATATTGATCAACCACATCAGATGAATTCCTAAAATGTAAGCAAATGTTCAAGAATGACGCGATTCACTAGTCAGTATTTGGATCACGGTAGCCGACCAAAGTAGAAATGTGATCACCAAGGACAGAAAATTCCACTGATGGAAATTCTCACACTATCGGATTTAGCAAATAAAAAAGCAGCTGACCTAAAAGTAAGGAGTTAATATTGCTCCACTTGTGCTACCACGTAAGGAACCATTATTTAGGTCAACATGTACTAAGAAAAAGTTAATGAATGGATACCAGCCAGTGCCAACCACCAAGGCCCACAGCCTTCTTCACTACGCCTTGAAGACCCACCAAGACGGATTTTGTTCGGTTGTTACCAGTCACAATGACCTTGGTATGCCTAGGAAGAACAGACAGCTCCTCATCACCACTCTCCTCCCGAAATGGCGACAAAATTTTAGAAGCACATAGCTCAGGCTCCTCCAACATTTTCTCCAACTCAATCCGCCCCTTAATAAACCGATAAAGGACACCAAATGGAGTGAAACATACAACAAAGATAGGATTTTCAACTAATAACACAATGATCCATTGACCGGGGACGGCTTCCAGTAGAAGCTCATGGCTTCCCTCGATTAAGCTTTCCTGCAGAGTGGAATAAAGAATTGACAACGTGTCACGTAGACATTCATGTCCTTCAGTGAAACAGATTGAAGCAAGTAACGACTGCTAAAATGTAGAATCACGAGAGAGAGAGAGAGACCAATCTGACACAAATTTTTTAAGGACTGATCAGTCAGGAGAGTTCGAAAAGGAGTGAATCACAGACAAAGTTCATTAAAAAAAAAAAAAACGAGTTTTGAAGAACCCATCGTTGTGATCTACGTCAATACAGTGCCGATAACTCATGAGATAAACCTCCTCCATTCAAGACACGGTTGCACCAAATTCGGAACTAGAACTACTCCGTTCAAGCAAAAATCGCCTCGATTACCCACAACATCAACCTTAGAGTGCTCAGCCCGTACTCCTCCGACCCGACCATCCAAAAAAATCAAAACTTTTCCCAAGAAAAACCAAAATGACACGACAAGAAGCCACCCAGCACTGAATCAATTTCAACCCAAAACCCAAAACCGAGATACCAACAGGTTGACGAAACGCAATGACGCAGACACTCGATACCCACCGAGACGCATTTCGCTCTCCGCTCGACAAACAGTAGCGACAAGCTCGATACAATTCGCAACTCGGGGACCGAAATGCGTGACGAGAAAACCCAAAAGAACCCGACTCGATCACTGCCCACGTACCTGGCAGACACAAGGATCACGAGAGCGAGCTCGACCAGGACGATAGCGAAGACGAAATGCGAGAGGATGGATGATGGGATTTTTTTCTGAACTGGGAGGAGGCTCCTCCAGGAAAAAGTGCACGACTTTTGAGAGCAACTGCGATTTTTGATGACGATACGCTTTGAAATGATCTCAAAAACGCGACCAAGCAGGCGAACGCGAGAGAGAGAGAGAGAGAGTGTTTGAGTGTATGTTCTTAAATGCCTACCAACTGCTGATAAGAAACGGACCTGACACCATGGCGTACGGTCGGGCATTGCATTCTTACCGGCTATTTCCGGTAGCCGGTCGCCTTTTTTCCCGAAAATACTCCTTGGACGTTTAAACGATTTCACTCAAATTTCAATTTTGGCTCGAAATTTTTCTTTTGTTTCGTAAATTTTATTTATTTTTTATCTCAGGTCCCAATTCCAGCCTAAACCTTTTTGTTTTTTTATCTCGTAAAAAAAAAGTTATTTTTAACTCGTGTCCCAATTTTCATTACAACTTTTCTTTTGTTTCAAAAAAACATCAACCCCATCATACTTCCATCAAATTTCCACCAAGTATGCACATCAAATCTTTAACTAATACATTAATGAAAACTTGACTGGCCGTAGTTGTGTATTGACTAAAAATTGATGCTCTTTTAATGAGATAACAATAAGTTTGAGCCATAAGTGAGATCCGATATAAAGTTTGTGCTTTCTTTTCACGAAAAAGAATCCAAGGAAGAATCCCAATCCGAAATATAGTAAGTGCTTTTAAGGGAATGCCTCACGGTCCTAAATTTATAATGTGTCGAGGCGTTACGATAAATAAAAATTCAAATCTGGGCTGATATGGCAGAGTACGGTTCCACTATTTCGGTGGATAATACCATGAGTTCCTCATAAATTTCGACTTGTCCCGTCTCTTCCCCGCCATTGCTCGAGCCACAACGGATCTAACTAACGTTCGGATTGCTTCACGGGCGTCTCCTGAATCTCTACGTCGACGTCCTACATTCCGTCCAAATGCTCGAAAGCCAGAGCGGGATTGGCAAAGAGAATACGAGATTTCCAGCATTCGCTTCGACCTCGACGTGCTCCGTATCGCGTTTTAATGCGAGCGCGATCCCGCTGGCTTTTTCGTAACTTGCGAGAGAAGAGAATACGAAAAGGAATGGCCCGGGTCTATTCAAAGCCACGGAATTTTTCCATATTTTTACAAGATTCGATGGAAAAAACAACCCATTTTTTTTTATTGGGTCGAGAGAAACAAGCCAATTAAAGATGTTTAAAATCGTGTGTAAACCCAATGGGTGATGGAATAAGGGGGTAAAAAATGGTTTTATTCTCTCTTTTTTTGGAACTAATATTGCTAAAAGTCCACAATAATAAATTTACTACCAATTACTTTTAGGTCATCGAAAACGTTATATCAATATACTTTATGATAAATTAACTCCAAATTAATATATATTTTCACGTGAATTTATCGTGTCAATTGAATTATTATCATTCGTATCATCCAATTTAGTAATTTTTATGGTAAAATTTGATGAAAATTAATGGAGAATAAATATTTATAAAATTTATTGCAAGTGTATTAATTTAGAATTTTTTTTTGGTAATACTAACCAATTGTTTTTACTTAATCCGTAAAAAGACGGTGGCTTTCGGGTACGGGACATGGCTTGGCCTTTTCGAAAACGAAGCCGTCTGTGTTTCCCCCTGTGCCGTACGCGCGGGACCCGCTCTTTTTCCCTCGGCTAAGTTTTAATCGTCGCCTGGGGCTTCGTGTCGGAACCCAAAAGAACACGACGAAATTTTCCTCTTGGAGAACCGGCATGCATAAAGCTAACTTCTCACAATTGATTGAGGAAATAAAAATGATTAAGAAATAGATAAAAAAAAAAAAAAAGGTCACGAAAAATCTCAAACCATGCTACAATCTCCAAAATCTCAAATTATATTAACTGTAACATATTTATCGTAATATTTTCTCATGGTATCAAAAACCTCAAATTTGTACATATTAAACTCATTTATCTTCCATTAAAGTTTTCTTAGATAAATTTTCAATTGAAATAACATCGTTTTTATTTAACCTAAAACGATGTAGGATTCATGTTATTTACTTTCTAGCGTTCACATATAGAGATTTGTTGATGTGGGATACATGCATTATATATGTATAAATATAAGATAAAAAAAAATGTGATTGGATTTTCGATGGGTTTTGTTCTAAATAGTACTCTAATCGATCAGACAAAACCGCACGAGCACAGGAGACTGTAAAATGATAAAACATTCCTAATTTCACAAAAGAAAAATATTAGTCTATTTTAAAGTGATTCGTGTCAGGGCATGCTTTTTCTCGGATCTTATCCGAGCAGCAGCAACAGCAGCAACAGCAGCATGTGTCGAAGCCCCACGGCACGACCACACTCCCACAGCACGCCAGTACAAAAAACAAATAGTAAAAAACACAAAACTCGATTGGAAAGCAGTTTTGAAATCCGCTGCTTCTACTTCTAGCCTCCACTGCCAAGCCTCCACTGCCACGCTGCAGCGGAGGAGCTCAGCTCGATTTCAAAGACCGGCCCCCCCGGTCGCAGCTCGAACGCCGTCGTACCGAGCCGCTCCAGCCTTATGGAACTTTTTGTCCATGCCCAGCGGCTAATCGCATCCCTCATCTTGCAAGTTCAAGAGACCGAGGGTTCGAATTTTATGGCTGTAAAGGCAACGTGCATGGCCATCGCGCGCCGCGGCATGGCGCCCGAGCTCGAAATGGAAGAACCGTTTTTGTTGCAGGCCTGCGGTGTCGCCACTTCCGGGTCGCTTCCACGAGCCGAGCCAGCTACGGGACCGCGTATGGAATGAGCCGGCGATGCGCGACAGTCCGGTGTGGAGGAGGGACGGTGGATAAGAGTAAGGAGGAAGACGGGCATCGGAATGTACCGGGGTTTTGAACGTGTACGTTCCAGGGGGCCAGTCGCGCCACAACGGTCCTATAGTACACGAGAAAAATGACCCTCCACACGGCCAATCGATCGATGAGAAAAAAAAGGTCGAATCGAATTCTACCATGAATCCTGACCAAGAAGAGTCGAAGGATGCATTAAGATACACAAGACTACTACCCACGAACAGCAACTGATATGCAAAGGCTCTAGAGATTCCATACTTCACATGTCAACCGATTTTTCCTTCTCAGCATGCAGGAGATGCTTGCTTCAATCAGACAACACCACGCTCATCTAGAATTACCCGCCGCTGTCTCTCGATAAGGAGCGCTCCCTGCGTCTCCTGGACGAGTCCGGACGTTCCTTGTCCCTCTCCCTCCTGCCACGAGGAGATCGGGACCTTCCTCGCCGGTCCCTTGGATAGTAATCATCGTCGCGCCGTCGGCGCTGAGAATAGCTGCGGGATCTTCTACCACCACGGCCTGCATTTTTTAACTCCAATGAACATGACATGTTCAAATAGTGTTGTGAAAGTTCGGATGTATACACTATACCGGGACGTTGAAACTTTATCAAAACAAATATTGAGAAAACGGTATCCTAGTAATGGTAAGTTGCCAAGGATATAACCCACATTCAATAACTACGAGAGCAAATTGAGTGCGTACCTCGTTTTTCTTTCAATCCAAGATACCTTCCAGGAGTTGGAGTCCTCCCACACTTCCTTCTTGCCTGTAGAAGATAGATTATATTTCAGACTGATTGAGTCGAACAAACAACTTGGGATCCTGTTTTATGGCCTTTCAGTATTCAATACAGAAGAAAAAAATTCACAAAGAAACGAGCAGAGAAGGATCAATCCATTGGAAGGAGAGTCATTCTAAAACCTTCTATGCTATCTTAAATAACTCAAATTGAAAAGAAAGAGAGGCCAGCGACAGATACTTTTACTCATATCGTAAAAAGGGCATTCACCCCTCGGCATCGGCAAAATAGTTGGATCGATTGACGAGTTTGGGAATGTCGCTGAAGAACTCATGTGGTGAATGAATAGGTTCAACGGATTAGATCTTAGATCATGAATTCGATGGAGCTACACAGACCGGACCTGCTGCTAAAATTCATCAGGCAATAATCCCAGAAAAAAACCTCTGAAAAATTAACAAGAGATGACAGCTCACTATAGTTAACTAATTATGAAAATAAAACACATACCTTCTCCACAGTGATCAGTCGGCCTTCAAACACTGACTGGTTCAGATACTTTATACAGCGCTCTGCATCCTTGTTGGTTTCCATGGTGACAAAACCAAATCCGCGCGAGTCTTTGGTGCGAGGGTCAGTAACCAACTGGCACTCCAAAACCTAAAACATAGCTCATTAAAGTATTTCTGGAATCACTTTCACAATTTATCCGTTCATTTCTTGTTTTTACCTCTTTGACTGGAGAAAAGATAAGATTCCAGCACTGTTAGCAAAGGGATGATTGATTGACCACAAACAACTCTATGTCTACTACAAACAACTTTCTCAATGTCTACCTTCCAAGGCTTATGTTGACTAATGCATTACAATGGGACAAGATGCCGTAGTCATGACTGACAGATGCGTATGAGCTTTCTCTTTCATTGAAGGCAGACATTCCAACCAGGCTTACAATAAGCAGGAGCAAATGACACAGCAAATAAGAAATAGAGGAAACAGCAGTTGTTCCACCAACTGCGCCAAGCCTCTAGCCACATGTTTATCCACTGATGATTAAACATTGATGACGGTACACTTTTACACAAGCCTTTCACAACTTACCATTTTCCTGAGCTTACATCAATAACAGCTAATTTAATATATTTAGTCTCACAAATATCACCATACAGGCTTGCTTCTGCACCTTAAAGGTAGTATTAGTATGATCCACGCATTGCATTGTTACATCTCTCCATTATCAGATCATACTGCCCTCCCAAAAAATTGTGGTGGCAATATCTTATAGCCCAAGGAGAGGGCCTTTTGGTACCCCGCTTTCTTCTCTACATTTTTGGCTTTTGACCAGAATAAATCTGGCAAATTTTTTGGCCAGTGAAGAATTTGGCATTACAAGGTCATATGAGAAAGAAACAAGACAAAAAACCGTTGCCCCAGCTTTCTACTTATGCTTTCGAATGAAAATAAACCAGAAAACAGTCAAAATGATTTCCTTGAAATGCAGGACTTAATGTACTTTCATGATGAATTTTTAATTTTTGTGAAAGTTGTAGGCTGGCAATTATAGAAGCTATCTAAAGGCAGAATCCCTGAACATTAGGCAGTTGGATGCCGTTGGTTCCTATTCATAATGCGTCAAAGACCCATCAGCTTCCAACGGCATCACTTGAATGAGTGATTATTATGAGAAAATGGCAGCTTTCAAAATCACATACCTTTCCTTCTTTACTAAAATATTTTTCGAGATCTCTTGAAGTAACCCTGGTTGATAAACCCGTCACATACAAGTTATTTCCTGGATTGCCAACAGCTTGGTACTCTTGGCTCCTGGAACAATAGACTCCATTGTTCAATTTGAGACATGACTAACAAATTGATCATCTAAAAACCCCAATAGCAATAGTTTGTCACACAAGAAACACAAGGGAATCCATACTTATCTATAAAAACGAAAACATACCTCGAGCGACTTCTCCTCGATCTTGACAACGATCTTGACCTCAACCGACGGCCTCTAACGGGCGAAGCAGAATCCCTTGATCTCGACAACGATCTTGACTTGGACCGACGGCCTCTAACGGGTGAAGCAGAATCCCTTGATCTCGACAACGATCTTGACTTGGACCGACGGCCTCTAATGGGTGAGGCGGATTCACGAGGAGAAGGAGACCTGTCACACAAAGCACCCCAGTAAAAAAAAATAGGCTTACCGAGGCATAGGTTATGCAAACACATCTGAGATTAAAAGAATCAGACCAAGAGAACTTACTTTTGTCTCCTTTTGTATGGCATCTACAAGTAACAAAAAAATTCGCCGTCAGAATCCACTGAACACCAACATAATCAACTGCCCGCAAATCATCTCTCGATAGTCTTACTCACTCAACTACACATGACCAAAGATTCGAGCTTTCAGCCCAAAGAACTAACCCTGCTAAGTAATTTTTCATATCAAGAATTCCGACCTCAATAACAGAATTTATCTCAGCTCATGAACTTCCACCGGCTCGATTCCCTCTAAAATCCCCCCCGAGAACGCGCGAAAAGGAAAAAGAAAACAGCCTAATTCAAAATTCAACAACGTATCTTATCCAAGCAGCGAATTCACGACACAACCCATCTCAAATCACGCGTTTCCCGATCGAAACTTGGCGTGATCTTCGACAAGATGAACGAGGTGCGAGGTGCGAGGTGCGGGATTGATCGGTACACAGACCTTCGCCAAACGGTACGACGTAGCAAGGAAAAATTTAGACGGCCAAGAGGTAGGAGGGAGCGAAGGGAGGGGGGGCACTGACCTTGACTCGGGTGGCTAAACGGGATCGCCGAGTCGACTCAGATGCCCTAGGAACAGCGGTTCGTCGGAGCGTCTGTAACGGAGCAGCACGGAAGTGCGCGGAGAAAATGGCAAAGCACCCTTTAACTTTTCCCCGACGCCGGCGCGTCTCAACGCTTTATGAGCTTTTAGGCCAACTAAAAAAATGACGCTTCAGCAACTCTTGCAAATCACACTAAAAAAGAGGAAGAAGGAGAAGCCCGAACACCCGTTGGTATTTAAGAAAAAGGATGATCAACGGGCCGGGCTTCCCAACTCTGGCCCGGAACGTCACGTGCCGTGCGAGTGTTGGCTGCATCGAGGGAAAGTTTCCTAGAAAATGCGGAGGATTTTGAAGTGTGTTTGTTTTGTGAAAAATAAAAAATTTGACAAATATTTTTTTGAAATGATCATTTATATAGCTTGAAATAATTAGTGGATGAAAAATATTATCAAAACTCACGTCATAAATTTTTTCGTAAATGACGAAAATATTTTTCGTTTGTTCATTTTTACAGACTTTGCTCGCAACCGAAGAGTACCGTGTTGACCTGTAGCGTGAACAGTGCCATAAGGCGTGCTAACTTCAAGAAGTAGGCCTCTCACCTACCCTCACTCATTTCAAACGCATGAGGCTACTATACTCGGCTACCTGGCGATAGCCAAGACTGTGACCTTGACATGGCGTCTACCTTTATCATTGTGAGGCCCCCTAATTCTCTGTCTATCTTTATCTTTCTGACAGAGAGAGAATACAGGGGTGACATTATGGAGACTCTATCCCAAGGTGGATCTTTCGCCTGTTTTTCCCCTTGAGCCTTTTAAGGACATGCTCAAGTCCATATAATATAATTATACAAGCAATCATTTATGTTTCGCAAAATAAATGGAGTCTTGGGTTAAAAAGGTTTTTCAAAATGCAAAGTATTTGATAAAGTATAATTGAAAAGTGCACAAGAAAGGCAACTTTGTTTAAAATGGTTTTTGAAGTCACACTTTGTAAAGGAGTTTTGTAATTTTTTTCCCAAAAAAATCAAATTGGCAAAGGGCTCAGTTGCCTAGACTAGTCAAATTTGCCACAAGGTGAAAAGCGGCTTTGGGTCATGCAACCCTAGCGATCCTAGGTGGTTGTTGATTGAAGTCGTACAACTTTAGGTGAGGGCTGACGTTGTTAGATCTGGTTAGATCTAACTTGCCAACGGCCTGAGCTCTTTGATGTGCATGCGAGTGAGGGTATTTTTTGAATTATAAAAAAGTTTAGTAAGGGTAAAGTTGTGTGTGTGTGTGTATATATATATGAGATATTTGGAAAATGCTAAAGCTCAAAGCTAGTTGGAAGGACCTAGAAAATTCAGAAATCTCTAAAAAAAAAAAAAAAAAACTGCTAAACAATTTGACTTTTGCTCAGAGTCCTTTAGAGATAGGCTTGGCAAAGTGGTCGTCAAAGGCAACCAAATATGGCCGGATGCGACAAGGCCAAGGCTCACTCGAATCCAAATTCCGAGCAAAACTTCATAAACATTCAAGTCAATTCTTGAATTTTTCATAGCTGGTCATTCTCAATCTCCATACTCATTGACATCAGATTCAGGCTTCATTGACATCAGATTCAAGCTTCAATCGAACCTTGTCAGGAGAACTTTAGGATTTGAAGGAACCATGTTTCTGTAGAGATAAGCATATCACATGTCTTAAAACTTATCACGAATATGCAATTAAGTTCTACAACTTATAAAAAATATATAATTAAGTCCTAAAAATTATCAAATTTATGCAATTAAGTCATTATGTCAATTTCATCCAATTTGACTAAGGAAAAATACCAATATAATTTTTTTGATATTTATTCACTCCTACGTGGCGACATGTCTAAATCATATATTATTATCCTAAAACGATGTCGTTTTGATTCAAATATAATTTTAACACATGTTACATTTAAAAATAAGCTAAATTATTATTATTATTATTTAAAAAAAAAAGAGAGAAGAAAATAAGAATGAAGGAGGAGAAACTTGGTCATGAAGGCAGCTGACCATCTCCCACCCTTGTCGGCCCTTCTCAGCAATGGTGGGGTAGCAATGATGAGGGCTTGTAGCCCTCTTAGCTTGGTCTCTCCTCATTCATTTTTTTTATATAAATAATTTAGTTTATTTTTAAAATAAAATTTGCACTAAAATGACGTAAGTAAATAATATAAAAGTCATATCAACATTTTCCATTAGACAAATTGAATGAAATTAATGAAATGATTCGATTGAATTAACTTGACGAATTTTAGGACTTGATTACACTTTTTATATGTTTTATGACTCGATTACATTTTCGTGACAAATTTCATGATGTTTAGTGTACTCTTGTCCCTTATGTCATGGTCGTGAGGTTTCCATGACAAAGGGACTGTGCATGATTGAGAAAGACCTCTATACTCGCATAAGGTTTCCGGAATGTTCCTAAAGATGGGTGAGACGGTAACTGTGCCAAGGTTTAGAATTCTCTTGGTATAAATGTCGGTAGTTGGTAGATGGTGAGATATGATCTTATCTACCGGATTGAATAACGATCCATGGTCGTAATGAAGGGGTGCCTTCCCCCTTATTACATCCATCCAAGTCATTTCAATAATCTAAATTCCTTTTTCTTCCGGAACTTTCCCCACCTTTCTACTTACTTATGCCTTCAAATGAAAATAAATCAAAAAAAGGTCAAACTGTTCTCCTTCAAAATGTGAAATGTAGGACATAATGTACTTTTGTGATAAATTTTTAATTTTGTGAAAGTTGTAGGCTGGCAATGATAGAAGCTATAAAGTTGTAGGCAGAATTCCTGAACATTGGCAGTTGGATGCCATTGGTTCCTACTTTAATATGAAATTCTATTGAGGATCATTCTATATTTGGAAATTGAACAAGTACTTCAAGTTACACTTGTTATATCTTTGGTATTGCTTTGCATGTGTCACAAGTCCATCTCCTTGTTTTCAGTACTGGCATGGAGAATGAATTGGACTAACCTTTCTTGTAGAAATAAATATATTCATCAACGAGCTAGATAGTAATTCAACATTATTTTATGATCCAACCATCTCATTTCTCAGTCTAGGCTTGTCAATACTTCATTTCCAAGCTGTCTATGCTTTGACAATATTGCTCTGCAAACCAAATGTCTCATAATGCTCAAATTAGGGCAAGCCTCAAGATAAGATGGCAGGAGGCAAGGAAGAATACAATACATCTTTCTATTCCCTTATGTCCACAGATACACAGGTTATTATCTAATATTTTGCATTTTAGCGTTATGTTCTGACAAATATCAATCGGAAAGATGTGTAAAATAATAATTTATAGATCGAACAGATTCTCATTTCTTTTGTTATTAATCAGAGCTTGGTTATTCTTGTTATCATAATCATCTTTTGCACACTACAGGTGATCACAAGCTTGCCGCCTCCTGATTAAGGAGCCAATTTCAGCTAACACCGATTGCATGAGCAATTGGCACTTCTAGGCAAGGTCGGTTCTTTCTTCCGCCTCATTTTGCTTTCTAAAACTTCTCTATTGTTAATCTGTGCATGTCTGGATCCTGGCAGGTATCGAGTGCTAGTGATGGTGCATTTGGTCTAAGAGCAATTGGAAGAAGATTTTGATGACATAGCTCTTTATAAAGCTCATATGGCCGAGACGCGATGGAATTCAGAAGGGCAGTTGCATTTCTAAGAGCCTAAAAACAGTATGCTTGTTAAGATTCTCCTATCTAACTGCTAAGCACCCGATCATTATGCTGCAACAATTTTGCTTTACAAGATCCACATTAGCAAGAGCAATCCAAATAGGATATATTGTGCTACCCTTCCTAGGTGTCGGCAGCCGTTGTCCATCCCCATTTGCAACAATCCTTCCATCTGGAAAAATATGAATTCATGATGTCCAACAGTCCTTTTTTTGGTCTGAACATTGTATTTCAACCTTGCTGTGTTGTTACTGGAGTAAGGGTGGATTTGAGTGACTGACTAAACAATCTCTATGTTTTAGAATTCGAATGAAGCATTCGATGTACTAGAGAAATTTTTGAAGAGATCCAAGGGTGATTCTGGGAGGACCTATTGGAGTCTCAATAGTGGATATGTGAAAGGTAACTCTTGCACGTGATTTGCTTCTTTGAAATGGACGGCCAATTACCTCAACTTGACATTGTCGTTCAATTTGCTTTTAAGGATCATATTAAACACATTTCTATTTTAGAAATAGAAATTTTATGCAGATATAAACACTTTCAAATGCTTAAAAACTCGTCTAGGGAATAGAATTAAAAAAAAGTTATTTCTAAGTAACAAAATTTTTAGAAACAGAATAATTATTAGACGCATCCTTAGAGGTGCAAAGGCTTGGCAAAGTGGTCATAAGCTAAATGTGCCCGAATGCGACAAGGCCAAGGCTTAATTGAATCCAAAATCCCCGCAAAACTTTATAAACATTCGAGTCGATTCTTGTATTTTTCATAGCTGGTCATTCTTAATCTCCATACTCATTTACATCGGATTCAAGCTTTGGTCGAACCTCCTCAAGAGAACTTTAGGATTCGAAGGAAACATGCTTCTAAATAGTTAAAAAAACAATTGCTTTGTTATATTACATGTCAAGAGAAGTTTTTTGAAATTCTTAAAACTTATCATGAAAATGCAATTGAGTTTTAAAACTTAAAAAAAATTGTAATCAAGTCTTAAAAATAATCGAATTGGTTCAATCGAGTCATTCCATGATTAAGAAAAATGCCGATGTAATTTTTTTCAAAAGGTTTTCTCACTCCTACGTGGCGATGACGTGTCTAAATCATATTATATTATGCTAAAACAACATCGTTTTGATCCAAATATAATTTTTAAAATTAAATTTAAAAACAAGCTAAATTATATTAAAAAAGAAGAGGAAGAAAGAGAAACCATACCATGAAAGCTGTTGGCCATCCCCCTTCATCAGCCCTTCCTAACGATGGTGGGGTGGCAACGATGAGGGCTTATAGCCTTCTCTGCCTAGTTTCTCTTCATTCTTTTTTTTTTAAAAAATTATTTTAAAATTTAATTCAAATAAAATTTGCACCACAACATTGAAAGTAAATAATAGAAAAGTCGCATCAACATTTTTCCGGTAGACAAATTGAATGAATTTAATAAAATAACTCTATTAAATTAATTTGATGAGTTTTAAAACTCAATTATATTTTTTATTGATTTTATGACTCAATTATATTCTATTTTTTTATTTTTTTTTATAAAGAACTCAATTATATTTTCATAACGGTAACAAGTGAAATTTGGAGCGAGAGCAAGCTTCCAATCCCGAGCACGCCTATCTAGAAATTGTTTTTGATCCCGTTCGTTCCCTTGCCACCGCCATAGCCTTGAATTCAATCCCGATATCCGGCCCGGCCCGGCCCGATATCACCGAAAGAGAGAAGAACAGTCCAAAATTCTCTGCCTATTTCCTTCTTCTACTCCCTACGAAAAGAGCTGCAGCTTCTCGCTTTCCGGACGTCGAAAGAGAAAACGGATTCTGCAATTTCCACCGCAACCGCCACCGGAAAAATCCATGGGACACGGTACGATTCTCTCCCCTCCTCACCTCCTTCTCGCTCTCGCATCGCCTTGAACTCTAGAAACTCGAGCTGAGCTCGCCGTCGGCGTCGGCGTCGGCGTCGGCGTCGGCGTCGTCGATTGATCTGCTGATTCCGAAATTTATTTTCAGGTGACAAGGGACGGCCCGGCAAGAGGCAGAAATCGTCGGCCAAGGTCAGTGCCCCCTCCCGTTCTCTCTCTCTCTCTCTCTCTCCACCTTTCTCAATCCAGTTCCGGTTTTGCCGGATTAAGCGAGATTGTTGAGGCGGCGACGCTGTTTGCCGCAGGATGATTACCGGAGCGCGATCGCCGCGCCGGAGGAGGACGAGGCGATGTACGGCGAAGAGATGGACGACGATTACCGCGACGGTACGGATTTTCGATGTTTTGCGCGGTAGATAGGGCAGCGTGCGTGCGGGGTGGTATTGGGAATGGCTCGGTTTTGTTTAGCTCGATCGGGGGCGCTGGCGAAATCATAAGTTGATCTGTTGTTGTAGGCGACGGCGAAGGGAAGAAGAAGGACTTTAGCAAGTTGGAGCTGAAGCAGGATCACGGCAATCGGCCCCTATGGGCTTGTGCGGACGGCCGGATTTTCCTGGAGACGTTTTCTTCCTTGTACAAGCAGGCTTATGATTTTCTCATTGCCATTGCTGAGCCTGTTTGCAGGTGCTCTTTTGACGCAAAGCATTCTTTTTCGAGATAGTTTGCGCGCATTGGCAATGCGGATGATTTAGTATCGCGTCTGTGGCCTTAGGTTTATGAAAACTTTTCTCAAAGCATGGGCGCTTCTATCCAATTTCAATCACCTGTCGTCAATTTGTAGTGCATTGCCAGATGCATCATTCAGCCTGACTAATTTTTTGTTTTTTTTTGTTTTTTTCTTTTATAGGCCGGAGTCGATGCACGAGTACAATTTGACCCCGCACTCATTGTATGCGGCGGTGTCGGTTGGTCTTGAGACGGAAACTATCATTTCTGTATTGAATAAATTGTCAAAGACCAAGCTTCCTAAAGAAATGATTGACTTCATACATGGTTCGACTGCTAATTACGGAAAAGTGAAGCTCGTGCTTAAAAAGAATCGGTACTTCATTGAGTCGCCCTTCCCTGAGGCAGGACAATTTATCTTTTCCCTTTTCCTTCATTCTTATGAATGTTGGGTTGGGGTTACTAATCAGAAATGTAATTACAGGTGCTGAAGAAGTTGCTTAGGGATGAAGTTATATCTCGAGCTAGGATATCTTCTGAGGTTTGTGTCTAGGTTATTTCTAGTTGAATGATGCGTTTCTTTTGCCTGCTGATGCCCATCCTGGTTGCTAACAATTTTGCGGCGGACTTTCTTTTTCATGCTGTCGTTCGGACATTTTGTCTAAGGCATGATTTAGCCCTATGTTGTAAGTTGGTCTTCTTCAGAATTAAAGAAGACTATGACATGCTCTGACAGTAAGAGGTTCACATGAATATGAGTTTTTTTTATGGTAAGATAATACTTCTCTCCTGGTTAAAGTAAGGGCACTTGAAGACAATTTAGGAACAACTTGTAAATCATTTTCCTTTTAAATGGCCAACTTGACGAGGATTTGGCAAACAAGATGATGAAATCTTTACTAATGTGGTTACCAATTTTGAGTTTGCTTTGTGTAAGGGATTCATTTCACCCCAATATTCATATCCTTCATATCCTTCCTTGATTTGCCTTGTGATATCATCTATATTCTGTCTACTATAGCATTGAGCCTTGATTACAATCTCAATATTCTATTTTGCACTTCCTTCTGATGCAAACTTTTTTATTGTGTTAATGATTTGTTCTTTCCTGCACAGTACCTGTTTGAAGTTTAAGTCTTAACAATAATAGCTTCATGCTTGCCATATGGGTTTATATTTCCTTATGTGTTTATCTCGAGAGGAATATTATAGCATCTTTTCCGGCACAATCATTGGTCACAAAATATCTGGTAATACGCAGGGACCTGGTGCTGATGGATTCACAATTAGCAAAGCAATGGGTGAGGT
This sequence comes from Eucalyptus marginata, assembly GCA_014182565.1. Classification (NCBI taxonomy): domain Eukaryota; kingdom Viridiplantae; phylum Streptophyta; class Magnoliopsida; order Myrtales; family Myrtaceae; genus Eucalyptus; species Eucalyptus marginata. Next base: position 5,256,114 of record CM024589.1, read on the forward strand.
TGGGGTTGGACATAATGAGTTACTGAATGAAGCAGAACTGGCTGCTGCAGCTGAGGAGAAAGAAACTCATTCATTTGAGATTGATCCTTCTCAGGTAAAGCTTTCAGACTGTTAGTTCCCCTATGTGCCAGGAATTCAGACTTTCTGCTTGGACTAGTTGTCAGCGATCACGTTTTATTGAAGCAGAGTTGAGGACACTGATTGTGAACTGCAATTGCATATCCTAGATTTGGTTGGCCAAAAACTATGGCATTTTGAAACTTTCTGCTTCTTTGGTCCATTTAGTTTGTAAAATGTTTAGTACATTGCCTCCATCCTTATATTCGTTTTTTTTTTTTTTTTTTTTCATTCCTATAACCATCTCATGGATTCTGACTGGTGTTCCATCAGTGTCAAGTGATGAAGTGTGCATGCTGTGAGATACATTGGATTTTATGCTCTCCTTAAGGTTCTTACAAGTGTATTCAGTACTGTCTTTTACTTTTTTAGGTTGAAAATGTGAAGCAACGCTGCTTGCCCAATGCTTTGAACTATCCCATGTTGGAGGAGTATGACTTTAGAAATGATACGGTGAGTTACAATCCTCAGTTATGATCTCTGTATTTAGTTGAAATCTAAAGTACAATGTTAATCTCATATTTTTAATGACTTGAACATGTAGAACCTTTCATGATATGTCTTTACCTCTGTGAGATCTTGATGCTAGTTGATGTGCCTTTACTATTACACAGGTAAACCCTGACCTGGAAGTAGAGCTGAAGCCTCATGCACAACCACGACCATATCAAGAAAAAAGTCTCAGTAAAATGTTTGGAAATGGTAGGACTTTTCATACAATCACAAGCATTGATTTTTCAGTCATTTCCACAGAACGGTCTTCAGGGGATGGTTCCCGTGGGTTTTAAAGACTGCTTCAGACTTCAGACTCTGCAATCCCAATGTTGGAAAAATTGCCTTTTGTTTCTAGAATTCAGAGGCCCAACCTTGTGATTACTGATTAGGACAAACTGGACCAAGAAACTTCCTTCTTATGGGGGAAAGTGCAATCTGTCAATTTTGAGGGCGTCTTAATGCTGTATATGTTATAGAAAGTACGTTTTTTGTTAACCGAACTTATGAAAATTGTAAATGGGCATGAATAAATTTAGAGGTTAGATGTTCTTGATTCTTTCTTAGATGATTAATTATTTTGAGGCTTCCTCCTTTTACTGTTTAACGTGAACTTTGTATTTTCTTAGGCATGAAGGACTTGGGGCTGGGCAAACATGACCTTATTGAATATGTATCTTGGTGACATTTTGGGATATGTATAAATTTATAGTTGTCCTACAGACTATTTGATGTGTTAGCTAGTTCCTTATCTTTTATGTGTTCTTGACATGATTTATGCTCCCGGAAGTAAGAGACTCTGCAGTTCTTCTTTCTGTGATATTTCTCTTTTTGTTGCTGTCCTTCTTTAGGTCGAGCTAGATCTGGTATCATCGTGCTACCTTGTGGTGCCGGGAAATCTTTGGTTGGTGTTTCTGCAGCATGCCGGATAAAGAAGAGTTGTCTTTGCTTGGCAACAAATGCAGTTTCTGTGGATCAATGGGCATTTCAGTTCAAGTTGTGGTCAACCATAAGAGATGAACAAATTTGTCGGTTCACATCTGACAACAAAGAAAGATTTCGTGGCAATGCTGGGGTTGTTGTTACTACATACAACATGGTTGCTTTTGGTGGAAAACGATCTGAAGAATCTGAAAAAATTATTGAAGAAATAAGGAATAGAGAATGGGGGTTACTTCTGATGGACGAGGTGATCTCATTAATCCATGATTCCCGGCTTTATTTATCTTGGCATCAAATTACCATCTACCATCTGTGTTCAGGTGCATGTGGTTCCTGCTCACATGTTCCGAAAGGTCATCAGCCTCACAAAATCTCACTGCAAACTTGGACTCACTGGTATGTCACTTGGATGTTACTACACTCTGCTCCGCCTTCTGTTACATGACCGTTTCCTTTCTGCCTGTTCTACCTTATTTTCCAAAACATTTAAAGCTGGTTTCATGATACTTGATTGCAGCCACACTTGTTCGTGAGGATGAGAGGATAACAGATCTGAATTTCCTTATCGGTCCCAAATTGTATGAAGCAAATTGGTTAGATTTAGTGAAAGGAGGCTTTATTGCAAATGTGCAGTGTGCAGAAGTATGGTGTCCGATGACAAAGGAGTTCTTCGCTGAGTATCTGAAGAAGGAGAACTCCAAGAAAAAGCAGGTAAATGTCACTAGTTCCTGCTAATTGGGTGAGATATTTGAGATATTACTCCTTTGCAATTGTAGTGGAAATGGGATGGGTGTATATGTTCTCTCTAATCTTCTTCTCTGAGAGTTTGATCACTTCCTTTGCGACCTGAAATGTCAAAATGTAGTCATTACTTCTGAATAATTAGTGGAAATCAGGTACATCTTTACCCAGAACTTCTTGATATTCTAAATCATGGACTTTTATCTGCAGGCACTGTATGTAATGAACCCAAATAAGTTCAGAGCTTGCGAATTTCTGATTCGTTTTCATGAACAACAGCGTGGGGACAAAATAATTGTCTTTGCCGATAATCTTTTTGCCCTAACAGAGTATGCAATGAAACTTCGCAAACCAATGATTTATGGTGCTACCAGGTATTAATGTCCACTAACATTCTTTCGGATGATTACTTTGTCTGTGTGCTTATAACGAGTTATCACGGGATTCTTGAATATGCAGCCATCTTGAACGGACAAAAATTCTCCAAGCTTTTAAAACTAGTCGGGATGTGAACACAATTTTTCTATCGAAGGTACAATATTCCTCCAGTTATTAGTATTTATGCGAGGGGATAATCTAGAAGATTATTGGGCACCATGGTTCTTAAATCTAGCATTGACCTAAGTAATGGCATGTTGACTCTGTTCATTGACTTTCCCACTTCTACCTGCAGGTCGGTGATAATTCAATAGATATTCCTGAGGCAAATGTTATAATTCAAATTTCGTCGCATGCTGGATCTAGACGACAAGAAGCTCAACGTCTTGGACGTATTCTTAGGGCAAAGGTGATTTGAACATCTCTTTATTTTCTGACTTTTCTACCCTCGTATTAGTATCAGGTCGGTATTCTCTCTTCTCAGTCAATGTCATCACAATATGAAATATTTCTGTTGAGGATCATTCTATATTTGGAAATTATACAAGTAATTCATGTCATACGATATATATCTTTGGTACTGCAGTGCATGTGTTACAAGTCTATCTCCCTGTTTTCATTATTTGCATCGGGAATGAATTGGACTAACCTTTGTTGCAGAAATAAATATATTCATTAACAAGCTAGATAGTGATTCAGCATTACTTTATGATCCAATTATCTCATTTCTCAGTCCAAGCTGTCTATGCTTTGACAAGATTACTCTGCAAACCTGACTGTCTCATAATGCTCAAATCAGGGCAAGCCTCAAGATAGGATGGCAGGAGGCAAGGAAGAATACAATGCATTTTTCTATTCGCTTGTGTCTACAGATACACAGGTTATTATCTAATCTTTTTGCATTTTAGCATTATGTTTTGGCAAATATCAATTGGAAAGACTTTGAGTCCTCCTAAGCCTGTTTTTAGTTACTAGTTTGAGGGCCTCATGACCTCACCCCTCACACACCTACACACGCACAGGCACACATGCATACTTACACACCTGAGGTGTAGCTGATAAGAACATAGAAGATTGGAAGTGGAGCCTGTGCAATAATAAAAGCACCGGAAAGTTAGAAAATTTATTAAAGAACCTAAGCACAAAGAAAGCAGTTCTTATCGCGACTTTTTTTATGATATTGATATTGTTTTTTTTCTTTTTTCATGAAGGAAATGTACTACTCCACCAAACGGCAGCAGTTTTTGATTGATCAAGGTTACAGCTTTAAGGTATGTTGTTATGCTTTATAAAATAATCGTTTACAGATCAAACAGGTTCTCATTTCTTTGGCTATTAATCAGAGCTTGGTTATTCTTGTTAGCATAATTATCTCTTGCACGCTACAGGTGATCACAAGCTTGCCACCTCCTGATTCAGGAGCTGATTTGAGTTATCACCGACTGGATGAGCAATTGGCACTTCTAAGCAAGGTCAGTTCTTTGTTCTGCCTCATTTTTCTTTCTAAAAATTTTCTTATCTAACCCTATTGTTAGTCTGTGCATGTCTGGATCTTGGCAGGTATTGAGTGCTGGCGATGATGCAGTTGGTCTAGAGCAATTGGAAGAAGATGCTGATGATATAGCTCTTCACAAAAACTCGTCGTTATGTTGGATCAATGAGTGCAATGTCCGGCGCAAATGGGATGGTGTACATGGAATACAGGTAAACCCATTTTTCTCTCTAAATGCTCTATTCTATGCATAGGAATTGTTTAGTACATGCAAGACTGTTTTTTCTCTAATGGAGAACAATTTGGCGAATCTTGTTTGCAGTACTGGACGAAAGCATTTAGGACCAGGCCAACCAAAACCTAAACCTAAGGATCCTGCCAAGCGACATTATTTGTTTAAGAGAAGATATACCTGAGTTGCGATGGAATTCAGAAGAGCAGTCTCTAAGAGCCTAAAAACAGTATGCCTCTTAAGATTCTCCTGTCTGACTGCTTTTCAGTATGTGCAAAAGCATGTGATCATGATGCTACAATAATTTTGCTTTATAAGATCCACATTAGCAAGAGTGATATTTATCGTGCTACCCCTCCTAGGTGTTGGTACCCGATGTCCATCCCCATTTGCAACAATCCTTCTATGTGGAAAATATGGATTCATGATGCCAAACGGTCCCTTTTTTTTTGGTCGGTGAGTGAAGGTGGGTTTGATTGGCTGACAAAACAATCGATGCGTTTTAGAATGATTTGAATTAAGCATTCAATGTACTCGAGAAATTTTTGAAGAGATCCAAGTGTCATTTTAGGAGGATCTATTGGAATCTCAATAATGTATCTATGAAAGGTGACTCTTGCGCATGATTTGCTTTTTTGAAATGAATGACCAATGACGACTCATTTACCTCAACTTGGCTTTGTCATTCAACTCACAGTTTGCCAAAAAGACCCACTACGAGGTGAAAAATGCCTTTGCACCATCTTTGATAGTTGGTGAATCATTATGCTTCAATGAAAAGAGCGCCTCCCCCCCTCTCTCTCTCTCTCTCTCTTCTCTCTCACATATGCTCGAGTATTTACACATTTAAAAGGCCGCAGCTTTTCGATCCCCGCGCGCCTCCCTAAAAAAAAAAAAAAAAAAAAAAAAAAAGGCTGAAGCAGCTAATACTTTTTAACTTTTAGGGATTCCCCATGTAGTGGCAGAATTCCTTCCTCTGATCTCCAATGGCCATGAAGGGGTTTTTCTAGCATTTGGACTGTCCTTTGGACATTCCAAATGCTCTTGACTTCTTTTCCACTTTAAAAATCATGACATTGGAGAATCAATGGAGTCATCGGACACCCATTGCTCGACGGGAAAGGGGGCCGAAAAACCAAAAGCGACTTGAATGTTAAGCAAAGAGACTGCAGTTCTCAGGCGGGATTAGGCTTTTGAAGGGCAAAGGCAGAACTACGAATAAAGATGGAACAAAGCAGACATTCCTATAACTTTTGTTTTAGACAGGACTCGACTCCTATTCCTCTGCCGTGGGGATACAGCTACGATTAACAATTATAAGCAGTAAAGGAAGACCTTAAGCCCGGAAATGAAAAGAGACCCTTGAATTATTTGCTCATAAATTAATGAGAAGAACCCTTTCTCTGGTTATGTCAAGCACAAGTCTCCAAAGCAGATGCCGCAGTCTGATTGCTGAAGTTTAAACCGAGGCATCCGGGTTTCGACGTTTGACATTCAAGTCTCTCAGGAATCCATGCAACTTTAAGTGGAAGTACCATATCGCCAGTGAATTTGGGAGAGAAATTACGAGCCCGTAGCTTAGGAAAAGTCACATGCCATGATCCACTACCTTTGTAACCATTAAACCAGACCTATCTTTCGCGACATCCACTTTATCGAATGTATCTGCCCGCATTCTCATCTCGCATAAGGTCCCCGCCCGAAAGGCGAAATCCGCAAAGTGACACAGCATAAACCTCAAAGTACCAAATACGCGAGTGCTGCTAATAAGTCTCGGTCGACGGTCAAAGATGGTTGATCTCTTTTACATTTCTATGCTACAAAATTCTCTCCTTTCGCGATCCATTTTTCGGCTCAACACGAAAGGTTTTCATCATCACATGGGATATACTACTAAATTAATCCCTGTTCCAAAATACAATCATTGTTCTCACTCGTGCACTCGATCATTTAATGATTATCCGGTAATTATTGTCGGACAACTCTGGCCCAGATATCTTCGGGGCTTGGAATTTTCGATGCACCAGTAACAACCCCTTTTTCTTGGACAGATTTCATTGCATTATTTTAACCCCGACAGCTTCTCTGGTTTTTTTTCTTTCTCTTAATCTTCTCGAGAATTGTTTCTGGGGCATCTTTCACGCAGGCCTGAGGAATCATCAACAACAAAAGCATTCCCATGATTGGGCTATTAAGTATTTTATATTGGTTGTCCCCCATATTGTGCTAGTCAAAAGTGTTCCTCTGCAAGTTTGATTGTGCGAGTGTGAATTATTGTAATCATTCCTTTTTCCTTTTTTTTTTTATTAGTCGATGAGCAGCCCATTATTTTTAATGTTGTCTCGAGAGTTGTCCCATCAGGTTAGTGATCGCAGAGGGAAAAATAAAAAACAGGTGGAGGGCTGTATTAGACAAGATTCAGTGAACCGTACTTCAAGTTCAAGGTGCTGTAGCGGTCGGTATTTCGAATCAGACCTTTTTCTAGATGGATTTTCTTTCTAGAGCTACGATGTTAGGGTTGGTAATTACTCATGTTAAGAGAAACTTTTCAATGGTAAAGTTGGATCGGTGTAAGTTGCAAAACCAACTGTGAATTGCTTGTTCAAGATCAACTTGCAGCTATTTCAGATTCCATACATTTCTCCATATGATTCTACTCTAACTTCAATCTCAAGTTATTCCTTTGTCATGCAAGATCTCGTGGGTGTAAGTTTGTAAATATCAGAAGAGATGTTGAATTTTTTTTCCGTTCATATGGAAGAATTATGCTACCGACGGCATGCGAGAAAAATGAGTGGTTTTGTTTCCCCTTTTTTGATAGTGACATAGAGAAAAGAGCATTAACTCTTCCACCAGGACAAGGTTAATTGTACAGCTTCCTCTTTTTTGTAATTTGACTATTGCAGCTGCTTGGGATTTAGTTTGAAATAAAGGACCTAAAGTGGATTAGCAAAGGTTAACACGGTTTGCTCCGGATGTTCCTAGATTTGCTTTGATCTCTTTGATGGCCATTCTAAGCAGACTTCTCATTCGTCATTGTTTGCTCTGCAATCAATGTAATGAATTTGGAGCTCATCTTTTCTTTGGTTGTAGTTTCCCTGCAGATTGGGATTATGAGATTCAATGATTGAAACAGCATGCAAAGGTGTCAATGTTCAATCTATTTTACCTAGACTGAGTTGAAATACCAGCATCTCTTACATTAGGAAAGCCAGGAAACGAGGTTCTCCATAGTCAAAGTTCATCCAACGTGGATCAAACTTCGAAAGTGTATAAGTTTGCTGCTGAGCATAGCACTGATGACCCCGAAATTCCTAAGCAAAAAGTCAATCCCCAGCTCTGTTTAAGACGGCATATAGCTTTCAGAAATATGTCCCGAGCAGATCATGTGCTTCTTGTTGCTGTGCTGGTTCATGAATGGCCTTTTTGTTGACTTTGGGGTTGAATTTCTGGTTTATGCAGTTGCCCTCTTGCAGCTTTCCATGACTTGTGAGGCATGTAATGCCTGTTGATCTTTGGTTTGACATAGCAGCTGAACTGACCCACAGTGTCTTGGTACAATGTCACACGGCCAGGTCAATTTACAAGCGAATTACTCGTCCGGCTTAAAGCTCTGAAAAGGACAATCGTGCCGTCCACACTCCACTAAAGTCCAACAAGCTCTTCAGCTTAGCCGGAAATATAATAGACAACTGTAGTTTTCTTTCGCCAATACTAAATATAATTAATCAGAAGAAATCAAGTCCTGCTTTAAGCTTTAATCACTGTTTGTTCCCACGTGGATTTGACAACACTAAAAGGCAGAATCAGAAATGTCCTAGTGCCACAAAAAAAAAAAAAAAATTACCAGTCTTGGAAATTCCTTTGACTCACAAGGACCCACCTGCTATATTTTGAAATGTCAAAGGCCCAAAATCCCAACTTTTTTGGGTCTTTTCAACCATTTCATTTCCAGGTTGAGAATGGAATATATATTTTATATAGGTCACTAATATCGGTGAGACCCATTACAAGCAAAACAATTGGTTGGGCCACTGTTAAATGAAGAATCATCTCATTATCAATGCAAAGAAGCTAATCTTACCAACTATTTTTCTTTCTATAAGTGAAATAAGATTTAGACGAGATTGAGATCTACCTCGCATGTTATGGAGTTCTGCAAAAAAATAAAGTACGAATTACTCATCGAGCAAATCTTGTGACTGATTTTCCACAAGATGCGAGTGAGAAACCCAACCAGGCCATCAACTCAGTGCAGCAGAAGCATCAATTATTTAGTATGGTCAAAGTACTAAAGTTCACCTTTCAAATATTTTGATTTCTCTCTCGAGAAAATCGGTGGTTGCACTGAGGAGGAGAAGAACAAATGTAACTTCCCTACTGTCTTTTTGTTATTTATTTACTTTCATTTTTTGTTTTTCACCTTTCTTTTTACCTTTATGGTTGTTCTGCGCACAATCCGTAGTGGAAGAGACCTTTTTTATTTAGGGAAAAACCCCACAAAATCAAGGATGTAATAAGTCTGCTGAAATTGGTATTGAGAGCTCAAAGAAGTTGATTCAAGATAGGCAGACATCAAGGTGTGAACATTTCTAAATTTCAGTAATTTAAAGCAATGAGGGCGGGCGTGTGCTCTTGATTAAAGATAGTCTGCTGAATTCTTCTGTTTATATCACAATATCATTGTCAAGCGATACCATAAATCGGTTTCGACAGATTAAGAAGTGAAGATAATCCATCCACTACGGGACTAGGCATCAAGCAAAATAATGATTCTCCTTTCAGTCGTATAATTCCATCATATGCTCGACATTTATTCTGTCTCTCCATATTGTGCCTGAATTCCCTGAAGAACCACCCAAAGCAACCCTAACTCTGCAATTAATGCCCAGTTACATAACAGTAGAAACCATCCAGCCATAGAATCTATGGCCTTTGAGTCAAACTGAGGGGAACAAAAACAAGTTTTTAGAAATACCCAACACATTAATCTTTGTACCATGTCAAACAATTGCCAAATCTAGAACCAATTTATTAGAGAAGGAAGTGCCCAGTTCATCTTTTCATACATACCATAATTTCTCTTCCCTTAAAAATGTGCATAGTCCAGTCAAATCATGTGACCAGATCATGCCAGCAGTATTACTTCAAGCCGATGAGCGCCACATAAGAATCTACACTCCCAAAAAGGAGTCAAAGCAAGGATCAAGAGCAATTAGATTAAATTAATATTAAAGCACTTGTTGAGCAGATCGTGCTCTAGGTCAAAGATATGGGCATATAAGATAAGAAAGAAATACACTACTGGACACTGATTATTATTCATCACAGCGTTTGGGGATTATTAAATTACACATATACAAACAACAACAACAACAACAAAAAAAGCACCAGAAACAAGAACCTAATCCCCAACTTCCTAGTGCCTACAATTCACCCTTTTTTTTTTTCCTTTTTTCCTTTTTCCACAGAAGAAAAAAAAAAACCCTTTTGGATTTGCCCCTTTGATGGTCCCATTTCTTGAAGAAAAAAGAAAGAAAAAAAGAGAAGAAGAAGAAGAAAAAATCTTGGAGGGACCAGTATGTACGGTGATATCTCCACCTGCGAAAAGCTTCTTGCGTCTGTCGTCAACAGCCGTAGTACTGGAACTGGGTTTGACCGTAACTGGCCATGAACGGTCCTCCCCTCGCCGCTCCGTACTCCTGTTCCCCGCCGTGAAACGCGAACTTGCGAATTCCGAGGAAGTAAAAAGAGTAAATGAACGAATCGGCAATGCCAGGAGTCGAAAGACTGGTGGCGGGCGGACTCGGAATCGAAGCGAGGACGGAGAGAAGAGAAAAAGTCAAGAAGGTCTTACCCAGAGCTCCTCGTCGTCGTCGTGTTCGTCTCTGGCGAAGCCTGAAGCCTTGGGAGTCTCGCCGGGCTCGTCGTTGCGCGCGAACCTGCCACGTATCCGCGGTCGACTGTCCGCCAGAGTTTTCCGACATGCATACTTGTCGTTTCGACGCCAACAAAACACACGCTCGTCATCAGTCCCGGCTCACGACACCAACCCACGTATTCTCGATCTTTGTCTCTTTGTCTCTCTCTCTCTTTCTCTCTCTTTCAAATATAGAGAAAGAAAAAGAGACGAAACTCTAGCGCTGAAAAAACGAATCTTTTTTCCTTACCTTGATTGTCTTGTTGAAGTTCCTCTGCGTTCGCTTTGCCCTGTACTTCTGAATCCTGTCTCTCCTCTCCTCTGCGCTGTAACGCCCCACTCTGCAGGAGCTCGCCTCCTCCATGAAGGGGCTCGTTGAATTGGACGTTGCTTTCATTCTCTGAGATGTTACGACGAAAAGAAAAAAGGCAGAAGTTAAAACCCGAGAATTAGATTCTAATTTGACCTCAAAAAGAAAAAAATCACAGTAACAGAGCATTCGACGATTTTGGTTTAAAAAAGAACCTGCAAATCTCCTGTACTGTAAACCCTCCTCATCATCTGTCCGCTGAAGAAGCAGCTCTCCGGCGAACTTATGCTCGGAAGCTCGACGCGCGGTGGGGGTTGAAGAAGGTGAGGCCTCGTCCCATTGAAGAAGTTGGAGCTGAAGCTCCTCTGCATATATTTGCCCACATTATCCCCACCCCCGCCGTAATTGGGAACAAACTCAAAGGCGGCCTCGCTGTCGGCGCGATGATGACGTTCTCGATCAGCTTTGACTTCTTGAGTCGATCCCGAGAACCCATCCGCGTAATCCGGAGCATGTTTCGAGAGCTGCTGCTGCTGCTGCAACTGGGACCCCCGGCGGAGGCTCAAGTGCTCGACCTCTTGGCTCGGGAGCGAAGCGGAGAAGACGGCAGCGGCGGGGGCGGGGCTGTACATGTGAGGGGATTTCGGGACCGGGTTCTGGTTCTCCGAGGCGCAGCTCGAGAATTCATGGAGGATGTCAATGTAGGAGTCGCTGAAAGGGGACAGAGGGTCGGGGACGAACTGCAGGTCCTGCTCGTAGGCATGGAGGTAATTGGAGGACATTCTCGAATCGAAAACAGGGGACTTTTCCCTCTGTCGTTGCGGGGGAGGGGGGTTGGTGATGATGGGTGGCGAGAGCTCGGGAGGAAGGGAAATTGGCTTTGAGGAAACGGAAGGAAAGTGGAGGAGAGGAAAGAGGAGGAGCGACGGGAGTGCCGGTCGTGTCCCTCGCTTTGAATTTATTCAATTTCGGGAGTACGTGTGCTGTGGTGGCCGTGGCCATAAAGCGCAAAGCGTGACAGTTGTGCCCTGTTTTCTTGCTTTTATTTAAGCTTTGGTGCTTGAAGGTGGGACTCCAGCAGCACGACAAAACAAAGATCGCTAATGGACGTTTTGCTTGGCATCGATTGACCTCCATTCGGTGCACGAGCTTTGGTAGTCTTTTTGGCGGTTGTGTGTCTGTATTCCGTACCGTATTTCATAGTCAGAGGTGAAATTCTTGAATTTATGAAAGACGAACAACTGTCCTAGTCTCAACCATAAACGATGCCGACTAGGGATCGGCGGATGTTCTTTTAGGACTCCATGCGCACTTATGAGAAATCAAAGTTTTTGGGTTAGGGGAGTATGGTCGCAAAAGTTATCTATTCAAATTTCACCAATTGCATGCAAACTGCTCTAGATGAATGCCATTTGCATAGATTGAAAGCCTGAATTTGACTAGCTCGTGAGACTTGCGAAGGGTTTCATAGACTTTCAAATAATTAGATCTGTGGTCGATCCTTATATTATAAAAAAAATCGAAAAAAGAAAAAAGAGAAGCAATCTATATAAGGAATTGCGAAACAATTTGAAGTTCTTAACCACGCAGTGGAAGCCATATCAGCCGACACTTTTTCCTAGACTCTCTCCCCAAATCCTTCTGTTCTGTCTAAAAGTTAAAAAGAGTTCGCGTTGCATCGTCTCGGTCCATGCGGATCTAATCTTAAGCCCGTTCAAACATAAACCTGTGGATTGCTCGGTTTTACATCGGGCTCAAAACTTCCCGTCCAGATTCGTCCGCAACTGAAATGATCAGAGACTTTGTCCAGGCTCTCTCATGACGGGCCCAATGGGCCACCGGGCCCAGACCAGGTCAACCCCATGTCATCGCCGAACGAGGAAATATCGAGTGCACGTGCCAACGGAATAAATTACGAATCCACTAACTTTTTTGTTTGGTGTTCCCGGAAACAAGTTGATTTTATTCCTCGGAATAGAAAAGTTAGCCGGGAATAGAAATGAGAAAAAAAAAATCGCTTCATTCCTAGGGAACGATTTTCAGAAATAAGCAAATTTTCTTTTTTATTTTTGTTTTATTTCCCTCTTACCGTGACCACCTCCAACCGTTCGGAGCCACCGCCGGTCGCCGGCCGCCACCGCCGACCGTGAGCAAGAATAAAAAAACAAATAAATACAAAAAAAACAAATAAAAACAAATAAATAAATAAAAAATACAAAAAACAAATAAATACAAAAAAACAAATAAAAAACAAATAAATAAATAAAAAACAAGAAAATAAATAAATACAAAAAAACAAATAAAAAAAATAAATACAAAAAAACAAATAAAAAACAAATAAAAGAATAAAAAATAAAAAAAGAATCGTTGCGTTACCAAACGCATTTTATTCTTTTTACATTTCAAGTAGAAATTTTGTGCGGTTATCAAACGGATTCTTTTTGTTCGTAAACTGTTTAGGAATAGAAATAGTTAACTATTTACGGAAAAAATTCTTCCAGCCCAAGAAATTTTATCATGCGCACCCTAAGTTTACGGCACGCGTAGCAAGTGGGCTCCCTTGTCAAAGGCAATTTTGAACCTTCCGGGCGACCTCTCTCCTCTCTCTTCTGAATCTTCCACGACAATGAAGCCGCCGGCCTTTTCTTTTTATCATTTTTTTCCCTTATTTTTACCGGAGAGCAAATATCTTATCCGAATATATTCCGCCTTGTGCGTAGTTTCTTTCTATTATTTAAATTATATACAAACATATACGAATCTCGCTGCTCTAAATAACAAATAGGACAAAACACTCTCGTACCTGGAGTTGTCCGATCCGACAAAAATAGCCATACTCATTTTAAGTCTTCTGTCTTCATTAGCCAATGCGTTACTCTCGATGGGGTTTCGTTGCAATTTCTCCATCCTCGTTGGGATGTACCCAGACGCCGTTGACCCATCACCACTGTCAATCTGCTCCGACGTTAACGCCACGCGGTGAGCCTTGTGAAGGTTTCTTCACTGGGTAGCCCGGCTTTCACACTCCTTCCATTCGTTTCATTGGTGGAAGATGGTGAAGCGGTCCTGCCTCCGCTCCGTTGACTCGACGACCCTTCCTGAAGAAGGCTCTGCTTGGCCGAGTCCAGTCGTCAGCTTCCTCCATCTACCGTTCGCACTCTGTCTCTCCTCGAGCCGGCCGTTGTCTTGGTCCTGCGTTCGTAGTATAAAAAGGCGGCCGTCGTTGTTCTTTGGGGGCGTCGCGTTCAAGCTTTCTTGGCTCGCCGGTTCTTCTTCTTCGTCTTCTTGTGCAGAGGTGATTGAGCTTTGCGGCCATGGCGTCTCAGGAGCGTCTGGAGAGTCTGCAAGCCCGCCAGAATTACAGGAATATCTGGCGCACTGACCTCGTGCACACCATTCAGGACGACACTCCCTGTATGGTTCCTTTCTCTGCGTCTCTCTGTTCAAAATACTTGGTCGTTTCTCAAAAAGGAAATGATTGTAATGCGTCGTCTGATTCTCTTCCTTTTCTCTGATGGGGTTGCTCTGCTTCTCGTTGCATGTGACCGCGACCGCAGTCTGCTGCTTTGCCACGTGGTGGTAAGTTGTTCTCAATTTGTTGATCTGAGATGATTCTTGATCGCTGGAATTGGATTTGTTTCGGTGTTTACGAGCAGAGTAGCTTTATGATTAGAATGTTGTTAGGACTACGTGATTGTGTTCCATCACAAAGCCGATGTTATGATGAAAATTTCATAGAAACATGGATTTTCGGAAGAAACATAGGAAAACGGACAGTTTACATGTCCCCTTTGGGACTATGGATTGAGCTAAGATCATCCGATGGCGTTTTTCTGCAATTTTTCTTCAACAATCAAATAAAGAGAGAGATAGTGTGTGTGAAGAAAATCAATCTGATTCATGTCAACTTATACGGTTCCACCAAAAAGCACATTTCGTGTTGATCCCTCTACCTAAGCATTTTCGAACGAGTTTGGTCTTCCTGGAACATGCTTCCACAAAAGCATATAACTTCACATAGATTAGGTTCGTTGCAAGCTTACATGGTGTCAGCCTGATGAAGAAGAATGGTAGATTTTTGTTGGTTCTGTTCCTTAACCTTGCTGACAAAAGATGCTATATTATACTCCGGTTCTCAGGATCCACAGGGCACTAGGTTGAAGAGAAAAACATGTATATCATCGGCATCAATGCATATTGAGATGACATTGAACTGATGGAACTTTCAGATTCTTCACTAGTACTTATCTGTAGCTTTATTATGCTTAATTTGCGGACTGCATCATGCGATGAACAGTTCTGCTGTCGACATCCAGCTAATTTCTTTTTCTCCATCGCAGTGGACCATGTGCTTCGTACTTGCTTCGGAGAAGAGCCCTTTACAATGACATGTCCAGGTGATGGATCTCCGTGATTCACGTTGTTCTCTCAGGCTCAATTCCACGATCTTCTGGTGAAAATGTGTGTTCTTGTTCCCTGTCTTCAGATATGTGTGTTGCGCTGGTTACATGCCCTGTAGCGGAAGGTGCGGAGAGAGTCAGTATCCCGAGCTATGCCTCGCCGCCGAGGTATATCTAGAAACTCTTCAAAATTTTGGTGGTTCTGATTTCTTCCCCTGATTCCCTCCCATCTCATGTACTTGTAATCGCCAATCGTGTTAACAACTCACAAGCTCACTTGTAGCAAAATTAATGGCGGCGATATTTTTCTAATCAAATAATTGTTATCGCATATGTCGTGGAAAATTTCATTCTCATTTTGATGAATTCCTTCATTGTATCACCTCCGGATGGCCAGGTCATCTGCTGCTTTGGATTTTCAGTGGGCTCGACACGCTACCTCTTGCAAGACGAGTTCAACATACAGACACTCAATGCGACAATTGTATCATTGTATGCTCTTAACTCGCGCACAATCATAAACACAAAAAAGCAAACTCATCGCGTAATCTAGCCTTTTTGATCATTACCGTGTTCCGATGATGCTCAGGCCACCATGATCATCCTCAATCAAGCTGCCTGCGTGTTTTCGATCATAGCAATGGTCTGTGGAAACAGCCAGATTCGGCAGGCTTCGCAGATGCTCAGCTGTCTGGCCGACACGGTTTACTGCACGTAAGTTCTACCGCGCACTATTCCTGAATACTACCGAAACTAATTTAACCACGAGTCCGTGGCTTATGCTGATTTTCCGGTTCTCTTCTTCGCAGGGTTTGCGCGTGTATGCAGACTCAGCACAAGATAGAAATGGACAAGCGAGACGGCTTGTTCAACGACGCACCGATGTTCGTGCCTCAGGTTCAGCAAATGTCACGCCTCGACCAGCGGGTGCCTCCCTCGGTCGGGTATTAGCCGCGTCATCCTGCGCGCCGACACCCCTATCCTTTTCTCCAGCTACTCGGGACCAAACCTTTCTCAGCTGTCTTTGGATGCCGATCATGCAATCAAAGTTTATCTTCCTCTTCCAATTTAAAAATCTTAGCTTCTTATTCATGTGGGAACCATCGCTCTTTTCACTTGGATTTGTATCCGGACATTCTTGAACTCGTGTTCTACTGTTGGGACGAACAATGGGATGCGGTCTGTATTCTAAATAGCGCGGTCCGTTTCTTTCGAAGAGACAGACTGCTGTAATGGGCATATTCTCTTGCTGTGTATCAATGAATTCCAAGTAATCTCTTCGTTTCTTTAACAGCAAACTTGAGAAGAAAGCATGGGGATGATAGAAATCTTTTGTTTCCCAAGTATAAGGGATTCCGTACCAGTAAATTTTAATAGACGTAGATAAATGTCGAAACTCTGTTGGAAGAAAAATGACCGATGACCTTTTTCTCATATGACTTATTGGTATCTTACCAATATTTTTATGATATTATCACGGTACTCTTAAAATTTATGAATTGGTATAGCCTACCAATGCTTCAGATTTACTAACTCTTATTAGGAGTGATTGGTTCCTGCATGAGTAGATTCTATTAAAACTAGTTCCCCACCCTTTGGAATCCTTTTTCTTTTTCTTTTACTTCATTTTTTATAATGAAAAAAGAACAAATAGCATTTATAATAAAATAGTATGAGAAACAAAATGATTCAAAATAAAATATCAATACAAAACAAACAAAAATATAGAGCAACCAAAAAACTAAGCTTATTTAAGGAAAATAAATCATCTTCTTCCGTTTGAGTTAATGTCGAGCTTATTTTTCTTTCAATTACAAATTTTCTTATTTGTAACCAAACTTTTATTTACCTTTTTCAATTAAAACTTAATTTACAACTCTTTTATATAAACTACCTATGGAAAATTACCAAAAAAAGGTGATTAAAAATGAAAGGAAAAGAAAGAAAAATAAATAATAAATAATTTAAAAATATTAATATATTTATTAAAATTGTCTATGTTATTATCAATTGACCAATCATGTCACGTGGGACGGCCAACAATCATGTTAGTAATTTACGGACAAAATTGGTGAATCGACTCAATTAACAAAACGTAAAGAGGTTAGTTTATGACTGAATTGGTAAAAGTAAAATAAGTTTAGTAATTTTCCGGTAATTTTCCCAACTAACCATCTTTAATTGAAGTGACCTATTAGCTTTTCTCCAATTAAAGTTATCAACTTATTCTGAGTTAAAAACTCAAGTTTGAGTCCACTGTTCAACCACCAATGCTTGTAACTTAGTCATCACTAGTTCAACCATGAAAGGCCCAAACTCCTATCTCATTACAGCATTTGAACGTGCAAACGTTATCGTCATTGAACTAATCTGGAATCCAAACAAACAACCCAAGAGAAGATAGGACCGAGATTGATGAAAGAAAGAGTTCATTGCCATCAATATCCAGAAATTTCGATTTTCCGAATTGAGGAAAATCATCAATTAGGAACGATGTAGATTGATTGAACTGAATCATAGGGTTTCTCGAAACTCCGGATTGTAGACATAAGATTCCGAAATTTGGGTGGCAGCCCCGTTGGTACACGTGAGGGCAATTCTCCAGCTGCCGGATCTCGTCGTCCCCCTTGAACTCATCCAAGCACACGGTGCAGCTCTCAAATAAAACGTACTGTAAATTCAAGAAACGGGCAATATATAATGCCATTGTCTTTAACTTTTATTGAGATTTGAGGGAATATCACGGTCGTCCTTCAATAAATAAAAGACCAAATCCCGAAATGAAAGGGCTTAATTGTATTGAGTGTTTTTTAGATAAAGAAAATTATAATAGTAATAGTAAATACCGTTACTAGAATAAGTTTCCAAGTTGCTTATGATATTCAAAAAAAAAATCCCAGAAACGAATTGGCAAAAATCATCCTTCCCTGGCGATGTCCATGTCTCAACGGCAATGTGACAACGAAGACTCTTTAGCCTCGAAATTTGGAAAAGTAAAAGGAGGTGTGCAACATGACAACCGAAAAAAGTGACCAATGCCACTTTTATGGGATCAAGCAATGAATATGAAATTTATATGGAAGATGTGCATACACATCAATCAAGTAGCCCAACAGCTGAATGCAGTATTGACATCAATGCATGCATACATACATACATACATACCACCGTAAATCCATGCATGTATCAAACCAAATTACTCATTTCAAGAATTTCGCAATCATATTAACTATGAATATGCCGTGAAAGTTGCATCGGTTATGATTAAGTCCCTAAAATCACGTCAACTATAATTGTGCTCCAAAACAAATTCGGCCTATGTACATGTTCATATCTCATAATCTCATCACACATAGGTCGACCATGAGCACATAGTTCCACAATGCTGATATACAAGCATCACCAAAAGGAGACATTTGACAGATACAAGCATCGGCGGCTAATGACTAAGTTGCAAGCATCGGCGGCTGAACAGCGTGCGTGATCTTGGGCAGATGCATTCTCATGAATCCCAAATCGCACTGATGATCTTTGTTTCTCTGTTTCTTTCTTCCTGGGGTGCCGCCGAGGTAGGGTTTTCTTTAGTCCCGTCAGAAAGAAAGGGTTCAGAATCATAGAATGCAGCCAGCCATATCCTCAAGATGATTGTATGTTTGTCCAGGAGAGCTTACGCCAAATCCAACGCATTCGTTCAGAGCGCGGCGCACTACCGAGTCGATCGTCTCGATAGATGCTACGAAAGCTATTGGTCTAGAGAGATTATACCGTCCAAGGTCTTCGGGAGAAGAAGTTATGTCTGTGAATCCAACAATCGTGTGATGCCGAAGTGGCTGATGATATTTTCTTCTTCAGAATTCTCCGAAAACGACAGAGGAAATTCGAGGCGGCCGTGTCGAGGTCCCTTGTCGTGAAACCAAAATAACGAGAGAAAAGAGAGAAAAAGCTCGTCTGTGTGTGAGACATGCCAGCAAGAAAGCGCCAATGCCTCAAAAGGACTAAAGAGGAAAAATGAACTGTTGTTCTCAAAGGGGATGGTTCCATGAACTGTCGTCAGACTTTCGTGCATCTTCGGAACAAATTTATACTCCATGAATCTCCGGATGTGTGAGTTCCTTACTTAATAATTAAAATAGAAAGGTTAAAGGGGAAAAGGTGCCTCCAATAAAATTATGTGCATACATGAGAGTTAAGTGATTATATTCTTTACTTGGGATAATTAAAAAAAAAAAACGAAATTTGTTTTACTTATGCTAATTCGGTTTTAAACCTTTCAATTTATCGAATTTAATCCTAAATATTTTGAGGATTTGCAAATTTAGTCATTCCGGTTAATTTTGGTCGGAAATTACTACTAGTTAGCACTGATCTTCATATGTGGCACGAATGGCGCTCGATGTGGATAATTTTTGTACTTTTTTTAATTTTATGAATTTTTTTCTTCTCAATGGAGGGAAAAAGGGAAGAAAAATAAGATAAAGATAAAAACTAAGATAAAATTCAGAATATTAAAAAAATTACGAAAATTGTCTATGTCAAGCGTTGGCTGTACCATGTAGGATGGCTAATACTAACTAGACTGCCATGTTAGTGATTTCCTGCCAAAATTAACTAAAAAACTAAATTCGCAAATTGTCAAAAAATTTATGATTAAATTGACACAATTTCTAACAAAAAAAATAGCATAATTGAAAATTTTATGACTAAATTAACAAATTGTTAGGGTTCAAGACTAAATCAGCCAAATTTAAAGGTTTATAATTGAATTAGTATATGTGTAATAGGTTTATAACTGTTTTGGTAATTTTCTCCTCTTTACTCACGTGACAATCAGTCAAATATAAGCCTTTAGACTCAATGGTAAGACATTAAATTAGGTTTTCGAAGCGGTTTCCAAAGTTCGACCTATTCAAGAGCACACATTTCTCTTAATCCCATAACCAATTCATGGCCATTCTAACAGCTAGCTGATACTGCCTCTACTAACCAATGCCGCCTCTTCCCGTCAATTTTTTATTTATTTATAAACTCAAACAGGATCACAACATTACCTAATAGAGGCATGTGGCTGATGGGGTATTACTCGTCCTTTGAGCATCCGAACAACCTTGACAATCACCGGATTATGCGAGCCGTGTTCCTGAGTTGGCCCTCAGAAGAAATCGACATGGAAATGGAAAGATCCGACCGATCCGAAGTACGAAAACATAGGAAAATCATCGAACAACCGAGGTTTTTGTCATCTTCCTAAAGATCAAGACATCAGAAAGGAAACCAACAAAAGAAGAAGAAGAAGAAGAAGAAGAAGCTTTTCTGGTTAATTAGATTTACTACAGACTATGACCGGTGTCTCCATAATAGTCCTCGTAAAACTCAGGGACCCCGGAAGCCTCCCAGAGCTTCTCGTCGATCGACTCCGCCACCTCATCGGGCACGACCGGAGCCCGGCACAGCGGGCACGTCCTCCTTATGCACCCCATCCAGCGGTCCAGGCAGCCCCGGTGGAACACGTGCCGGCAGTTCAGCGGCCGTCGGATCTCGTCGTCGGCCTCGAAGTCGTGCAGGCAGACAGCGCAGGTGGTCTCGGTTGGGTTGGGGTCCGAGCCGCCGCCGCCGCCGGCGAGGTCCGAGAACCTGACCACCGGGAGGAGCTCGCGCATCATCGCCAGGGATGGCGAGGCCGGGGAGTAGTAGGGCTCGGGTTCGAGGAGAGAAGCTGGGTCAAGGTCGGGGTCGGGGTCGGGGAGCTCGGGCAGGCGGAGGAGGGAGCGGACGGCGGCCCGGAGGAGGGCGAAGAGAGAGAAAGTGCGGAGGAAGAGGTTCGGGAGGAGGAGGTCGGTGTAACACACCGGGAAGCCCATGTTTTGTGGGTTGGGGCGGGTCTGGAGTGGGAAAAATACATGGGGAGCTTAATATATATAACGTCATGGAGAGAAAGAGAGGTGTGAATAATTTCATTTTCTTTTGGTTATTTAATGAAAATACTCCCACATAAACTATTTCTTAGCCCAATATATATATGGAACGAATTTTTTCATATGTAGTTTTTCTTTAGTAAAACTGATTATTAATTTTCACATTTTTCATCGCTCGAGACCTGTTCGAGTCACTATACTTATACGTTCTCTTAGAATTATTTGCATCTGGAGTTACATATTCCTAATGTGATAATGATTCGACTATATTTATTTGTTGCGAAATAAAATATCTGAAAGAAAAAAAAATTAAAAGGAATTATCCTTCTATTCCGCCGCACTTGTTTCCGTTTCATAACTTCGTTTGTCCCACTCCTGTCATTAGTCATCATTTTCGTTTATTAAAACCAACCTTGATTCTCTAGATTGGCATCTATATCGTTTGCTTTTTCTTTTTTCTTTATCATTTTCTTGTGAAATTTTCATTTTTGTTGTGGACCATTTAAACAATCTTGCTTACTCTCAGTTTATTTTCAAAAGGAACAAAAATAAAAAAAAAATGGATCATTCGTTTGCTTAAATATTCTTATGCATGCATTCCCAACTTATTGTAAATTTTGACAAAAAAAAATTAATTGCTTAATTAGCTAGATCGATGCCAAAAAATTTTGAAAAAAAAAAAAAAATAGATCTCCTATCTATGTGATTTGAATATACATAAGTGTCGTTGTATATAAACTCAACACTGCAAAAAGTGAGGCCGCCTAAATATTTTTATGTTGACACGCCTTGGATCTTTTATATACATCGATTGGGTGCGTTCAAGTGGTATGGTGTATAAGCCCGGTTCTGTGAGGATTGAGACCATTTACTCTATATTTTCGGGCATTACTATAGATATCTATACACACTATTTGTATTCCTCGATCATATGAGTTTAGTTTGGTTCCACGGAATGTGAGACTATCTAGACCTCTTCTTTGGCGTGCCTTGGACCTTCATGTACGGATCTTCTTTATTCTTCGAGACCGTGAGTTTAATCTCACTAATAAATTTTTTTTTCCCATTTGTGCTTGAGTTTTTGGCTTATAAAAGGGGGAAAAAAAAGCGGCCTGAAAAAGAAAAAAACAATTCAAAGAAAGGAGTGTCATGTCGTGTTCACATTACTGTTCACTCGTGTCTCATTATCATTTTTATTTTATTTTTTTACTTTTACAGATAGATTATGTCTTCTTCTTGTTGTACAAATTTGGTTTTGACATATGCTTACGTGATGAAAAATGTTGTGCTTTTTAAGACAAACAGAGAACGTAAAATTATTAATACCATAAAAAACTCTAAATTATGACACAAATATTTTGAATTCTTTTATGTCCTTAAAATTACTAAACTTGCCCATTGAAACACAGATGCCCAAAACTTTTATGTACATCAAATGGAAAATAAAATAGATAGTATATATACCACATATGTATAAATTTGGAATTTTTCAAAAAATCGGGAGTGTTTATTGAGGCAACTTTAAGGTTTTGGGTAACATAAGAAAGATTTAGGATATATGCATCACGATAAGTATAATTTTAAACTTTTTGTGATATTTACCCCCAAAAAAAAAATGATATTTCCCCACAAGCTTAGAATAAGAATTAACCTCATGGAATTCTTTTCTTTTATCAGTAGCATTTTGGATAAATAGAATCTACATAGTTCGATACGATAACTACAATATTTTATGTCAAAATAAAGGTACACCCACATACACGTATGCAAGTTGATAAAGAGAAGAGGGAATTGATTTTCTTTTCTCATTCTTTAAGTTCTAAAAACAACCTTTGGTGTAGATTAATTGTCATTTGCATAGAATATTATTTTTGTCCTAACTTATCGAAAATAATAAGATTATTATTTTTTAAATATTTTTTATGAGGTGCATGTAAGGCAAAGCCGCTTTGCTACGGAATATGAGCGGCCACCCGTGATGTGCACAATCAAACTGTTTCCTGATTAATAAAAGACCTAATAATAGATTAAGAACTATTTTAATATGTCAAAGTGTTCGATTTTATTTTATTATTATATATTTCTGAGGAAAAATAATAGCGTTCGTGCACTGCATATGGCGATGATTGACAAACAGTTCCCGAGCTGCTTCCGCTTACACATAAGCTAATATTGAAATGTGAGAGGAAAATCATTAATTATTTCGGGGACCCATTTTGTTGACTAGGAGGTCACATTGCATTAAAGCAAATCGGTCGATTAATGGGTGCCCTCGGGACTTTAATATCAAGTCTATCATTTCATTAGCAGTTTCAATCAATCTGATCCTTTTCAATTAGATTTGAAAAGATAGTGATGGGAAAACCCGTTTATCGGTACGACCAAAGAATCTCAATTGGGCATACATTCTCCTCTACTCCCAATCAAAGAAAAACCTTCTCCACCCACCGTATAATCTGGGCCAAGTGGGTTTAGGTATCATTTATACCCCTAGATATGCTGCTACTATCATCAACAACCCCCAGCTTTGTCTAAGCACCTCGATTCGAGATGAGTAGATTGAGTTTGGTAGGCAAAAATCAAGAGGAACTATTGATAGCCGCGAAATTGATACCCAAAATCTCTACAATGTTTCGCAAAGCCCAAATGCTTATTTTTTATTGCCTTCTATATCACTGGTTTAATGAGATTGCCCTTCACCAGCGTTCGATAACACTTCTTAAATGAAGTTATTTATGCATTAGGCTTAGAAAAAGAGACTTGAACACTATTTATAAAGTATTAAATTACATGTCCTCTCATCACAAGTCGGGTTTTATTCAGCCCTCATTAGCCAACCTCATATTAAACTAGTTAACAGTAAATTATAATATTAATTAATATAATACATATCAAAGAAAATTCTTATAATCATAACACACTTCTGCCAAGTCTCTGTAGCTCTTTGTTTCCAATTGCTTTTCTAAGCAAAGCACATTCCAATTGGCATCTGCTTTATCAAATCAAATTAAACTACTGCCTCTCTTTCCACGTACGAACACCAAAGGGTTCCTACAATAAAAGAAGATACAAAAGCGTTAAGTTCCAAATATTCGAGTACCCCTTTTTCCATGCCTCCCACGAAAGCTGAGGATGATGCCTGCCCGCGACACCACCTTCGAAACGAACCAGCCCGACCCTGTCCCTCCATTTGCCATCCCACGTTCGTTCTAACACGACCAGTCTTGTCAGAGCTTGTCCCTGCCTCGCCGGTCACGGCGCTGACACCAGCGAACGCTGCTAGATCTTCATTAGAGCGCTCCTGTCCCCTTAATGAATTCTTTTTTAACGAGAAGAATGCGATTCCCAGAGAAGCCAAAGCAGCTCAAGGCACGGTCGCTTTGCTTCGTCTCCACGTTTTGATGAGCAAAAGGACACTCGAGTCGTTTGTATTATTGGAAAATACGTAAATTATTTGCGTCGAAACAAGTCACAAGCGAGTAGATATCGCGATCTCCTCTTTGATCGATCTTGTTCGGAGAATTATTGTTGACTCCTCATTTGGAGCCTTCTCGTGTCAATGGTCTCGTGTGCGCCTCCCATAAATTTTCAAATCGATATCAGCCCCCCAGGATGGATGCATTTCGATTGAATGATGGCTTCTTTCGGTTGCTTACGCACAAAACAAAGAGATTATAATGACTATAAATGAATCAACGAATAAATTACTCCTTCGAAATTCTGTCGACCAACATTTTCTTCTAATGTGACGAGAGGGAATCTAGGCCAATTTTTAATATGAACTATAGTTTGCGTGGGAACATGGATACATTCATCAAATTGCAGTTCTTGGAATGGTCCAACAAGAGGGTGTTCTCAAAGCCGGCAAAGTGAAGAGACAAACCATTCTCGTGATGCAAAATTTATATGCATTGGCTGCCCGTGAAACCCGATATGGAGATTTGCTCGTGTTTTACTTGATCCATGAGATTAATCTAATTAAGTTAGGCTTGCCCGTCGCAAAAGCAAAATATACATTTCTTTTCTTTGGCAAATTCGGGCAAACGCATTTTAAAACATAAAACATCATCGAATGTAAAAGAAGGAACATGTCATCCAAGTCACTTAGAAGCCCCAACCTTACTAATCTACCACGACAACAAAAGCCTAATGTAGGCTTCTAAGTCCAAAAAGAAGGTCCTAGGCCTTTGGTTGGATTTAGCACGTTGCCAGCATCTAAAGTGTCTTCCCTATCTGTCCTAGCACTTGTTATTCATACG
Organism: Eucalyptus marginata; assembly: GCA_014182565.1. Lineage (NCBI taxonomy): Eukaryota > Viridiplantae > Streptophyta > Magnoliopsida > Myrtales > Myrtaceae > Eucalyptus > Eucalyptus marginata. The sequence goes on from CM024589.1 coordinate 5,281,309, forward strand.
CGTGTAACAATTATTTTATGCCTTTTTTCCTCGATTCAATGTTTTTTAAACCTGTCGATTTAAAATTTGATTGACTCATTCTATCGCGTCGAGTCGATGATGTAACATAGATGCACCAAATACTGATTGAGCCCCACACTATAATTTTTTAAATGGGAGACAAAGTCAGAGAAGTGGGGATCACTTTGGCATGTGGGTTGCCGGTGCCTTTATACCTAACTAAATTTGAGAGGCCCACCAAAGCTGCTTAGAATTGGCTTCTCATTTAAGGTCTATAAAGATTAGCCTAATTAATCCGGTAATTAGCCTTTGTGACTTTTTTACATACTACCCCTGTCTTTTATCACATAATTTACTTACAGACATGGAGTCAAAACACCTAACGCGTGATCAAGTACCTCTCCCTACCCGAAGGACACATTTACAATATATTTTATTTGAAGAAATTACCAAAAAGTCTTAAACATATTGTATTTGTACTAAATTCATTCCTATATCTATTAATTTGGCCAATTTAGTACTAAATTTTTTTATGATTTTCCAATTTAGTTCTAAACTTTTCAATTTTGTTATTTTAATCCTAAAAATTTTACAGATTTGCCAATTTAGTCATAAATATTTTGATGATTTATCAATTTAGTCATTCCAACTAATTTTTCTAAGAATCACTATCATGATGCTTCACTCAGAGTCGGCCATTTCAAATGGCACAGTTAGCACTAACATAAACAATTTTTTTTGTAATTTTTTAAAAATTTCGAAAATTTTCTTCTTTTTTTCTTTTTTTACTTTGTTTATTCTTTTTCTTTTTCTCTCCATTGGCAAGGGCCTCAACACCCTTGTTAGAGATAGCGAGGGCAGCCCTCACCAGACTAGAGAAAAAGGCCCAGCCTACGAGAGGGCATCAAGGCCCTTGTCAATAGAGGAAAAAAAAAACATTCAGTAAGTGAAATCACCTTCCTTAATTGATTTTGTTATGCCTTGCTTCTTTTGTATTCAAAGACATGAAACAAACCTAACAAAAGAATTAGATTCATCTAGCTGAATTGCCAACCCACTACTATTGGTGCCACCACCATCCTTGATATGTCTCACACACTCCATTTATTTTGCGAAAAATAAATAATATATGAGATATTTTCCTAAAGATGATTATTTATATTGCTTATGAAATCGAATGAATAGAAAAATTTTCATCTTACCGATAAATTTTTGTTTTTATCATCCATGAAAAATATATAGACATATATTGTCAATGACAAAAATATTTTTTAACGGCTAATTATTTCAAACTATACGAACAACAATTTTTAGGAAAATGATTTTCAGATCATTCATTTTCTACTAAACAAAAGTAGCTGGAGTACTGCTTTTCTCCATGAATAAAATCATCGTAACCAAGCAACATGCCTTTTCAAACATGCGTGAGCACGCTAGTTTCGGGCTCAGGCCCGTTGCTACCATGCAGATTGTCGAAGAAGGTCCAATGGATCCAATGCCACACAACACGTGGGCCCATGAAGGAATCCACAAGACTTGTGTACCTCAATCAAAGGACCAAGGCCCAAAGCCCAAGGCCCACCGGGATGGCCCATCATTCGTTCCAGTGCAGCCAAAGCGTATAGGACCTTGGATAGCTAAGGAATTGTCCTATCCGCTACTTTTGCGGTGTCTATTCGTATGGGAAATGTCGAAATCAGTCAGGATTTGGCCCTGAATAAGATAAAAGAAGATGTTTATAAGTAAGAAAGCTCAGTTGAGCTTATGGCGACCATCGCGACACGGTTGCAATTTTAAATGGTTCTCGGATATATTAAAAAATTTATAGTCCTCCTAATATCGACATGCTTGTCTCTACATATAGAGGACACGAGTCACTTCTTTCGAATCACGAGGGCACAATTCTAAAAGAACTTGCTAACAAAATATCCAAGCTAGATTAGTTGAATCTATCGAAAGGAATATAATGACAATAAAAGAAAATATATTTTTGAAGTTCGAGCAAGAATAAATAATGTAATTAAGTAATAAGTGGGGAGAGAGAGAGAGAGAGAGATCACATGGTACCTTGAGAACGAGCGAGTATGGAAGAAAGTGAAAGCTAAGGAAGCATGAGAGGCTATGATCAAGAGGGTTTCAAAATTATTATAAAAGTAATGTTAAGATAATCAAAATGACTTTTGTCCCTATTCCCTCATTATTTTAATCGAACTTTCGTGCTGTGATTCTTCAGGCTCTAAGTCAGGAAAAAATTTTAAAAAAAAAAAATCACTGCCAACTCCAATGTCCATCATAAATAGCATGATTGACCAAATTAGTCTATGAATTTTCCAGTCCACGTTCATCACAACCCTTTCAATCTTTCAATATTTGTAGCCGAAGACAATTGAACCAACATTGGCAAGAACATTAGCAATAGGACAAGATACACCCATTTCAAAGTTCATGACATAAATACGTAATGGAACTTGATGGCATCTCGTATGCAATCCGAGAGTGCTTTCGCTTTTCTTAGGATGTTGCTTGGAGTATTGTGAGCAAGTTGTTGATCGATGGCGCTCTTTATTGGAACAATCTCTTGAGATCATTCGTCACTTTTTTCAACAAATATCATCTTATTATAAGAACGAAATCTCAAGTGGTACTTACTTTGGAAACTCCCTATGCTGAATTGAGCTATTGATTTTTTATTTTTTATTAAAAAAAATCCGATCATCAATGAAGATTTTTCGACTTTGGAGATTTCGAATTTCGAATTTTTTTCAATTCTCATGCTACATTGAATGTTTGTGACCAAAAATGTCACGTTCTAGCCAACATAGCAACAACACGACACGCATCCATATTTGGTGCATATTAATGCAATGAGGGCGGCGCGAGAGGATACGAAGGGTGATCATAAATTGCACAATGATACAGGCAAGATCATTAAATTAGGGGGAAATTAAAACTTTAGCTTCTTTTTTTTTTTTTTTTTATGAATACTTGGTCGAATTAGCAAGGCTGTCAGTCCACGGACTGACAATATAATGTCCGGTCGATTTTACGTTTTCGATCATTACAAATTATTATTATTTTGCTTGGTGTATGTAAAATCATTTTGTTTTTCTCATCATGTCCTGTGCTGCGCGATCGATCGATCGCAGCAATTGAGACTGACACTGCGACTTGAAAAGAAAGGCCCAATTGGAGAGCACCATGTAGACTCCACAATGACTCGAAAAACAAAAACGTATCATCATTTTCAAAAATAAAAATTAATACAACAAAAGAAAAGGGCAATAAAATATAAAATAAAATAATAAAATGGAAGGATACTGACAAGTGAAGTAATCGAACCGCAAAAGGACATTAACTTCGGTCCACAAGATCGAAGAAATCTCATTAGGTGGGGCTTGGCTGTTCCTCTCTTTCTGCTTTTTCTTGTCACTCTTTTCTAGGAAAATGAATAGGACAGATTAAAAAAAAGAAAGTCTTTGCTTTTTGAATGTTTCTAAGAGCTCTTTTTCAGAGAAGGAATTTCAATCACAACCGTCGGAGAAAAAAGAGAGTAAAGTTTACCCATTTGTTCGTAAAAATTTTCTATTAAAATTATAATTCAAAATTCTGTAACCGAGAAATCCGCCTGAGCCCCCTCGCGGGGTCACAAGGCCCGCCAGTGCCTGATGGCATCTTAGGACAGACGCCTATAACTCGAGGGAGACTAACACAGAATCCCAACACTATGGCCCCTTACTTACAACGTGTTAGTAATGCGTGGATTCAAACTCTCAATCTCAGCAATAAATGAGAGACTCCACGGTTGGGTATAATTCGAAAATTCGTCTCTCGAAAAATCATAAAACTTATTTGCTCTATATGATCTTCCAAGCTAGCATAGAGACGAATCCTTGGAACGCTCCTCTTTATATACACGTGAGAGGAGCGGGATTATTTTTTCACTTGTTTTGTGAATTCATAATTCCTTTTTATTTTCGTTACAGTTCTTCTATTTTTAAAGAATAAAAATTTCGCAAAACCATTGATCCATATTATGAATTTTTCACTTGTGATTAGTTAATTTCATCCGGTGATAATAATTTTTGAAATAAATTATTTTTTTCACGTCAAACTTTTCCTTTCTTCGACTAGTAACTTTCCACGCGCGTTAGTAAATCTCAGGCCGGTAACACAGTTAAAAAAGTAACTTTCTCCTTTCCCCCTTAAGGTTTAAACAGAAATTATTTCCCTATCTGGTCATGTAAAAGCATTCCTTATCAGCCTTTAGACTTTGCGTTTGGAAAATCCTCACTCGCAGGCTAATCGCATCATAACGTTTTCGTCCTATGAGCTTGGAAAATCGTCCGACACAACGTGTCGTTGCGTGTGTCATGATCACGATTATGTTCCTAAGCAAAGTAGATCACGACCACGCATTGTATCGACGATATTTTAGACACGACGCGAAACATATGCACTACCTATTTTTAAGTTTTAATGTCGTGCCATCAGATCATTATAGGCCACCTTATATAGCAAAAAAATTATATATTTGAGATTAAGTTAATTATAATTTACATTAATTGCAATTGAACCTAGTTGCCTTCTCGCTCTATATATATAAAGAAGACCGTGATGTTCTTGGATCGATGGTGCCCGGGACTTGACTTGGACGAGTTGCTCCTATGGACATGGGTGGTTTGGTACGAAATGAGTGGGGTTCCTCTTCTTTTCTTGCTTCAGGACGTGTAGCTATAGGGTTCCAGTAGTTCTTAGCTTAGTCTTAGTCAGTCCGATACCGGTCCCAATAAGACAGTTCTTTAATGAGGGCTTGTACTATTCTTTTGAGTAATGTGAATACACTGTGCTTTACTCTCTTTTATCATAAAAGACAAATCTCAACTATCGTGACATCTTCAAACTTTGAATGCGCTCTACTTATCCAACTCTGAAAGCCATTTTCACTAGCTCTCTAGAGCCTGTGTTAATTCACTACTTCGGTTTGGAATGTTCTTTCGGATCAAGTTAGAATTCTCATGAAGCCTAATGCCCTAATGGATTTCTTAGTGATAATTACATAAATAGTCCCGAAACTTTACTTCAATATGCAACATGCTCTCTAAACTTTTAATTTGTTCAATTTGATCTTCGAACTCTCGATAAATATTCAATCCAATCCCTGAACATTTGATGTCATCATTACATCAATTTTTTTTTTGTCAGTATCCTTTCATTTATTCAAATTCTAGAAACACTATCGTCTAGTTAAGGAATTAAATTGAACACAAAATTAAAAATTCATATATTATTTGTGTAATTTTTTTTTTGTCACTGTTGGGATTGAAATGTTACATATATTTCACCATTTGGATGTATTGATTGGCTAGAAAGCATCAACACTTTTCGGATGTTTTCGTGTTATGTTAGACACTCAAACACGTATCTGACACACACGAAATCAATTTTAATAATTTTCAATAGATGACGACTCAAAATGTAAAAAAAGAAAAAAGGGAAATGAGAAAAACATACTCTTCTATTCTATTATCTTTTGATTCTTACTTCCCATGACACATAATTTAACTTCCAAGTTTGTTTTTTCCTCTTTTCTTTCGACATACTTTGACATGCAAGTCCAGAGTCTTGATTGTTTGTTTTTTCCTCCAAATTTTATGGGTTGTTGGAATGAAGTTGAATTTGTTAAATTGAAATAATGAATGATATTAAAAAATGATAAATTAATATTTTTAGTATAAACTTATTCAATACTCTTTTTTATTTATTTATGAATTTAAATCAAAATAATTTAATTAAAATAAAATCATAAACACGATAATTTATCATATATATAAAATATAAATTTAATATTGTATATACCCCAATATGTTAGCATTATTTATTTTTGAAAAATAAGATATTGACACATTGTGTCGTATCACGTATTATTATTGATGTTACTTAGCTGATTGATAGTGATTTTTTTTTTTTGGTGGGTCTTCGATTTCACAGTTTTGAGCTTGAAACGATGGATTTAATGTTGAGGGGGAGAGAGAGAGAGAGAGCAAAGCAGTGCCCCCGTGCGCTGCAGACATCGAACAGACATTTTCTTTTCTAACCCCGAAGAAGAAGAGAGAAGAAGAAGAAGACAGCTGACATTAATCTCTCTCTCTCTCTCTCTCTCTCTGAAACTCCGTCAGTCAGACAGACAGACAGAACTCCATTGACGTCTCTCTCTCTCTCTCTCTCTCTTCGATCCCACCCCTTCCTCCTTCTCGTTTCCACCGCCTCCTGAATTTCCATTTCTCTCCCCCCTCCTCTCTCTCTCTCTCTAGTTTCTCTCTCCTCTGTCTGGTCTCTGATGCCAATGTCGCGGAGCTGAAGGACACGTTTTTAATCGCCGAGGACAAGTTCCAACGTCTCCCCACCATGGCCACCACAGCTACCACCACCACCACCACAACTACCACCGCTCAGCTCAAGCTCCAAAGCCCCCACCAAGCCCAAGCGCCGCAAGCGCCGCGAGACCACCATTTCCGCCGCCGCCTCTCCCGCCCCCGCCCCCGACCGCCCTCCCAAGCCGGGCCAGCCGGGCCGCCGGTCCCGCCGGTCGTCTCTTCTCCCGACGGCGACGACTCCTGGTGCCGCCCCGCCTCCAGGCCGCCGCGGCCCGACCCGGCCCACGCCGTCCCCCCCGGCTCGCCCTTCCGCATCAGGTTCTCGCCCGGGGGCCTGTCGCCGGTCATGGACTTCGCGGGGGCCGCCTCAGTCAACGGCCACTCTCCGGGCGACGACGCCTACGCGTCCGGGGGGTTCACGAAGTTCAACTCCGTGCTCACCGCCGGTCTCCTGAACCCAATGTCGCCTCCTCCGCCTCCGGCGGCGGGGGGTGCCCTGCCAGAGAAGGCCCGATCCAGCCCGACCCTCTTCGAGATGATGGCCAGCGAGCCCGACATGATCCACCCGAGGACGCAGATGCATATCCCGGTTCAGGGGTCGAGCGCGAGACACCCCTTGCCCGTTCTCGACAGGCAAGCCCTGACCTTGCAGCGAATATCGGAGCTCCTGGCCTCGAGGAGTCCAGGGAGTCTCTTCAACGACTCTGCCTCGAGCGACATGAAGCTCATGTTGAGCTCTAAGGATGGGGCTATACGCGTTTCAATGAATGTGCACAGGGAAATTCTTGCGGCGCATAGCCAGTTTTTCGCTGAGAAGCTGTCGGATCAGTGGATGAGGCAGCAACAGCGGACGGCGGCGGCGCCCATAGTGGAGATTGCGGACTGCGATGATGTGGAGGTGTATGTGGAGACGTTGAGGTTGATGTATTGTGAGGATCTGAGGAGGAGGCTCATGAAGGAGGATGTGAGCAGAGTTCTTGGTATTTTGAAGGTAAGGCATGCTAAATTTGGTTTTATCATATTGATTTTGTTGATTTGGTTCTTAAAAAAGTAATGTAGAGAGGGAAGGAGCTAGAGTTTTGTGGTCTTGAAAATGTAATTATGTCATAGCATCTTGAAACAGTTGAAAGTAAATTCAAATGTTTGTCGGTTTTATCATATTGCCTGCGTTATAAAGCGACTCAGGTTGTTAGTAAGGTTATGGGGAGCATTGAATGTGATGGTTTGCTTTGATGTTTCTAGGTTTCAGCAGCAATTGGTTTTGATGCTGGGGTGTTATCTTGTTTGGAGTACTTAGAAGCTGCTCCATGGGCTGAGGATGAAGAAGAGAAGGTGGCTTCTCTGTTATCAAATCTTCGGTTTGATGAAGCCGCGACTGGTGAAGTTCTGAAGAGGGTCTCTATGGAAGTTAGTAATGGAGTAGTTGCAGGAAACGACAACGAGGAAGTGTTGGTTAAGCTTTTACAGGTGGTCCTTGAAGGAAAGGATGAAAAGGCAAGGCGGGATATGAAAGGGCTAGTGGCTAAGATGCTTCGAGAGAACTCATCTCAGAGTGATATTCGGAAAGAGTCCTTGTATGCTGCATGTGATGGGTGCTTGCAATCGCTTCGTGATCATTTTTCTAGCTGCAGAATCAGAGTTGAAAGATGTAGCTCAGATTGCACGGCAGGCCAATAATTTGCAGTGGCTTTTGGATATCTTGATCGATAGACAGATTGCTGAAGACTTCCTAGCATCTTGGGCTTCTGAGTCTGAGATGTCCGATGCACACCCTAAAGTTCCGGCAGTTCACAGATTCGAAGTTAGCAGAGTTACAGCACGGTTGTTTGTGGGGATCGGGAAAGGGCAGCTTTTGGCTTCAAAAGATGCAAGGTGCCTGTTATTGCAGACATGGTTGGTGCCGTTCTACAATGATTTTGGGTGGATGAGGAGGGCGTCCAAGGGTCTTGATAGGCATTTAATCGAAGATGGCCTTAGCAATACGATTCTCACACTGCCTCTACCCTGGCAACAGGAAATAATGCTTGCTTGGTTTGACAGATTCTTGAATTCAAGTGAAGATTGTCCAAACATCCAAAGAGGTTTTGAGGTTTGGTGGCGAAGGGCTTTCTGGAGGAGAAATGGCGATCACCAGCAGCCACGGTTGCTACAGATTACTGCAGGAAGTGCTGAGAATTCATAAATCATTTATCTTGATCGAACACTCCTTCGCAATAGGTATATCTCAGCTCTTTAATTTGATTATATGCTTCCATATTGAGTGCTCTGTTTCTAAATCTACTCTTTTTATCTCATGAGTCTAACAAGATTTTCAGCATCTTCAATCCAGCTGCTTTTATGGTATATTTTTTTCTGTGACAAAATTGTGTTCCATCTCAGTCTGCACTGATGACGGTGAGTGTCACTTCTGTGGAACTGCGCATACTAATGATGACTTCTCTTCCTTTAGGAGGATGGTTTTGTTAAACTAATTTGAGGGGCCTTTTATGACATAAATGTGGGGGATGGTTGTTCAACCTGGTTCAGTTGGAAAGTGGAAAAGATTGAACTCAATAGCAAGTAGTCAGGCGACAGACTAATAACAAGGAGATCCATATTGTGGTGTTGGTTAACTTTTGTCGAATTGGTGAACGATGAACTTCTAGGTTGTTGTCTGACCAAAAAAAAGAAACTTCTAGGTTGTTGAATGATGAACTTACAAAGCCATAATACTTTCTCTGCATGTGCCTTCTGTTGTTGTGGAAGTGTAAACATTACATCAGTGAGTTGGTTCATTTTAGGTCTATTCACCATTTCTTCCTTTAGATTCTACTGTTTTTGTCAATCCAATGCCTTTACAAACTACCTTGGCATAAGATGAGTTGATAACTTTATACTTTTCATTGATATCACCATTTGCTCTAACTAGGGTTGCATTGTCAAATTTTTTGTACATGCAGAGAGACAGTCTGAGATCGGAGCGCCAAGTCGATACATTTCCCTAGTTATTGTGAACTCTGCTAGAGTTCCGAGGAGTGGATCGCACAACTAGATATCTGAACATCAATTGCACGACCTTTGAGGCTGTAAATGGGGTTGCAGGGTTCTCGAAGGCGGGATAATTGGTTCGGTACGCTTTTAGATGAGGTTAGGGAACATTGCTCTCTCCTGGCTTGGGATATGTTAACCAGAGAGTGTAAGCTGGTTGCCAAGCAATGTTCAGGATATTCGTTCTCATACATGGTTTCAGAGTGTAGATAGCGGAATCTAATCCCTGGTGATATATGTAACATTTGTTGCGCAATATGGAGTTATTTGTTTGTCTGGATATCCGAGTTTCTCTGGAAAATTATACCGTTGGCTCCTGTCTTACCGTTGTGGGAAGAATGCATTTTCATGTTCCGTTGCAGTTCTTGTGCTAAATTAAGTTTGATCGTAGTCTCTTGTCCTGTGCTTCCGGCAGAAACTAGTTGGTATGCTCTGTTTTCAGAAACCTATATTTAGAGAGACATGCTCTTGACATTACACAATTTACAGCCTGTGCATCGGACAACTTAGGAATGCACTTATTCTCGTGTAGCTTAAGAATCAATAACCTGAACAAGTTTTCCCCTCATCTGATCCTGATATTCCTATTGATACAGGCATAGATACTTATGTGTTGTACATGGTTAATTCTTCTTGTGACGTGGCAATTTCAGCACGCTGTGTTCGAGAGATCTGTGTCCGCCCTCATATTAATCCCATGATTACAACCAGCCTATGCTTCGATTTTGGTCCACTCTACAATTTGCTCTGCCTCCAACCTCTGGTCAATTTTGCTCGTGTTAACACTCACAGAGCTTCGACCCTCTCGTTTTCAAAGTGAGTGAAGAACGAATTTAGCATAGGGCAGTCGTAGTTCAGCTCACCTGGCTTCGCATATTTTTGCCTTTTCGGAGAACAAAGAAATTCTTAGATCAGTACCAGATGGATAAGGACATTAAGAATCGATGATTGTAAGGTCTGTTTCTCCTTACCATTCTTGATCAACCAACATGTCGTCTGTCAATCCAAACTTCCTTAGCTCATCCTCAGTGTGATGCACTAGCAAGCTATATCTGCACCCATGTTGGGGATCGTTTTAGCTTGCTAGCTCATACAGATTGAGCAACTCCAGCAAAGCACGAAAGAAGTACTCTGTTTTAGGACTGATGAAAAATATTACCTTCCGCCATACCCTTTTTCCATCACAATCATTCCACCGTTGCCCATATTATTGAGGCCCTCGAATTGCTCTGAGGTCCACTTGTACCACCTCATCAGGAAGACCCGCAGCGTAAGTCCATGCGACAGGATCACCAGGTTCATGTTTTGGCTCCGCTTCCCCGGTGGCTGGAACCGTCCGATGTCAATATCAGCCCTTAGAGTTTCTCTAAATCCTGTTTTCACTAGCAAACGCTACCTCAATGTTCTTTTTTAGCTATTCCCAGGAAACTTTAAACACCGAGTATATCGACACTGTGCAAAGAGAGAAGAAATACCAGTGATTCTATCATAAACATCTGCTGCTGATTCTCCATTAGGGAATCTGTAGAAGAAACGACCGTACAGCATTCTTATTTGTTTCTCAACCCTCATCTTCTCTCTGTCCTGGAAATTCCCTTTCAGATGGAAAAGAAAACAATTCAAGAAAACTAATTGAATTGTGGCTGGTTTTGAATAGCTATGTTTTGCAACAAGCAAGAGGAACTTAGGATTTGTTTACCAAAATCTTGTTCTCTTAGACGAGTCTCTTCTCTCATGCCAGCAATCCTTGACCTCTCAAAAGCCCTGCCCAAACTCCTCAGAGTCTCTAGGGTTCTTCTGTAAGGCGACACATAGAAGTAGACCTTCCAATCATCTACTCCATCTTTCTCGATCAACTCTCTTATCTTCCAACCAACCGCCTCCGCTTCGGCCTTCCCTTTGTCGGTGAGGTCAATCTTAGGATCAGCAACCCTCGTGTACACACTCTCATCCAGATTACCTGCCAGCGTTGTACATAACTTGATCAGTACAAACTCGAGACGCGATATGATAATTCAGCAGCAGCAGTTTGCCTTTTGTCTTCTTAATTGTCCTTCTACTGCAATTGGGAGCAATAGAATTTTACACTCTGTCTAAATGGGGTCATGCACTTGACATTTTGTACTTCAGAGTCAGACCCTTCATTAGAATCCAACCCCCATGCCGGGCCCCTCAAACGTCCTTAAAATGGAAGTGCAGTCTCCATAATTTTAGCACGTCAAGCACAACACCCTCATAGTTCATGGGTAAAAAGTAATCTTCCTTGAAACATAAGAACAGAGGACAATCACACCCTCTGTTCCGGTCAAATTTATTGACACATCCTCCGTATTATATAACATGCCAGAAGTGTCCGTCCTGCCAATCTTATTTTCTCAGTTCTTTCCTAATGCAGATGCAGTCCACACCTCCATTAATTGCGAGTGCAGGCTTTGCAAACATAAGGACAATACATTTATATGATAAATCGCCGGATTGTTTAGCCAAACCCAACGTTTTGTACCTTCGCTCTGGCCGTGCCGGACCAGAATGATGCGGCGAGGCCGGGGGGCCGCCGTGGCTGGGGTGGCGTGGCGGATCAGAGGATCCTTCTCGGGGAAAGTGGCCTTCCCATTGGTACTGCCGTTAACGTTTCCATTGCCGTTGCCATAAATATCGATCCCCCGAGTGCTACAATGGACGGTGTTGAAGCGACAGGGAACTCCGTGGGGAGGTGGGAAAGAAGAGGCCAGAGATATCTTCATGTGGATTGTGGTCATGTCTCTCTGCGCGCTGAGCGAGAATGCAGAGCTGGACACACCCAACGACAAGAAGAATGAGAAGAAGACGAAGATGATGATGATGAAAGCAAGCTACTAGGCAAATTGCATCGGGAAACTAGTGGTCCTGGTCATTGGCTGCGCATGTGTGTACTTTGAGTGGTTGTGGTTGAGAGTGTTGACGACACAAAATTCTTGTAGGAACCAGGGACGAGGGCGCAGGGTGGGTGGAGCTCGTGGATATTTATGCACCTTCTAGTCCACGGAATCGGTCTCAAATGCGTCATTTCATCGAAGGGAGTGAACTTTGTCACGACCTTCTCTGAGAGAGAGAGAGAGAGAGAGAGAGAGACGTCATTGCCTTGAGAACGTTCAAGCCAGGCCAACTTTCTGTGGCGAGTCCAATTCGCTCGTGGAACGAAGGTCAACTTCCGTCCCCAGCTGCGGGTGAGGACAACGGGCACCGCGACCTTTGCGGCCGATATCATCTCGTGTCACCAACGGTGTCGAATTTTCCCCACCATTTTCCACCGTTTTCTTTCCCTACTTTCTGTCCATTACCCCTCCTTCACTTTTGCAATCTCGTCATCGCAACTTATGGCTTGCGCAATGCCTCCTTCGACAGAATCTCGGGTCGAGCCCGCTTTTGTCCGGTGCATTCCAAAAGAAGGAGAAAAAAAAAAACTGTTGCGCCCATAAAAGGTTCAAAACTGTAACGGAGTAACCTCAGTATAACACGAGTTTCACCTTGTTTAATCTAACGCGACAGCGTTGCGACGAGTCTATCCTACACTATTTAGGAAAGGACCATGCGTGTGTTCTCAACCCGTGCATTTCTTGCTATCCAGCGGAGGATTATTGCTATATCCTCGATACTGTATTTCGAAAATGGGTGACGATCCATTTGATTTTTTCTTTCCTGGGGGTCCCATTGTAGGTATAAACAAACAACTTCCGAAGCCTACTGTCAAGGAAGAAGATGACGATGATGATGATGAAAACAAGCGACTAGGCAAATTGCGTTGGGAATCTAGTGGTCCTGGTCATTGGCTGTGCATGTGTGTATTTTGAGTGGTTGTGGCTGACTCTTGTTGACACAAAATTCTTGTAGGCACAAGGACAACAGTGGCAGGGTGGTTAGAGCTAGGGGTGTCAATAGTTCGGTTCGATTTTTTGGAAAAATCGAACCTAATCGAATCGTTAGAAAAAACTTCCGAACAGGCGAATGCAAACCGAACCGAAATTTTGGTTCGGCGGTTCGGTTGATTCGGTTTTTGTTTTCAACTTTTTGCAATTTTTTTTTTTTTTTTTTTTTTTTTTTTTTTGTTGTATATATTTTTATTTCAAAAAAAATGCTCTTATCGATTTGTTGGTTCGGTTCGGTTTGGTTAACCGATAACAAAAATTTCGGTTTTTAATGAGAATCGAATCGAAAAAATTGAATTTTTCGATTCGGTTTGGTTCAGTTTTCGATTCGGTTTTTGACACCCCTAGTTAGAGTTCATGGCTATTTGCAATTGGCGATTGCGTTGTTGCACCTTCTAGTCCTTGGAATCGGCCTCAAATGGACCGTTTTCATGGACGTGGGTGGACTTTGTCACGACCTTCTGAGATAGAGAGAGAGAGAGAGAGAGTTCATTGCCTTCAGAACATTCAAGCTAGGCCGACTTTCTATGACGAGTCCAATTCTCACAAGGAAGAAAGGTCGAGTTTCGTCGCCGACTACGGGTGAGGACAAGCAGGTACCGAGAACTTTGCGGCCGATATCAGCTCATGTCACGAACGGTGTCAAATTTTCCGCGGTTTTCTTTTCTACTTTCTGTCCATCATCCCTCCTTCACTTTTGCAATCTTGTCATCGCAGCTCATGACTTGTGCAAATATCTCCTTCAACGAAATCTCGGGTCAAGCCTGCTTTTTCCGTTGCAATCAAGTGGGCGGAACTCGACTTTTTACGTCCGTCGCACCTATAAAAGGTTCAAAGCTTTAACTGAGTGGACTTCCGTATAACACGAGTTTCACTTAGTTTAACCTACCACGACAGCATCGTGATGAGTCTATCCTATTACCCTTTGTTTAGGAAAGAGATATGGACACCCTGGAGTGTCAAAAATTTGTACGGAGAGACATTTAAGTGTTAAAAGTTTGGAAAGTGACACTTAAGTCGCCAAAATCGAATAAAATAGATCACTTAAGTCGCCACTCTGAAAAACGTGGCGATTTTCCGGCGAAGAAAGTGTAAAACGACGGCGTTTTGCGACGGACGTGCGGCTAAATAATACAAAAACAACGCCGTTTTGGTGCTTTACATTGTAAAAAAATTAATATAAAAATTGATTAAATTAAATTTAAAACTAAACTTATTTAAAACATTTAAAAATAAAACAAAAATATTAAAATAATAATTTTTTAAAATAATAAAAAACATTTAAAAATAAAATAAAAACTATTTAAAAACTATTTAAAAAAACTAAAAATTTTAAAAATATATTAATTTTTTTTAAAAAGTAAACTTATTTAAAAATTTTAAAAATAAAATAAAAATATTAAAAAAACAAAAAATTTTAAAAACTAAACATATTTAAAACATTTAAAAATCAAATAAAAATAAAAATAAAAAGCTAAATTTTTTTTTTAAAAAATGGGAGGGGGTGCAGGCCCTTTCGGTGGGGCAGGGGGAGGCGGTGGTAGCAAGGGCTCAGCCCTCAACCGCCTGCCCCTTTTTTTTTTTAATTTTTAGTTTTTAATTTTTTTTTAATTTTTTGTATTTTTTTTGTAATATTTTTTTTTAATTTTTAAATGTTTTAAATAAATTTAGTTTTTTAAATTAAATTTAATTAATTTTTGACCACGTCGCACCAAAACAACGTTTTTGTATTGTTTAGTTACGTTAGCGTGCAAAAACGGCATCGTTTACACACTTCCTTCATTTTGGAAAATCGCCACGTCAACATTTTTGGCGGAGTGAGCGCAGACTTAAGCCGATCAATTTTGCTCCGATTTTAAAGACTTAAGTGTCACTTTTCAAACTTTCAAGACTTAAATGTCCATCTGTGCTAAGTTTTGACACTTTGGGTGTACTTCTGTCATTTAGGAAAGGATCATGCGTGTTTTCAACTAGTGCAGTTCTTGCTATATAACGGAGGATTATTGCTACTCCCTATTTTTTTCCATTCTGGGTTTTCGGAAAATAGGTGACGACCCATTGGATTTTTTGTTCTTGGCGGTCCACTGTAGGTTTCAGGGCCTAATGTTAAGATTCTGCAACGTGGGCATTTGGAATGTAACAAGGGCCCTTTTGGGCCTCTCTCGGGCCAGGTCTGCGGGCATCCGAATCGAGTGACCCGGCTCCGCCAACCCGACCAAAATTCGTCTCCTTCGAAATGGATCTTTAGCTAGATTCACATCGGAATGCGAACTGCATGAATCCTCAAGGAGAGGGTACGATCTACCACGGAATCCATACACAGCCAGCTAATCGAACATGCTTTTTGCCCAAATTGCAAATAATTTTCTCCCTTAGCTTCCGCATCAAGCAAGGTTTGATAAGTGGGGGGCAGATTATGACCGCCGTCTCATTAATTTGCACGTTCATTCCCAAGCCAAAGCACGTGTACAAAGCTTAGATCGATTGAACTCCAACACATTTGACTTTACAAACGAACAATGATTGAAATGTAGATTGAAAACCCAGCAACCTTATAAGTCTTTTTTTAATGTAAGATCTCACGTGTTCCGTTTTCGTAGTTGTAACTTGTATCCAAGTTGGGGAAGTTGTGATTCGGGATCGGTCCGATGCGTTCGCTCTCCTCCAGGAAAATGTTTTTTTCCCATTTGGTCAATCGGGTCAATCGTAGATTATTGAATATTTTATGTCTGACCTCTCCAAGAAATATGATGGGAAATTGACATAAATTCATAAATTTTGGCCAAATGTATAATATGGTCCCCATATGTTAATTTGTTTAATTTGGTCCTAAACTTTTAATTCAATGTGCAATGTCTTCCTTAAATTTTTTATTTATCCAACATGGTCCCTAAACTTTTTATACATGTTCAATTTAGTCCATCAATTATATGAAAATATTCATTACTATCCATAAACTTGAATTAATGTAATGATAATATTTAGGGATGATCGGCTCCCGATATGATATGGTCTCACCCTAGAATCGAAAATTGGACTAAAGGAACCAATTCTTAATTTTCGGAACCGGAGATTGGATCGGATTGGACCAACCTGTCCAGTTCCTAGGCAATCCAGTGGAATTGGTCAAGTTCAAAGGAGAGATTAGAGGTGTAAGCATCGTCGTCAAAGCGATTCTCGGTTCGATTAGTCCGTCTGGCTTATCCCTAATAATATTGAACATTTTCACACAATTTAAGGATTAACTTGAACACATATCAAAAGTTTAGAGATCACATGAAAAAATTAAAAAATTATTGGCAACATTGCGTGTTGGGTTAAAGTTCAAAGATTACATTGAGCAAATTAAAAGTTCGGGAATAACATTACACATTAGGCCAAAGTTCAAGGACTACATCGAACAAATTAAAATTCCGAGGACAACATTACAGATCGGCTGAAAGTTCATATACTATTTATGTCATTATCCCAAATATGGTCAATTGGGTCAATTATATATTATTGGATGATTTTCCAAGAAATATGATAGTAAATTGACACAAATAGTTCATAAACTTAGGTCAAATGTCTCTAAACTTTAATCCAATATATAATGTCATCAATAAATTTTTAATTTATTCGATGTGGTTATTAAAATTTTAGTACTTGTTCAATTTATCTTTGAAGTATTTCTAAACTTGAATTAATATAATGCTAACATTGAAGATTTTGATACAATCTAGGATTAAATAAAACATGCACCAAAATTAGTAAAAATTAAAAATTTAAAGACGATATTGCACGTTGAGCGAAAGTTTATGGATCGTATTGTGTATTCGGCCAAAAATTTTGGACTGTTTGTATCGTTATTTCAAATACGATTCACCTAATGAAATTAAATCTTGAAGAGGACAGGGCGAGTCCCACACCTCGATTAGTACGATGCGGTGGTGGGGTTGAACCGTCGTCGAACGAGGAGGGTGCAGCATCATCATCACTGTCCCGATCACTATTGCGCGCCCCCACTTCAACAGCCCGTTCGAAGCCGAAAGCCCCTTGTCCCCTTCCCGACACCCCATTATTTTCCTCGTCCTTGACGAAGCCACCGACACTTTTCCCCGCAACGCGACGCGAGCCCCAATCAATGTGAAGAAACAGATGACAGCTCGGATGGGTCCCGTGCCCACCCACTCGGCAGAGACTTTCAATCGCTCCGAGCGGCGCAGCACCGCACGATTATTGGCTCACCGCGTACCGCCCAAACTCACGCCGGTCGACTCGACCTCGATCGAGTTTTTACAGCTCGCGTGTCGGTCGGACGCTAGAGACGATCCGAGCGGCGACAGGCGTGAGGACACGACAAACGGGATCCGGCGGTCGAATGCATGGCGACGATTTGGAGCATGGCCTGGGCTGGGGCCCCCCGTTAGAACCGAATTCAACGACCGTTAGCCCCACCATAAATGTCCGGAGACGTCAACGTCGGAAAAGCATGCCCTCTTTCGTTCGAGTGATTGAAATAATAATGCGAGACAGAGAGAGAGAGAAGAGAGAGAAGGGGCGGAAAAGCGTCGCCCGGCCACGTCGCCTTATCCTAGAATCCGGTCCGACCGAGCCATAAAGCATCGCGAAGATCGGACCACAGAACGAGCCTAGAAAAAGTCACGAGGGGTGGCCGATTGAAAAGACCCCTTGATGGTAATTCCGCTTTCGACACCTTTCGAATCTAGGGTGCCACGAACCGTGATGGGTCCGCCACGTTCGTGCCATGCACGCATTTGCTGCCCGACAAAAGGCGAAACTTAAGGAATCGAAACTGCACTTTTCCTTGATGGGTTTGTGTAATCTGAAGGAATTTTGTACATTGATATCACATGCCGTTCCTCTAATCTTTTTTTTTTTCTTTTTTCCCTAATCAACGAATCGTGTCCACTTTGGAGGGGCGGGGGGCGCTTACAAAATTGGCAACTTGATGATGATGAATAATAACGAAAAAGGGGATAATTAAACAATTAGGAGAGTGGGGAAGAGGGAATTTTGGAGGAGAAGCTAACCCAACTTGCTAAAGAAAACCCCTTTCTTCGCCCCTAGATGTCGCTGATCTCGCCTTCCCTGCATACGCCGACGTCGACCACCATGCTCCCTTTCCTCTTCGAGCTCACGCGGCAGCAGTTCCTTCTCGGCGACTGGCGACGACGGACGGAAAGCGAGCACGAGTTAGCGCGTCGGACGATGAAAAAGTTGGTCAGGTAATAGAACGGTAGTGCTGAGTAGTGTTTTTACTTACTCTGTCCCACTGGTCGGGGTCGGCTTCTTGCGGACCACCACGTAGTCCAAGGCCCCCGGATTCGCCATCTTCCACTTGCAGTGAGGGTTGGGCACCCGGTGGCGGATGTACTCGCTCACCGTCCGGTTCCCCAACGGGTCGAACCTCGCGTTCGACAGGTAGAACACAAAGGGCTTCTGGCACGGGTTCCGGCTGACCGGCCGGGTGTTGAACGCGTACGCCGTGTAGTCCGCCTTCCGGTACCAGTTCAGGAAGGTCCGCGAGGGCATCTCGATCTCCCGGGGTGAGAACACGCCCCGGAAGACCTGGACCGCGAACCCCCACGACACCGACACGGTCCAGCTCCTCGCCTTGTCGTAGCAGATGGACTGCTGCATCAGGCCGGCCGAGTCGAGCTTCATGGGCACCGTGAGCCGCTGGAGGGCCTGGACCCGGGTGACGTTCGGGAAGATGGGCTCCACCACGTCGAGGTGGTGGAGGGACACCAGGGGCGCGACCGGGTGGGCGGCGAGGAGACCGAACAGGTTCCCATACACATCGTACTGATAGCCAAAATCCACCAAAATCAAGATCAACATCTTCTGAAATTACACTACAAACTCGAGAATGTGCTGAAAACATTACCTACTGCTAAGAGAATCTACGCGACAAAACGGCCATAGTTAATTCCTAAACCTCGATTGCGGCATGTTAAGTAATTTTTCTAATCATATTTGTCTTTTTCCGCCAATATTTTATTAGCACATGCCTAGAGGAAAGGGACGATTCCGGCAGTGTTGACGAGACGTTGCCTGCCAAAGGAGCGTGCCACGCACGGAGCCTCGCGCGTGCGGGGGGTTGAGCGCTCGGAGCTGGGCGCGAAACCGGGTCCGAGGGCCACCGACGCGTGGGGCCCGCCCCCGCCCCCCGGGGGGCCCACCTAGGGGAACCTTACGCACGGACAACGTTTGAGCTCAACCCCCGTGAAATTAATCAGAACCCGCCACCGTACTCGGTACAGAACGGGACCTAAAGCAAATTGTCGGCACCCGCTCCGATCCAACGGCAAATCCCAATCAAACATTTCATTTGAAAACTTCGATTAGACAGGCGAAATCTATCTAAGTTGAACCACTATACAACTCCTCCGGTCGGTCACAAATTACCCGACCCAAAGCCCCCTCGTCGACCCGGTACCGACACCAGCCGCCGGATCACGACAGGAACTAGGACGCGGGGCGGTGGCCCCTGCCCACCCCAAGAAGAGAAGGAATCACGCCATCAATCACTGAGTTCGCAAGCCGGCCGGCAGCTAATTTCCTAAGCAGAAAGACGGGTCAAAAAAAAAAAAGGCTAATCCCCTAACTAACCCGGACTAGCGGTCCACTTAAGCAAGACCCAATGACACGTTTTCAAATCAATCATTGTCATTAAAGAGAAATAGCTGACCCCGGTTCCGAAAGGAGGCCCCCCCCATCGTGGACCGGAACCACACGACCTTACGACCAAAATTAAAGAAAGGAAGAAAAACCGAGCCGAGAAACCCACCAAACTAAGCACACAAAACCGCACTTTCCATCAATGACGCCAATGTTCAGCGGCCACGCTTAGAGTCATCTTGATTGAGTATTTCGAAAATGCAATGTGTCGATTATTGGACCACGTCACGCCGGCGTACATAGTCACGGTTTTGCTTAGCTTTGCTGACCTAATGCTGATGATCCGAATCGATCAATCGAAATTTAACTTGATTATGTGGACTAGTCGTCCTAACATGGTCAGACGCAGATCAACGGAGGTGGGTCGAAAACCAAATCGTCGGATTCTCGTGTCGCGTTGTGCGAATAATCAATCATTAAATTTTGAAGTTTGAGCTAGCAAGCGCACCTGGTGAAACCCTAGCTCCTTGGTGAGGGGCACGCCGAGCTCCGCCATGCAGGCCTGGATCCGGTCGTCGGAGCCGTACAGCCCCGGGTAGCGCTGGATGCACCGGTCCTGCATCCGCTCCAGGGCGGCCGCGAGCGGGTAGCTGATGGCGAACCCGCCGCCGCCGTAGGCCATCCCGTAGGAGAAGTAGATGTTCTGGAGGTGGCTCTCCGACAGGCTCCCGATGTAGTAGTACTGCCGGTGGTCGTACTTCCGGAGCACCCGCAGCAGGTTCTCGGCCACGAACACCGTGTCGTCGTCGCCCATCACGAACCACCGCACGTCCTTGAGGCCGAGGCGGAGAGTCTCCGAGACGATCCGCGAGATCCGCAGCGCCGACCGGTGGCCCTGCCGGTTCGAGTACTTGAAGTGGGAGGTGTCGCCGGAGATCCTCACCGGGGGGAGGCCCTCGCCGGGGCGCGTCGCCACCGCGCTGTCCAGCCACACGATGCCCCTCATCTCCTCCGGCTTGTACCTGCACGGAATCGATCGGCGAATTTAGGAAAGTTTCCAGAACAATGTTGAACAGGGGCCCGATTGAACGGCATTAAGGAGAGCTAAATTTGGGAAAATGTGGGTGGACGCAAGATCAAGTTCCGTGTTCAAATTGGAAATGAATCAATCTGAGGTTTCCCCAGGTGCTGCTGATTCTGAGACATTTCTCGTGCGCATTCAATGGCTTCGACCGGCTAAGAGATTTTCAGGCGAAGATAACGAGCTGATTTCGAGACATTTTCGCGTCCGGGTGTGGAAACCCATACGGACTGAGTAATCAAAAAGCAACGAACGAGCTCGAAATTTATGGAAGGCAATCTCTGGGGGCGATTCGATTGGTAGTTTACCACAGCTTGATGTAGTTCTTCCTCTGTTCCCAGAGCTTGGCCGAGGCGGCGATCCCGAACACGACGTGCCGGAGCTCCGTCCGCTGCTCCGATTCGGCGAGGGCCGTGCCGTTGCGACCCGCCGACGACGGCAGCGAGGACGAGAGGGACAAGTTGGTGGCGGCGGCGGCGGCGGAGGCGGAGGCGGAGGAGGAGGCGGTGAGGCGGCGAGAGGTGGTGAAGGGCTCGCTGTCGACGCAGGCGTGGGAGGAGGAGACGAGCTTCAGGGTGTAGACGACGTAAGTGACGGACACGAAGAGGATGAGCCACACCATCAGCTTCGGCAGCGCCCGGGCCTGCGGGCCGACGCCGCCGATGCCGGCCACGGCGGTCGGAGTCCCGGACGGCGGCACCCTCATCTGGTCCCAGATGGCCACCCTCTCCAAATCTTTCTGGGTCGCCTTCATTATCCCGAGGAATAACAAGAAGAAGAAGAAGCTGCACTCAATCTATCAATGTCGCCCCTGGGCATTCGGAATCAGGGGTTTTGCATTGTAGCGGGGGGGCGTGAGATTTCGTGGGTCTTTTCCTTATCGGATTCCGGTGAGCTTCACGCCAGTGACTTCAGAATCGATTGATGGGAAAGAAAATGGCGGATAATAGATAATCCCGGCGACGGCTGGCGACGGCGACGAGGAAGAAGAGAGTTGCAGAAGAGAGAGAGAGAGAGAGAGAGAGAGATGATGATGACAGAGATGGTTAGAGAGAGAAAGTGCGGGGCTGCCGGGCTGCAGGGTCTGCGGTATGGAGCTTTATGCAGAGAAATGGAGTTTACTGATAACACAAAATAAATTTTAAAAAAAAATTCGAATACGACGCGATAAGATTTTCTTTAAAATTAGAGATTAATTCGGGATTAACAGGGTTTTTGTCGCCTGGGCCGAGCAGATCTGTCGCTCTATCTGAACCAACTAAACGAGCAAGCCGCGTTCGGAATTAATGATACTCCTTTGTTTCTTTGAAGATGACTAGTTTTACAAAACCATATCTTAAAAATAATCGATTGGGTAGTTTGAAATCAATAATTAATTAAACTTATTTATGTTATCAATATCAATTCATTTTTAAACTTCTTCGTGAAATCGTTATCGATTAACTCAATATTTATTTTTCTTTAAGGATTAGTAGTACTACGAAAAACTCAAAACTGATATTGCTATAACAAATTTTATACAAATTAATTTTAGATAATAAAAAATCTCAAACTAATATAATTATGATAAATTTACCCTTCGTGAGTTCTATTAAATTTTATGTCAAATGTTAAATTGGATGACACGTGTCGAATATAGGTTAAGATTTTACTATCTATTTATCACAAATATATCTATTTGTGATTTTTCATGATATTAATCCACTATAGAGGATGAAATTGTCACAAATATACCCGTTTGGGATTTTCGTTGTTAGAAAATTAGTTTGGAATTAAATAGTCAAAAAATTAAATTGTGGAAAGTTTGTCACGAGTGTATTAATTTACGATTTTTCGTGATATTAATGAAAAAAATAATTGATTGCATTGCTTAAAATAATTAATTAATGAAAAATATTTACATTATATATAAAAATTCACATTTAAATATTTTCGTGAGATCTTTTCCAATTAGCTCAAAATTTTTTTAGCACAAGAATTAAATATAAAATTGTGCGGTGGTGGGTGCGTTTTAATTTCTAATTTTGCTTGCGGGCGACTTTTCTTGTTCCAGCTGTGAGCGCGGAGGCTTGTGGAACTTTGGAGGGCAGAGGTGCTGGGGGAGGGTGGTTGCGAGCCGCGGCTCCAGATGTACACGTGGAGGACGGCCGCGACGGACGGTGATGATCGCACTGGACCCCACGCGCACGCACTGGGATACGATGACGGTGGTGGCAAAAGGCCTCATCCCGTGGAGGTCAGCGAGTTCTTAGCGTCGCCCGGAAGCCATCCGAGGGTCCACCGCCGCTCGCTCGCTCGCGAGATCCGCCCGATGGACGACCGCGATCGGCCGCCCCGACGATCCCATGGATCCGGATCTACGCGAGCATCTCTCCCGGTGTCGGACGGCAATGGTCTGCGGTCCGATCGATTTTGACCGGGCTGTGGCGAAATCCTGCGGCCTTTGGGAATTTTTAGAAATTTTAGCCGCTGATTGATTCGCCCGGTTTGCACCTGCGGAAGCTTGAGGATCAGTCCAACCTCTCCCCCTTATCCCTCGTCGTAAGTTGCCCGACCTTGATTCCTATTATTTCGAGGTTATATTCTAATTTTCAAAATAATCGCATTGATTCTATACCGATCTCATGACCTTGAAGATTAAGCCTAGAGCTCTACCGAGTCCTGAATTCGAAAAGGATGAAAATTTCAGATATAATCGGTTTTTCCTATTGATCCGATTTGAAAAATGGCGAGTAGATAAATCTTGATCTCATGGTTTAATTTTCATGTTGGGAAAAGTTACTTATAAGAATTAAGTGTCAATTCCGACAAAACATCCTACATTGATTATTTCTTTTAATTTTTTAATTTTGTTAATTTTTTTGATTTTTTAAATATATTTTTTTCTTTTGTTTTTTCCCCTTTTATCTAGAGTCGGCAAGAGTCAACGCTTACTAAACCTTAAAAAGGGAAAGTCAAGGAAAATAAAAAAATTCAGAAAATAATTAAAATAATTAAAAATATAAAAAATAAAATTTATTTAAAATTATTCACATTGGCAAAGTCACATAGGACGACCGGCATCACATTGAACTTTTCAACGAAGCAAATCCATGACACTTAAATAATTGATTTTTCAAATTCATAGAATTAAAAAAATAATAAAAATTATTAAAAATTATTCATATCGGTATTGGTGAAGTCGAGATAGGATGATTGGCATCCACATTAAATTTTTTAGCGAAGCAAATCGGTGATGCTAAAATGATCGATTTTTCAAATTTATACCATTTAAGTAAAAAAAAAAAAAATTATAACACTTAAGTGAGTGTCATACAAAATTATGGCACTCCTGTCGTTTTATTTGACAAATTCTAATATGTTTTCATCAATCTGGCAAATGCCATCCCTTTCAACGGTTAGACTCTAGACAACATGATCGTGAAGATCCAATTTCCCTCGATAATCACTTGCATCGATTGATTGGTTCTTCTGGGAAGCTAACTAGAAAGATCATCCATACTCACATCTCCCCATAAAGATATTTCGTGATGCTTATTGTCTATCGGGCCGTTTCCAATGCCGAAAAAGCACCTTGATGCTTATTCGATGAAGTCCATATCTGCATAAAATAGTAAACGAGCTAACTTCCTTTGCTTTCAAAACTAAGTTTGATTCCATACTTGTGTGTATTAAAATAGCTATTTTTGAACTGTACAAGTTTTTTACTATGCTATATTCGGTTCCAAGAACGAAATCGTTAGCGAGCGAAGAATGCAATGTTATCTTCTTCCATATCCATCTGTTCTGATTGAACCAATCTTTCATTAGATGTCTCACCAAAATTTGGGTAGCATATAAATTGGGCAATGCACATGGCATTGTTTCGTCAAATATTAGCAAAAGTGGGACTAATGTGGCCCGCATCTAAGAAAAGGTGAATCGTACGTACTATGAAAATTCTTTCCATTCTGTAGTAAGGTAAAATAGAACAGAAGAAAGATTGCTTTTCCGCCTTTCGAGAATCAAAGGCAACAACTTGAATCAACTATACTTTAATAGAAACTTCTCATGTGGGAATTTTCAATTTTCTACTGGGGAAAATCACAAAAAAAAAAAAAAAAAAAAAATACTCAAATTATATAAACCGCGACACATTTAACCCGAACCTTCTTTTGTGACATACCAGATCGTAAATTATGCCAATCGCGACACATCTACCATAAACTTTTTTTTTGTTACATAAAATATTTCAAACTTGTATTTATGTGATACTTTTACTCTCTGTCAACTTCCTCTAAAATGATTTTTCAGTCAAAACAAAGTATTTCACTTAAGTCATGTGGGTGTCATGTAATTTTTGCTTTTTAGCATTTATGTAGGCAGATTTCTAAAAGCTTTCGTCACAGAGTTTTGGTAGAGGATAAATGTCTTACATGAGTTTGGGATAAATATGTCTTAATAGGCGCAGTTTAGGATTTTTAGTGACTTTTGTCGTTTTCTATTTCGATTCAATCGACAAAAGACGAGTGGAAAATGCTTTCGTGGATTGAATGGAAAAACTGCATAGTTAATTCCAAACATATTGTATATAGGCTAATTCATTTTTAAACTTCCTAAGCTTGTCAAATTCAGTCTTAAATTTTGATGCAAAAGTCTAAAGCGATATTTTCGATTAATTTCAGCTGAAATCGCCGAAGATGCTGCAGCAATTCATGGTCCAACGTCATCCTTCGCATCGTGTTCTCCAGACATTGGGTACAACTGAGGACCAAAAGAAGCGACAGTTGAGAATCGTCCGGTCCTTTTCTCCCCTAGCACTGTACACTTTACGGACATTATTAGTGCTCCTGGTGGATCCCTTTGACTTTAAGGGCCACTAAAAGTTGAGCTTCAAACCATACTCATTTCCCGGACACAATTATATGACCTCCTAAGCAAGCCACCTGATAGGCCATGCTTGTGTTTTCACTAACCATAACACTTCCCTAATCTCCTCAGCTCCCCCGAATCAATCTATACGCGGGCCAATCGGAAGAGAAGCCGGCCAAGGTCAAAGGAGTTGTCAGAGCGAAATGCAGAGGTCCAAGACACGCCGATCCAAGAGGGCGATCCAACCTTATTGGCCAGGGTAAGCAGTTCCATTGAATATAGACCATGAAATTGGCAATGGAATCCAATCTAGATAAATTCATGCACGATCGACTTGAATCTACTTATGCTCTCTTGAGGAGGAAGCAGAGGAGTCGAGATGAAGATATGGATGAGGAAGAGATTACGACACAAGGCATGTAAAGCTATGAGCGCTAACATAAATAGGGAGATCACGTGTTGATCTAACATTCTTCGATTCGTCGTCGAGAAAAATTGAAAAAAAAAAAAAAAAAACAGGGGAAGAGATGAAAGAACCTCACCCCTAGAATCCCCAACTGCATTCGAACGATGGAAAGTGTTGATTGCCGGCACCAAGATTGCCATTTTAGTCTCAGCTCTAATGGGCGCCAATGATTGCTCTTGCACTCTGCCATAGTGCATTTCCATACCCACCATCCATATCTTTCATGCGTGACGCTCATCGTGCTAGCAAAAGTGGATGCTAATGCGTTGGTAGGTGACGAACGATGACCTTCCGGTTCAGACTGACCTTGGCCATTCTCGAAAAATAGATCTCGATAAAATGGGAAAAAGCGTCGAAAAAATCTTAAATATATTGGATTGATGTCAATTTAGTCCTAAATTTTTTAATTTAATGGTGCAAATTTAGTTCTAAAACTTTTAGGTTTGTGCCAATTCAGTTATAAACTTTTCAATGATGTCAATTTAGTCTTAAACCATTTGAACTAGTCGCAATTTAGTCATAAACCTTATGATTTGGTGTCAATTCACTCATTTCAGCTAATTTTAACCAGATATTAATAATGCGGACGTCGTAGGCTTACGTGGACCGCCGACTTTTGTATGGACAATTTTTAATAATATTTTAATAATATTTCGATTTTTATTATTTTTTATTATTTTTTTCCATAGAAGGTCTAAGATAAAATTAGCATCAACACAATAAGTCGATAATGTTTTTTTTACACTTCCTAAGAAAATGGGGTATCAGTTGGGCTAGAGTTTAGTATCAAACCTTAAAGTCCTTGTCCAGACTTGTCCATGACTAGGAGAATACTTTAATCTGTAATTCAAAATTGATTGAGACATGGTACACTTAAAGATGGGGAGTTTTTTCGTCTCTTACAAGGGAATTGTCTTTCAAGGCTCACTCGGTTGCTCCATTGAGGCTGAGGCCTAGGCAGAAGAAACATCGTTTGATCCCACAATACACGAGTCGGGTGAAAATAATGACTCAATGGAGTTATTTATCTGCCAAAGATCGGACTGCAATGAAAATATATAATTGCATGTAAAGAAATTTGAGTAAACATTGTTCATTGCGGTCTATAAGTTTCAATTTCTCTCGTTCACATATGACTAAATGAAACTTCCTGGAGTTAAGATAGGGCCAAAAAATTTTCGAGAGTTCATCATCAAGTCATTGTCCCATGAGGTACATGGTGGCATGCACAAATAGGGAAAAAGGAATGGAGGGTTTGGTCTCTCTCTTCGGCATAGGACAGGAGTTCATAGTGTTAGTGCATTCCCAATTTCATACGGTTTCCTTTTAAAAATATCAGAAAACGACTGTTCTCCACTTTGTGGTTTGGGCCTGTCGGTAGCAACCTCTGGTTCGAAATCCGAACCGAACCTACCCAAAAGTTCATGCTGATGAATTGAAAGGATTATTTGTTTGGAGGAATATATCCATCAATCTCAACTTTATTTTAGATTTTTTTTTTCTGAGATGTTGACTGAGTCAGGAGAGAGGGAAAATTTTTGTGAGGCTACTTAATTCTAAAGATTAGCGTTTCATGGGAATTCCCTCTAATTTCTCATTGGTCGAATTCTTCAAATATGGTATATCGAAATCTCTCTCTTATAGTAATTGGAATTAGATGTGGCACCAGATGTTCGTCAGAGAACTTTAAAATATATGGCAAAGTTAAGAATCCTAGTAATATAATAATGTCACTCTTAATCTTAGTTAGATTAGCTATGAAATTTGGAGAAAAAAAAAATTGAATGTTCAAATTTTTGTCAAGTTTGATTTTACTGACTAATTTTGAGTACATGTCATGGGTGCATAAGAAATACAAAACAATTAATTGTGTTTCATAAATTAAATTTCAGTATACATGCCACAAACATTTGGTTGTAAACATTTAAAATCAAAATTTATGTGGATTTTTACCTTTTGATTTGCCTGTCAATTAAAGAAAATGGGTATATATTTTTTTTCAACAAAAAAATTAATGTATAATTTTGAAAAAAATCAAAAAAGGACCAAAATACCTTCATTTTCTCAAATAAGGCCAAGAAAGAACTTTATTTCAAATAAGAATCGAAGTAACCTTGGTTGTTGTAAATATGGGCGCCTTGGTTGTTTCAAATAAGGGTTTAATCTCACCAGTTGTCAATTGGCTAAATTTTCTAACTTGTTAATGGTGTTTTCGTCAAATTTTCGTTTCCTTTTTCTTTTTTATTTTCTAGTGTCGATGGACGACTACTGGCAAGGGTGGCTACAGGCAAGGCCACCCTCCCCAGATTTGGCGAGGGTCAGCTTTGCCTCAGGCCGATGAGGGCTTGACGACCCTTGTCGTCCGCTGGCGAGGGCTTAATGACCCTCAACGGCCACTAGCGAGGGTTGTCAAGCACTCACCTAGGGCAGGCGAGACCGTCCCTCATCTATGGCTGGTGTGGTGGCCCTTGTCAAATCGGGCAAGGGCGACTCTCGCCCAAAGCATTCTATGGGCATCGCCGATGCCAATTGGCGAAGAGGAAAAAAAAAAAAGAAGAGGAAAGAAATAATGAAAAATTTGAAAAATAAAAAATGACAAATATTTTTTATTACTTTGAAAAGTCAAGCTTTTATTTGAAATAAATATAATTATTTTAAAACTTTATTTGAAATGCATTACCACCTCAAGCATTTCTTTGAAATAAGATCCATTTCAAATTTTTATTTAAGAAAGAACATCACTTCACGCATTTATTTGAAAACAAGCTTTACTTCGAGCTCTTTTTAAATTTTCTTTATAATTTTTTTATAATATATATTTAAATAGAATAGAATATTTGGAAAAGTTCATTTTCTTTAAAAAGGGGGCAACTGACGGCTTCGAAGCCAGTACAAACGGGCTGTTTTTTTCTGGCGGGAACGCCTCTTCTCCAGCTACTCTCGACGACGGCGGCGGCGACGGCGACGGCGACGGCGGACGCCATGCATGAAGTCGCTCGCCGTCTGCATCAGGTCCCTCGTCTCCCGCTCCCTCATCCCTCGAGCCTTCGAGCTCGCCGTCGCCGCGCCGCCCGCCCTCTCCCCTCTCCTCGCCGACCAGGCCTACGCTCTCCTCCTCAAGTCCGGCCACCCCCTCCACCCCTTCCTCTCCACGCCCCTCATCTCTCGCGCCGCCAGGGACGGCGACTTCTCCCGCTCCTCCCTCTTCCTCTCCGACACCCGCTCCCCGGACACCGTCGCCTTCAACGCCCTCATCTCCGGCCTCGCCTCGTTCCGCCGCCTCGAGCCCGCCCTTGCCCTTTTCGACGAGCTGAGGCGTCGGGGCCTCCGCCCCGATGCGTACACCTTCAGTGCCTTGGTCAAGGCTTGTGGGAGCGTTTGGGAGAATGAGATCGTTCATGGGGCTTGCTTGAAGTACGGGTTCTCTTCGGGCGCGTACGTGGTGAGCGGGCTCGTGGAGAATTACGCCGGCGGCGGCGAGGTTGGGGCGGCGGAGAAGTGCTTTGAGGAGTGTGAGGGCGTGGATAATGTGGTTTGGGTCGCTATGGTTAGTGGGTATGTGTGGAATGGGGAGTTTGGGAGTGCGAAGGAGTTGTTTGTGGAAATGCGCCGGTTGGGATTGGAGGTGAATGAGTATAGCATGACCGCTGTTCTTGGTGCTTTGCTTGATGGTAGGGAAGGAGGACAGGTTCATGGGTTTGGTTTGAAGATGGGTTTGTTGTCTGGATGTTCGTTGCATCTGAGTAATTCGATTATGCATATGTATTCGTGGTGTGGAAGCCAAGTGGATGCTGTCAAGGCGTTCGATGAAATTTCTGAGCCGGATGTCGTTTCATGGTCGGAAAGGATTTTTGCTGCTTGTGATGGCGTTGAGGCTTCTGAATTGTTTAAATTGGTCTACTCTAAAGGTGTGGTGGTTAACGAATTCACGGTGATCAATTTACTGTCACAAATTATAGATGTCAAGTTTTTGAATCTTGGGAAGCAAATCCATGCTCTTTCTTTCAAAAGGGGACACATGCAACTGGTTTCGGTTGGTAATGCATTGATCTCCTTGTATGGAAAGTGGGGACAGATTGTTGATGCCATGCTTGTATTTGATGACATGCGTCTCCCGGATCCTATTTCATGGAACTCCCTCATTGCTGCATATTCTGAGAATCATCTTCTGTGTCAGTGTCTTGAAGCATTCTCAAAGATGCGCTCTCAATGGGTGTTGCCAAATAACTATGCTCTAGGAAGCATACTTGAAGTGGTTGGCCACTCAAATTTGCAAGAGTTGGTAGCACAAATTCATTCCCTAATAATTAAGTTCGGTTTGATGGTCGATGATTCCATGATCTCCGCTTTGATCAATGCTTATGGAAAATGCAACAGGGTCGATCAATCTAAGAAAATATTTGCTAAGCTTGACCAAATCAGGGCATTGCATCTTAATTCGTTGCTGGTCATCCTGATGAGCACTGGATATCATGATGATGCTCTGGTTTTGTTTCAAAGAACATGGCATTCGTGCATTGCAGTAGATAGCACGACTCTTAGCATCCTCCTTAAAGCTTGTGGAGCTTTAACAGATCTAGAACAAGGGAGAACAATTCACTGCCTTTGTATCAAGAATGGGTTTTATCAAGACAGTTTTATAGAAAGTGCCATAGTTGATGTCTATTGCAAGTGTGGAAGCATCAATGATGCAGAGAAGGCTTATAAAAATATCTTGAGAGCTAATTTGGTTGCTCGGAATGCCATGATGATGGGGTATGCTCAACACGGTTGTGACCGTGAAGTTATGGAGCTATTCCATGAAATGTCTCAAGTTGGATTACGGCCTGATGAGATAACTTATCTTGCGGTACTCCATTCATGCTGCCATGCAGGGTTGGTGGAGAAGGGCAAACTTACCTAAACTCTATGCTTGAACTTCATGGGGTAGTTCCAAGTGTAGAGCATTATACCTGCATGATTGATTTGCTCGGTCGGGTTGGCCTCTTGGAAGATGCTAAGAGGGTGATCAATACCATGCCCATGAATCCTGATGCTCGGATTTGGCAAATTCTCCTTTCTGCCTGCCACCTCCATGGAGATGTAGACCTTGGGAACCTTGCAGGGGGAAGCTCCTGGAGCTGCAACCTGAAAACGATTCTGCTTATGTTCTTCTATCAAACATAAATGCTGCAGCAGGGAACTGGAGCGCTGCTAGGGAATTGAGGAGAGAGATGAAAGAAAAGATGTTGGTGAAGGAACCTGGTTCAACCTGGATTCAGGTTAAAGGAACTCTGAACTTCTTTTTCGCTGATGACCAGTCACACCCAGATAGAGAGAAAATCTTAATGCAGCTGCAAGAGTTATATGGACAAATGCTTTCACGAAGAGAATCTGAACCTGGTTGTGCCTTCATCAGTGGAGCTGATCTGTTAGCTTTTCAGTAAATTACAAGGAGCTGCTACTTCTCATGAAGTGAATATTTGAGCAGCGATACTTCTGGTTACTGTAGAGTATTACTGTAGAGTATTCATTGAATATCGATTATAACAATTTGATTTTGGCAGGGAAGCTCCCGTTAGTTTTGTCCAACAAATTATTTGGTGAACCGTATCGGTTCCTTGTGTATTCAACCTTAAAATACTAACCTAGGCAGGGAATTAAGCCTATGAGGAGTCACATTGCTGTCATAGGCTCCTAGTTTTGTACTTTATTTAGTCACAAGAAATCTACAGCCTGTGCCATTGGAGGACAACGATTCTGGATGAGAACTGCAATTTTTTAGCCCATGTTTTGCTGATCTTTGCAACTGTTTCATCGTTATCGTATTCAACTCGCAATTTTGCGTTCTCTTTTCAACTTACTCGTTACGGACATATCTCATTCTTTGTCTAGGTGCTGTTTACGCAAGTTTTTTCCTAAGACGTGTCTTTTTGCAAAGTTTTTGTCCTGGTCAGCTCGAGTGTCTTTTTCTGGTTTATTCTTTATGAAACTCTAATCGAACAAGATCCATATGCATTATATTAGATGCAATCTGTGCAAGCGCGGACAAGAAGGCTGTTGTTTTTCTCATGTGTTCATACATCTCCTGGATGGCCTGGACTCGGTCCTTCCATGTTCAGATTCCTTGATTTCATACCAGGGAAGGAACATGGACGCAGATGATCAAGCATATGGCAGCACAAAGCAAGAATCAGCTTTATCCTTTGCTCCATCCACTCAATTCATTTTCCGTATATTTCAAGTCATCCCTTTGCTTTTAATCTCGCCGTTTGAGTAACGACTCCAACCCATCTCGGCCTGGGGGCAAATGGCTCACACCATCACCTTCTCTCGTCTCCCCTCAACGTGCAGATCATGCACAAACTCCGGCATCAGCGGTGGTAGCATCGCCCTCAATACTTCAATCTTCGAGAGGAGATCCCAATTTGCTCGAAAGGAGATCAAGACACAAGGCGTCCGAATTCATAATCGTCGCAAGCTCACCCTAGCATGCACTCCGAGGAATGAATCCAACCCAACGCTGAGATCGAACTCCCCGGGCGAGAGAGCAAGCCAACTGTACGAACGCATCAATGACAAAAAATGGGAGGCGCTGAAGGAGATCATCTCGGAAGATTGTTGCTTCGAGGACTACTCCTTTCCCACACCATTCAAGGGGAACAAGGTTTCGCGTGTACTTGTTAGTGGCAGGATCCACCACTCCGCGCTGTGCTCCCTCTAGTGTCTCGACAAATCGCAACTGTTGATAACATCCTCATCTCCATAAATCAATGATTGCGATCGATCGAGACACTGAAGGCAGCAAGCGCTGTGCGGAGTAGAGGATCCCCGTCTTGCTATTGCTATTCTTGTCTAATGCTCCTTTCTTGAGTAGCCTGAGCCAAAGTTAACGCAGGAGGTCTTGCTCTTCTTCAAACAACTCACTTCCAGCATGGGCAACCATGTCAAATTCAACCCCAAACACATCAGCGACGACGACAGAACGGCATGGGTAAATTGGCACCTAGGTACTCATCCTGCCTTGCTTCCCACATTTGCCTGCGCAATTCGAAACTGTCTAACTTCAAGAAGTCTCCGATTTGTTGTGGCAGAATGGAAAGGAAATGAGATTCCTTTCACAAGAGGCTGCAGCTTCTATGAATGCTCAAAAGACGGCGACAGACTGGTCATCAGGTGACGATTTCAACATCTTCAACGAAATTTCTTGCATACATGCATATGGAACAGTGATAGTCTTAGATACCGAACCATCACGTGCAGGAAAGCTCAAGTCTTTGTCGAGTCGCCGATCAAACCAGGAGGCATAGTGCTGGTAATTTTACTGAAGCAAACTAAGAAACATTCTTTAATCTCTCAAGTCCACACAATATCTCTTTACCCGACCATCTAACTTCCGCCTCCAATCATACTGATCAACTGTTTTACCTCCTCATCCGGACAACAGATTCTCTTGAAGAGTATCACATCGTTGTTTGACAATTTTCCGACACAGACTGAAAGTGCGTAACATGCATTAAGAACCGAAATTCTATTTACGTAGAACTATCACGGCAGATCTCACTCATGCAGCATGCATCTCATGCAGGGTTCCTAAAGAGTCCTCACGCAATCGTGCACTGGGCAATGCGTATCTACGACATTTTTCTGGCGCCATTTATCAGCACCCTACTAGAAAGCTACATAAACTCCTGGAAATTAATGGCCCGAATGCTCAGTTATGCTCTCAGCATGATTATCTTCATTCTTAAACTTTTCTTCCACTAGCCAGACATTAATACTGCATCGAAGATCGCCCGTCAGTCATCACTTCTATAGCGACTATTCCAGGTTTCCAACACAGAGAGATGCACCAGTGGTCCAAGCACGGGTGGTGGCGGCGGCGGCGGCGGCGGCCTGCTGAAGGCCACAATGGGTTCAGTCTTTTTGCGGGGCTCTGGCATTCCTGAGTCGCTTTTCCCTTGTTTAAGTGGTGTCAAACTTGCCAAAATACCTGATTTATCGTATTTTTGTCACTGCCAAGATTGTGAAGTTGTACCGAGGGGGAAAAAAACAAGGAATACATGTATATTACCCCATGATCCTTTAATGCAGTTGATTTGCTTTTGTGTGCTCTTCGTGGGCAAAAACAGAGCTGGCCCGAGCATGTACGCTTGTTTGATGACGAGAATCGGCATCTCCAAGATGATCCTAGCAATCCTGCCATCCACACATACAGTAGAAAAAAATAGGAACAACTCCATAGCCAGCAGACAAAAGAACCGAATTATTCATGGAATGAGATTTGAGAAAGATAATAAAAAATCCTTGGTTTGGTTTGTCGACTCTGCTGCACAGTGCACAGGCATTTCCGGGCATGCCTATAATCCTAACTCTTCATCAGAATACACGAAAGCCAACAGACAAAACGTAATGTAACCTTCCAATGCACTCCAGGCAAATTTCTCTTGATTTCATAGGCATGAATGAAACGCTAAATGAAACTTCCATGGCAGCAAAAAATGAAGGAAAGCCAACCGAGAACAAGGGAGCACAATTCACTGCCTTTATATCAAGAATGGTTTTGATCAATTCAGTTTTATAGGAAGTGCCATAGTCGATGTCTATTGCAAGTGTGGAAGCATCAATGATGCAGAGAAGGCTTATAAAAATATCTCGAGAGCTAATTTGGTTGCTCGGAATGGCCTGATGATTATGCTCAACACAGTTGTGACCGTGAAGTTATGAAGCTATTCCATGAGATGTCTCGAGGTGGATGATGACCTGATAAGGTAACTTATCTAGCAGTACATCGTTCATGCTGCCATGCAGGGTTGGTGGAAGAAGGGCAAACTTAAACTCTATGCTTGAACTTCATGGGGTAGTTCTGAGTGCAGAGCATTATACCGACGTGATTGATATGCTCGGACGGGTTGGCCTCGTGGAAGATGCAAAGAGGATGATCGATACCATGCCCACGAATCCTGATGCTCGGATTTGGCAGATTCTCCTTTCCGCCTGCCACCTCCATGGAGATGTTGACCTCGGGAACGTTGCAGGTAGGAAGCTTCTGGAGCTGCAACCCGAAAATGATTCTGCTTATGTTCTGCTATCAAATATAAATGCTGCAGCAGGGAACTGGAGTATTGCAAGGGAATTGAGGAGAGAGATGAAAGAAAAGATGTTGGTGAAGGAACCTGGTTCAAGCTGGAATCAGGCTTAAGGAACTCTAAACTTCGTTTTCGCCGGTGACCGGTCACAACCAGATAAAAGAGAAAATCTCAGTGCAGCCGCAAGAGTTATATGGATAAATGCTTTCATGGGGAGACTCTGAACCTTGTTGTGCCTCATCAGTGGAGCTATCCGTTGGCTTTTCAGTAAATTACCGATGAGCTGCTACGTCTCGTGAAGTGAACATTGGAGCAGCGATACTTCGGGTTAACTGTAGAGTATTCGTGGAATATCGACCAAAACAATTTGATTTTGGCAGGGAAGCTTCCGTCAGTTTTGTCCAACAAATTATTTGGCAAACCGTGTCGGTTTCTTGCTTA
Source organism: Eucalyptus marginata (assembly GCA_014182565.1). Lineage (NCBI taxonomy): Eukaryota > Viridiplantae > Streptophyta > Magnoliopsida > Myrtales > Myrtaceae > Eucalyptus > Eucalyptus marginata. The sequence continues at coordinate 5,317,146 of CM024589.1, forward strand.
TTCAATCTTGAAATGCTAACATAGGCGGGGAATTAAGCCTATGAGGAGTCACATTGCTGTCATAGACTACTAGTTTTGTACTCTATGTTGTCACGAAATCTACAGCCTGTGCCATTGGAGAAAAACGGTTCTGGAGGAGAAACGCATTTTCGCCCCCATGTTTTGTCGATCTTTGCGACTGTTTCATCTTCTTCACCTTATTCAACTTGCGATTTTGCATTCCTTTCAAGTTACTCATTACAGATGCATCTCATGAAGATTAGGAAAGATTTCGGAGAAAAACGGATTCTTGTTCTCTGTGTGTGTGCATATATATATATATTTCATATATCTCAGGGATACAAAAAAAAAAAAAAAAAAAAAACATATACACACACAAGAGAACCTTATTGAAGGCTAATCCTAACCATCCCTTTTAAATGGGAAGTATAACAAGAAACAAATTAGTATAAAAAACTTCCTAATTTAGTTCTAATTTACAGCTCACGCCAATACTTCCCCTTGAGTTGGTGCATCAATATTTTGATGCCCAACTTGTCAAGTGTGCTGTAGAAGATCCTATCAATACAGCCTTTGTTAGTATATCCGCTAGTTGGTCATTAGAATTAACAAACGGACATTGAACTATCTTGGTATCCGGATTCTATTTGATAAAATGTCGATCTACCTCAATATGTTTGGTATGATCTTGCTGAAGTGGATTGTGAGAAATATCGATAACTACCTTATTGTCGCAAAACAAATTCATCTCAAATTTAGGAGTGAAGCCAATTTCCAACATCAATCTCTTAAGCCAAATAAGTTTGCAAAGTCCTTTAGCCATCCCCCTGAATTCACCTCTGCACTCAACAACGCCACTACTTTTTTGTTTCTTGCTTCTCCAAGTGACTAAATTCCCTCCCACAAAAGTAAAGTATCCTGATGTTGATTTCCTGTTAGAAACACTCCTGGCCCAATCTATATCCGTAAAACCTTCAATTTCAAGATGACCATTCTTTGAAAAGAAAGTCCTTTCTCCGGAGTAGACTTCAAGTAGCGAAGGATTTGAATCATAGCATCCATGTGATCTTCATTAGGTGCATACATAAATTGATTATCAATGCTCACAACATATGCAATATTTGGACAAGTATGAGACAAATAGATTAACTTATCCACTAACCTTTGATATCTCTCTTTATTGGTTGATACCTGATTTGGATATTTTCCAAGTCTGTGATTTTCAACATTGGAGTATCAACTAGCTTACAATCTAGCATTCCCATGTTTGTCAGTAAATCTAGTACATATTTTATTTGAGAAGGAAATATGAGTTCTCTTGATCTAGCCACTTCAATTCTTAAGAAATACTTGAGTCCCCCAAGATTCTTCATTTCAAACTCTTGCTGTCAATCTCTTTTGGAGTTTAGAAATCTTCTCCAAATCATCCCCTCGTTATAATCATATTATCCACATAAATTATCAAAGTCATTACCTTTCCTTGGCGTCACCTTAGGAATAGTGTATGGTTTGAGTCGCTTTAAGAGTATCCATATCTTTTCATTGCTAAGTTAAAATGACCAAACCAAGCACTAATTGTTTTAATCCATACGGAGAATGTTGCAACCTACATACAACACTTGATTGTAAGGGAACATTGTACCTAGGTGGGATATCCATGTTGATCTCTTCTTCAAGGTTGTCATGAAAGAAGACATTCTTGACATCAAACTAGTGTAGTGGCCAATCTAAGTTGGCCGCAAGAGACAATAAAACTCTAATAGTGTTAAGCTTTGCAACTGGCAGAAACGTTTCTTGATAATCTATGCCATATGCCGTGTATATCTCTCTGCTACAAGCCTTGCTTTGATCTCTTGATGAACCCATCCATCTTGTATTTGACAGAGAAAACCCATTTACACCCCCTTGGTTTTTTTCCTTCAAGCCATCCCACAAGCCTCCATTATTGTTTTTCTATAATGCTTCCATTTCCACTTTAATTGCTTGAACCACTTTGGGTCTTCCAAGGCTTCTCGTACCCCATTAGGAACATGAACTGAAGATAAATTAGACACAAATGCCTTTAGTGGCTCTGCCGCTCTGACAATCTCTTTGTTGACACATAATTCACAATGGAATATCTTGATCTTCTTTCCTTCATATTTGGTGAGTATCTGTTTGAAGGCCTACCATGGTTATACCTGACAGGTAACTTACATCCAACAAATATAATTGAATCATCAAGATTACAGGATGTGGTAGGAGAAATTAACTCAAGGATATTCTCAGGAGATGAGTTGCATACTAGAGAGGGAGGAAACTATTCTTGCACATCCTACTCCTATATGAGTTGGCCATCCTCCATCGGGACCTATCCAACCTCCAACACAACCTACCCAACCTCTATTAGCATTGTCAAGACCTGCCCAACCTTCGATACCATTGGCCCAAGCTCTGTCAACACTATTGGGGCTTGCCCAACCACCAACCCAACCAACATTGTCAAGATATCGCCACACTCCCAATTCTTCCTTTCTTTTTGTATCTCGAAATGGAGAAAAAAAAAGAAGAAGAAGAGGAACCATTACGAAGGTCACATCCATAATAACATAAGATTTTCTGGTAGAAAGATTATAGCAATGATAGCCCTTTTGATGCATACCATACACCACAAAAATATAACGGGTAGAGATAAAGTTTAGTTTGTTGATTTTTATGAATATGGACAACACTTGCCCAACCACCAACCCAACCTTCGTCATGATGATATCGCCACACTCCCACCAATTCTTCCTTTCTTTTTGTATCTCCCCCTGAAATGGAGAAAAAAAGAAGAAGAAGAGGGAAGCTCAGACTCTACAAAGGTCACATCCATAATAACATAAGATTTTCTGGTAGAAAGATTATAGCAATGATAGCCCTTTTAATGCATACCATACACCACAAAAATATAATGCACCGGGTAGAGATAAAGTTTAGTTTGTTGATTTTTATGAATATGTACAAAGACAACACATCCAAAAACTCTAGGGGAAATCATCAAGATTGAAGGTAAAGAGATATCTGATGACAAAGCCTAGTGGAGTCTGAAATGCCAATGCCGTTGAAGGCATCCTATTCATAAGATGGATCAGCTGTGACAACTACATTGTCCCAAAAATTGTTCAGAACAATACCACTAATTAACAATGCATGAGCTATTTCTAGATGTGTCTATTCTTTCGTTTAGCTACCGCATTCTATTGTGGTGTCTAGGTACAAGACGTCTCATGAAGAAGACCATTTTGCTGCAAATTATATTTGAAGGTGCTGATTAACGTATTCTCCACCATTATTAGTACGGAGGACTTGAACTTTAGCACAAATTGCATCTGTATCATAGTATGAAAACCACGAAACACATTTGACTTCACTTTATGTTTCATCAAATATAACCAAGTCATTTGAGTGCAATCATCAACAAAGGTCACATTTATCTAATTCTCAAAATAGTAGTAATGGAAGGACCCCAAAATTTGAATAAATTAAAAAAAAAGAAAAAGAAAAGAACTCCACTCTTATTTAGATTATTAGAAAAGGAACACAATGACTTTTAGCCAAATTGCAAGTTTCACACTAAAAAGCTGAGTCTTGTAATTAGAAAACAACTCTGGAAATAAATATTTCATAGGACCAAAGTCAAATCTGTCTCTCCTTGCTATTGCAAGAATGCTGGGTATGGTTTACACTTTTGGAACTGAAAATGTCCATCTAGTACAACCCCCCTCTCTTAGTATCACACCCAATGATCTCCTTCATGAGAATATCTTGACAATGGCATAAATTTGGATACATTATAGCAGCACATTTGAGCTCTTCAGTGGCCTGGGGTAGTTGAGTTGTATCTTTCTATATTAGTGGGACACGCCATTGGATTTGGATGGTGAAAATCAATCTCTCTCCACAAGCCTTGAAGACCATTGTAATAAGTTTGTGTCACACCCTTGATCTCCTTCATGAGAATATCTTGAAAATGACAAAAAAATGGATACATTATAACAACACAATTGAGCTCTTCAGTGGCTGGGGTAGTTGAATTGTATCTTTCTATATCAGTGGGACATGCCATTGGATTTGGACGGTGAAAATCAATCTCCTCCATAAGCCTTGAAGACCATTGTAATAAGTTTCAATGAGTCCTCCAACCTGTCTCATTCTAGTCACACGTCTCTTCAAATCATAAATTTGAGAAGTATCGGTCCCATAAAAAAATTAATAGCAATTGAATCCCACTCCATCTTTGCAGTTGGGAAATGGATGAAGGGTCCGTTTGGGAACCACTTCCCAAAGCCCTTGGAGGCCTAAGGATCCTTGGGCAAAGAATGCCAGCCCGTTTGGCAAAAAATTTTGAGCCCACATTTCCCAAATGCCGCTTTAGAAACCCGAAAAGCCCAAGGCGGGTGAAGACCGCCGCTTGGGCTTTCGGTTTTTCAGCATGCCCATATGGGCACTGTTCATATATTTTTTTTTCCAAAATTGTCCTCATGAATTTTTTGTTTTTCCGGTTGTTGCCCTTGTACGCGACACTGTTCATCTTCTTCGGGATGTTCGCTGGTTTGACGGTGTGGGGGCCGGCGACCGTCGGGGGGTGGCGCAATCGACGCCGGAGGTGGCGCGACCGACGCCGGAGGTGGCGCGACCGACGCCGGAGGTGGCGCGACCGAGGTCTGGGTCGCCGCGACCCAGATCTGGAGCGCCACCTCCGGTCTTCTTCTTCTTCTTCGCGCGCCGCCGCCCGCATCCGGAGCGCCACCTCCGGTCTTCTTCTTCTTCTTCGCGCGACGCCGCCGCCCCGATCCCGGTCGCGGCGGCGCCGCGCGAGCCTCCGCGACCTCGCCGCCCCTGATCCGGGCGGCGAGGTCGCGCGACCCCGCCGCGACCCGGATCCGGGCGGCGAGGTCCTCCCGCGACCTCGACGTCGCGGATCTAGGCTGCCTGAGGTCGAGGCGGCGCCGCCCGACCTCGCCGCCCCTGCATCCGAGGTCGCCGGGAGGTCGAGGCGGCTTCGCGCGACCTCGCCGGCCTAGATCCGGGTCGCCGGAGGTCGTCGGAGGTCGCGACGGCGCCACGCGACCCGCCGCCCCCAGATCGGGTCGCCGGAGGTCGCCGAGGTCGCCGGCAGCTCGCCGCCCTTGTTGGTCAATTTTTTTATTTTTCTTTTGATAATTTTTTTTTAAACCACAAAGATCCTTTGTAAAATGTAATTTCCCAAACGCCATTTTGCTCAAAATACTTTACAAAGGGCTTTCAAAGTACAATTTACCAAACACAGTTGCATTTTGGAAAACACCTTTAAGTTAAAGGTATTTGCATTTTCCTAAGGATTTTCCCCAAAAGTGGTTCCCAAACTCACCCGAAGTTGCCTATCAAGGTCAGACCCATGGAATTAATTAATCATCCTTTCACTGTTGAATCTTCCGTTTTCCACTTTCTAAAGCTTGGGCTTGTCAATTGAGTTTGATGAAGGTCCCCATTGATATATCTCAATTTGTCTTGCTAGATATATACATCTCAACAACTTGGGACCAAAGGTCATAATTGGTGCCATCCAACTTGATGGTGATCTAGGTTGCAGAAGACTTATGGTGTGATGTCTAAATTTGGGTCTAATTCTGGATAAAAATTTGCTGCATTTTGTCGTTAAATCCTCAAGAATTGTTGTTGCAGAGGGACTCTCACCACACCCTTGTGGGGTCGCCAATTCAATTTGGTCTGCCATGACTATTGCTAATGTACTAGGTCAATAACGCTGCTATAATACCATGAAGAACATGAAAGATTTTGGAGAAAAACAAATTCTTTTTCCATATATTTTTTCATATATCTTACAGCTAAAATATATATATATACACACACAAACAAGAGAATCTTATTTTAGGCTAATCCTAAGAATCCCTTTAAATCAGGATGTATAATAGATAACAAATTGGTATACAAAACTTCCTAATTTGTTCTAATTTACAGCTCATGCCAACATCTCATGATTTGTCTAGGTTTGTTCGATAGCCATACCAATAATTTGGATGAGATCTTTGCAAATTCTTCCTCAGTTAAAAGAACAAAATTGTTCGCACGAGTTTTTTCCTACGTCGTTTGACTTGGGCAATCCTTTTGCAAAGTTTTTGTCTTGGTCACTGGGTGTCTTTTTTTCATTTGTTCTTTATGAAAATCATTCGTACAAGATCCACATGCATTACATTAGAGACAATCCATACAAGCGTTCGTTGGGGTGCGCGTGATAAAATTTATATTTTTCATTTTTTTGATATTCTATTATCTCGAAATAGCTTTAGAATGTAAATTCGTTTGGTAATGTAATTATCTTTTTTATTTCTAGAATATATTTCTATTTCTTAAATAGATTTGAAGCAAAAATCAAAAGTTAAAATTTTAACTTTTATATTTTTGAAACAAAAATGAGAAATGAAAATTCCTCGTCATTCACTCTCGTTATCACCAGACACCAGATGATGGACGTCGACCATTGCCCTTCCTAAAATTAGAAATTTATTCTTATATCAAATGAATTTCTCTTTCATAGTCAGAAATTGTGAGTTGTTATCAAACACACTTCTTTACTCAACAACTCGTCCAGGAAAATAAAAATTGAGCTTAGAAATTAATTTCTGAAATAGAAATATTATCATGCGTGCTCCAAAAGGCTATTGTTTTTCTGACTCACGTTCATACGTCTCCTCGATGGCCGTAACTAACATCTACTTGTCGGTTCTGCGTGGACTCGCTCCTTCAACATTCAAACTCCTCGATTTCACACCAGGAAAGGAACATGGCCGCATATGATCAAGCATGTGTAAGTAATAAAGCAAAGAGCGAGCTTCATTTTTTGCCCCCGTTCAGTCCCTCATTCATTTCTCATATAATTTCAAGCCATCCCTTCGTTTATAATCTCTCCCGATCTCGCAATCGTTCGACCCATCTCGGCCTAGAGACTAATGGCTCGCAGCATCACCTTCTCTCGTTTCCCCTCGTCGCACAGAGCATGCGCAAACTCCACCTTCGGCGACGGTGGCACCGCCCTCGCCAATTCAGTTTTCAAGAGATTCCAATTCGCTCGAAAGGAGATCGAGACACGAGGCATCCATATTCATCATCGTCGCGAGCTAACCCTACCGTTGACTTCGAGAGATGACGTTCCCTATACGCCGAGATCATACTCTCCAGGCGAGAGAGCTAAGCAATTGTATGAATGCATCAACGAGAAGAACCTGGAGGCGCTAGATGAGATCATCTCAGAAGATTGTTTCTTTGAAGACTTCTACTTCCCCACACCATTCAATGGAAAAAAGGTTTCGTGTGTACTAGCTAGCTGGCGGCAGGATCCGCTGCTCCAGGTGTGCTCGCTTCGGTGCCTCGACAAATCAAGATCTTTGATCACGGCTTCATCTCCAGAAATCAGTGACTCTGATTTATTGAGGCACTGAAGGCAGCAAGTGCCGTGCGGAGCAGAGGATCCGAATCCTGAATTGAATTGCTGTTCTTGTTCTTGAATTGTTGCTCTTGTTTAGTGCTCCCTTTTTTCGAGTGGCCTAAGGCAAAGTTAACACAGGAAATCTTGCTCTTCTTCGAGCAACTCACTTCAAACATGGGCAAGAATGTTAGATTCAACCTCAGGAATGTTGGCGAAGACGAGAACTCGGCGTGGGTGAATTGGCATCTAGGTACTCGTTCTGCCTCGGCTTCCTGCATTTACCTGCACAATTCTAAACCGTCTAACTTCAAGAGGTCTCCGATTTGTCGCTGCAGAATGGAGAGAAGATGAAATACCTTTCACAAGAGGCTGCAGCTTCTATGAATGCTCAAAAGATGGAGAGAGGCTGGTCATTAGGTGACAATTCTAACATCTTCAACGAAATCTCTTGCATACATGCATATGGAACAGTGATAGTTTGATAGATTCCAGACTGTTGCGTGCAGGAAAGCTCAAGTGTTTGTTGAGTGGCCGATCAAACCAGGAGGCGCAGTGCTGGTAATTATACTGAAGCAAACTAAGAAACATTCTTCAATCTCAATTCCACACAACATCTCCCTACCCGACCATGTAAACATCCCCTCCAATCATACTGATAAACTGTTTTACTTCCTCATCCGGAGAACAGATTCTCTTGAAGACTATCACGTCATTGTTTGATGATTTTCCAGAAGTGTCTGACAGTGCGTAACATTCATTAAGCACCAAAATTCTTTGTACATAAAACTATCGCAACACTCATGCAGCACGCGTCTCATGCAGGGTTCCTAAAGAGTCCTCGTGCAATCGTGCAATGGGCAATGCGTATCTACAACATGTTCCTGGCACCGTTTATCAGCACCCTACTAGCAAACTACATAAACTCCTGGAAATTTACGGCCCCAATGCTCGGCTATGCACTCCAAATGATTATCTCCGTTCTTAAAATTTTCTTCAAGTAACCAGGCATACAGTACCGGTTCAAAGATCGCCCAGCCGTCAGTCATCATTTCCATCGCGGCTATTCCACGTTTCAATCAGGGAGAGAAGCACCAGCGGTCCAAGCACGGGCGGCATCGGTGGTGGCCTGCTGAAGGCCACGATGGGTTCAGTCTTTTCGCGGGGATCCGGCATTCCCGAGTCGCTCTTCCCTCGTTTCAGCGGTGTCGAACTTGTCAAAATACCTGATTTATCGAATCATTGTTATTGCCAAGATTGTGTGAAGTCGTACCAAGAAGAAAAAGAATAAACAAGGAATCCATGTATATTACCCCATGATCCTTTAATGCAGTTGATTTGCTTAAGGGCGCTCTTCGCCGGCGAAAGCAGAGCCGGTCCGCGCATGTACGCTCAGTTTGATGACGACGACGACGAGAATCCGCGTCTCCAAAACGATCCTAGCAATCCTGCTATTCGCACATACAGAAGAACCGAATCATTCACGGAACGAGAATCGAGAAACGATAAATGAAAAAAAAAAATCCTTGCTTTGGCTTGTCGACTCCACTGCACGGTGCGCAAGCTTTTCCCGGCCCTGCCTATAAACCCTAAATCTTCATCAAAACCTAACGTTCCGATGCGTTCCAGGAGAATCTCTCTCGATTTCATGAGCACGAATGAAACGCGCGATGAAACTTTTTCCATGGCAGGCGAAAAAACGAAGGAAAGCCGATCGATCGGCTATCTCAAGCGTAGCTCCGTGAGAATCGTGCGTACCTGATTCGGGTCGGCGGGCGTTGATCGGCGGCGGCGGAGGGAGCGAGAGGACGACGGCGCGAGCTTTCAGTTTCCCGGTCGATGGGAGACGAGGAAGAAAGAAGAAGGTTCGAGAGAGTATTTATATTCGAATGTCCGACACGTGGCGCTCCGAGGACCCGGCCCGTTAAAGGGGCGGTCTCGGTTTTTCTCTCGGGTGAAAAAAAAGAAAAAAAGAAAAAGAAAAAGTGTGGTAATGCTTAGGTAATTATATATTTGGGCATTTCCCTCCTTTCATACCAAAAATAAAAATAAAAATAAATGTTACTTTGCTTGATGAAAACTTACCATTAGCTTATAAAAATTATTAATTACAAATGGCAGGCACTTTTTTTCTATTGGAAAAATTATCAATTTCGATGAAAAGATTATTTATTTTAATACCAACATGTTTGAAATGTGAGAGACATGGAGTTATTTTTAGGGACGTGAATAGTTTTAATTTAGCCATGAAACCATCAAGAGTGGATCCAATATTTTTTATTGCACTGCTATGTAATTAATTATCATTTCTTCATATAATTTCTTTTTGACCTAAGGCTTCCCTTGAAGTAATTCCAAATTTTTCTCCTCTTCATTTTCTTTCCTATTCCAAATAAGGTCTAATAGGTGCACTTTAATGTGATTAAAGGAGTAAAGCTCACATGTATATTCTTTCATGTGGAATATAATGGTAATTTTCATATGTACTATTTCCAGCATTTGAATTCTGATAATGATGAAATCGAGACTTGATTTGAGGTTTCTATTAATTGACTAAAATAAAATCTCAATCCCTCAAATGACCAAGGGCCAAAATCTTAAGTCATATTTCCACGCTCGTAGTATGTTGTCTATAGGACAAACTTGAATAGCCATATCGTGATTGGGGACGGGAAACGGGCCGTGTCACCCCAGGTAAGGCCCAATACTCTTGGGCCCAAGTTTGACTTCGGGGCACTCAAAATAGTCATTAGATAGGCTGCCATTTTATAGAAAGATGGGATCACCATTGTTCGCCCTACTCAAGTAGTAAAACAACTCTTTGAAGTAAATTATCGAACCGAACCTGGGCAAGTCCTTAAAAGGCTCAAGGAGGAAATAGGCAGAAGAACCACCCTGAGGTGGGAGACCTCGCGCTGTCCTTCATATTCCCTCTCTGTCGGTAAGACAAAGATAGACAGGGAATTTGAGGGCCTCTCGATGGGGAAGGTAGACTCTATGTCAGGGCTTACTCTGGTTATCGCCGGGTAGGGTGATATAGTAGCCACACACTCAGGGTGAGGGAGGGTGGGTAAAATACTCACTACTGTGTTAACACGTTTTACGACACTATTCCAATCACAGGCTGACGCAGTATCCTTGGTTGGGATCACCACTGTTCGCCCTACTCAAGTAGTAAAACAACTTTTGAAGTAACTTATCGAACAAGTTACTAATAAAAGGTACATGGTCAAGATTAGAAAAGAGTATGCTTTGCTATTGGGCTACTCGCTGAATTTGCCTTTCATCTTTAAGTAGTGCCTTTTACAGTGAAAGTTTATGTTTCCATTTATTCAATACAAAAAAAAAAAAAAAAAAAAAAAAAAAAAACAATAAAGTGGAAGTGTTAGCAGTGGTCTGTCCTCTCAAATCTTTCTGTCAATTTATTTTCTTATTTATATCATCTCTAAAAACTATCCCATGGGGCTTCTTCCTTGTTCTTTTATGACAGAGAACTGAACTTGCAGTATGCTCTTGGCAATCAGAAGTAACATAAATTCTAGAAGAAGGAAAACAATACAGAATACCATCCTCTTTTGTTGTCTTTTTGGGTTTTGACATGAGGCTAGTCTTCATATCAGTGTGGAAAGAGGCCAGCTGTATTACAAACCACAACATATGCAACTGCAGATTCCCACTAATCAGTTGAAATCCAAATCCATAACAAATGAGATGTACTCATTTTTACTTCAATTCCAAGTTAAGTTAGCTCACATAAGGATTAAGGTAGCCTGCTCTAACATATCTCTTTTATATCTCACTTATTTCTAGAGAATTGGGATTTCCCTCCAGAACGACAGTTCATATCCAAGCCCCTTATACAGAAGTTTTGCTTCAATTCCCATAAATAAACACAGACAAACTCTTAACACCTCTCCCACTTGCTCCAGTAAACGCATGACGGGCCAACTGGATCGTGGGAGGACTTGTTTCCACGACATTATCCCGATGGTACGCGAAGCTGCGTCCGATTGTTTGAAATCAGGTGGGGTCAGGATTGAACTTCACGGATTCTCTCCAGACGAGCTCTTTGATGTGCTCTTCAGTGCACGACCGATGCTCAAAATCGAAGTTGATGGGCCTGGGGCAGACCGGCTTGTCATTAATGTCGTGGAGGGATGATAAGTAAGGGTGGAAAAGCGCCTCATCAACTGCCAAAGCTAAGAGCTGATTGGAAAGCAAGAAACTATAGATTTCAAACTTATGGAATATTTTCAGATCTGTCTTTTTTAAGAAGGATTAAGTAATCAGTTATATTTTGACCAAAAAAAAAAAAAAAACTGCAAACAAACCAGAGTATTAAACTTGTTATCGTGTAGGGGATCTAGTAAACCAATGGAGGGGATGGAAGAAAACTCAGCTTGCCGGGGAATTTCTGGCTCTTCATACCAGTTATGCGCTTGTTGGGATCAAACACGAGCATTTTCTCTAGCAAGTCAATGGCCCCGGCAGACATGTTTGGGAAACTCATATAGAACTGTGGAAGCTGCCTGACATATCTCCTGGCATTGGAGAAAACCGAGGCTGGCGTCGTCACTTCGGAGAAAACTGAGGCTGGCGTCGTCAGGAGAGCCTATCAAGTTCAGATGAGAAAAGGCGCAAATTTCAGATTATCAATGTCAATATTATGGTATGACCAAAATCGTCGATATAAGGGATGCAGTTTGTAATGAAGGTGAGTCACTCATCGTTCATTTGCTCATTTTTTCATTCTGGACTAATAAAATCAGCAACAAAATGAAAAATTCAAGAAATGCAGAAGGAGGTGCATTGGAGGAAAAGGTTGGTGTTATCTATCACAGATTAGACAAATAAAGTGTTTCGGAAAGCTGTTACAATCTAATGTCCCTACGTCCTTACCTCTGTGATTAGCCTCAGCCGACGAAGATGGTCTTTACCAGGGAACAGAGGCTTTCTGCTCGCAATTTCTCCTAGTATGCAACCAACAGACCATATGTCGGCTGCAGCAGTGTACTCTGAACAATTGAGCAGCAACCCGGGTGCTCGGTACCATTGTGTGATGACATACTCAGTCATGAAATCTGCCTCGTTGTCCTCGCTAAACAGAAACCCCTAATTTCAGGTCGCAATTCGCATTTATATGCAAATTGCTAGGCTTGAGATCACGATGCCATACATTGGCAGAATATACATACTTCAGTCCTCACAACTGATACAGGAAGTACTGCATTGATTTTTCAAAGTATTAGAACTACAACAATTTAGCCGGAGCAACTTGCGGAGGACAAAACAGAGAGCTGCGAAATTGCGAGTATGAGGAATGCAATTGTATTTCTATTCTATCAGATTCAATAATAGTCAATTTTTTGTCAACACTCAAAATCCGTCATCCATTTCTTGCATAGCTTAGTTAAAGTCGAAGTTCAGCCAATAATAAGTTCTCATGATTTGGTGTCGATTATTTGGGAGTAATTCTCCATCCAGATGTATGGAGTTAATGCACTATCTAGATTTGTTGAGGAACATTTTCCTATAGAATACATATAATTCTATCAATCCTCTACTTAGAAGTTTTCATGAATCATATACGTGGACGATCCAGATAAAATTCAATTTGCTTCAGATGACAAAGGAAAAAGAATTACTTCATCAAATATGCACGTTGCACACTACCGATAACAACTTAACATTAAGCAGCAACAGCTGCAACTATGTTCTAACCTGACAATGATCATCCATCAAAGGTTGGTCAGACCAAATTATCTGACGGAGATCAGTGTCCATCAATTCATAAACCATGTAAACATCATTGAAGGTTTCTTTCCTGGGTGGCCGTATGGTGTCCTTGATGGCTGTAACCAGCATCAACACAGTAATGGAGCAAAATTGCAGCTAGAACAGAGTGACAAATGACGGGATTTATGTGGTAGAACCACGCAGTACGTAAGAAGGAAATGAGCACACCAATAGAAGTTACACTCAATTAGCATGTGATACTCTCCACCGCATTGTGCAAGTGTACGCAAACTCACATTCTAATGATCCATGTGATGGAGAAGCATGATTTCTCTCAGTGTCCTTTTGGCATCTATCCGGTTATCGAATGCATTGCCAATCTTCTTGATGGCGACCTCCTCTCTGGTCTCCGAGTTTACAGCAGCACTGAAAGTTGTCAAAACAGTAAATGACTATACGCTCTTCAGCCAGAAAAAAAAAAAAAACATCATTCAAGTAAGTAAATAGAGCATCAAATGTTCCTATAAGGTGGATAGTTTGTCCCTGTGAGCATAAAATGATTAAAAAAGTGACAACCGCATCAAACTCTGAGAAAGGATTACGCATTGAACTAATGGAGTTAATCTTGAACTAAAGTTGTTTTTTTCTTTTTTTCTTTTTTTCACTGAACAAGGCGTTGATCTGACGATTGCTTTGATTTGGGGAAAGAGGTAAATAATCGTCTGAACAAGGCGTTGATCTGACGAACTTATTCCAGTTACGATCAGGACGTGTTCCATGCTTCTCGACCCCATAATTTTGAATCTGACAAAGTATTGAAGTAAAGAAGAAAGCCATTCTGAAGTTGTTTTGTCCTCACAGCGAGTAATCACCTCAACATTTTGATTAGCTTGTTTTCTCCATGAAATGATCTTTCCTTTGAAGATACCCCTAAAAAAATCCACAGAAACACACACAAATAAAGAGCTGCTGCTAACATTACTGTTCAATTAATGCCTCTCTCCTCCATCCGTTACTGCTTTTACAGCGACCGACAGCATCAGTTTCCCAAGTTCAAGATAATTTAAAGAAGCGAACTTCATCTGTATTGCAAGCCTCAACACCAAGAACACACCTTTCGCATTCTACTCGCTGTCTCACCCACAAAAAAACAAGGGAAAATGTCACAAATGGTTCTTGAACTTTTATCTAATGTTCAATTTCATCCTTGAACTTTTGATTTGCTCAATTTGGTCTATGAACTTTCATCTAATGTTCAATTTCATCCCCAAGTTTTCGATTTGCTCAATTTGGTTCCTAAACTATTAACAAATGTTCCATCTAGTATTTGACTATTTGAAAATTGATCAATTTTGTTCTTCCGTTAGTTAAAGTTACATAGCTTTTAGTCTCTTAAATATAAAATAAAAAAGAACATGTGGAATTTCCACATGGAAATTACCTTTAAAACAAGTCAAATTATGGTCACCATCGAAAAAAAAGATATACATAACCACTTATTCTCTCTGCTTTTGTGATTCAATGCTCTAATTTCTAGTTGACCCCTAATTTGTTTTTCCTTTTTAAGATATATATTGACTCATAATTCTAGTAATCCAACTTAGTTCAAGTCATCAATTAATGCTCCATGTCATCACTTAACGGTTTGAACAAATAGAAGGACTAGATTGAACATTTGTTAATAGTTCATGGATCAAATTGAGTAAATCGAAAGTTCAAGGATGAAATTGAACATTAGATAAAAGTTCAGGGACTAAATTGAGCAAATCGAAAACTCAAGGATGAAATTGAATATTAGATGAAAGTTTAGGATCATTTGTGACATTTTCCCAAAAAAACAACAACAAAAAACTTTGCCCGGAAATGTTTTTCTCCACTTCTCTTCGAAGCAACCCAAAAACCCAAAACCGACCGAGACTAAATTTTAAAAAACCATGGAGCAAGCACTCACCAGACAAGACCGAAAGCCCCTCGACCAATGGGACGAATGGGAGGGACGTACTTGGCCCAGACCTCGAACAAGTTCCCATACACATTCTCGCCCAGAAATGGCGAGAGCCACGATGCCCTCGCCCAGAGCCGGCCAGCCAGATCCGAAAGCCAAAAATTGAAAAAAAATTAAAAATCATAAAAAATAAAAATATTATTAAAAAAAGTGTCACATTAGAGTCGGCCATCTATGTTAGTAATTTTCGATCAAAATTGATCGGATGTAATAAGTGAAAAGATTTAGGAGTGAATTAATAAAATTGAAAAATTTATAACTGAATTGGTAAAAGTGCAATAAATTTAAGACTTTTGGAGGAGGGGCTTGACTTGAGCAGTCTTTTTGTAAAGTTTTTGTCTTGGTCAGCTCAAGTGTCCCTCTCTAGTTTATTCTTTATGAAAATTAATTGACAAGATCCACAAGCTTCACATTAGATGCTGTGCAAGCGTTGACTAAAAGGCCATTGTTTTGCTGTCATACGTTCGCACGTATCCTGGATGGCCACAACTAACATCGACTTGTCGGTTCTGCGTGGAATTGGTCCTTTAATATTCAGATTCCTCGATTTCACTCCCGGTAAGGAACATGGCCGCATATGATCAAGCATGTGGAAGTTCAAAGCAAGAGTTAAGCTTCATTCTTTAACCCATTCAGTCCCTCATTCGTTTCTCATATATTTCAAGCCACCGCTTCGTTTATAATCTCTCTCGGTCGAGCAATCGTTCGACCTGTCCTGGCCTAGAGGCGAATGGCTCACGCCGTCACCTTCTCTTTTCTTCCCTCGTCGTGCAGAGCACGCGCAAACTCCACCCTTGGCAATGGTGGCACCGCTCTCGCCAGTTCAACTTTCGAGAGATCCCGATTCGCTCGAAAGGAGATCGAGACACGAGGCATCCAAATTCATCACCGTCGCGAGGTCACCCTAGCGTTGACTTCGAGAAACGACGTTCGCCATACGCTGAGATCATACTCTCCGGGCGAGAGAGCAAAGCAATTGTATGAATGCGTCAACGAGAAGAACCTGGAGGCGCTAGATGAGATCATCTCAGAAGATTGTTGCTTTGAGGACTTCTCCTTCCCCACGCCATTCAATGGAAAAAAGGTTTCGTATGTACTAGCTAGCTAGCGGCAGGATCCGCAACTCCACACGTGCTCCCTTCAGTGCCTCGACAAATCGAGATCGTTGATTACGGCTTCATCTCCCAAAATCAACGATTGTGATTTATCGAAGCACTGAAGGCAGTAAGCGCCGTGCGGGGTAGAGGATCTAAGTCTTGAATTGTTGTTCTTGTTTAGTGCTCCTTTTTTCGAGAGGCCTAAGGCAAAGTAAACACAGGAAATCTTGCTCTTCTTTGCGCAACTCACTTCAAGCATGGGCAAGAATGTTGGCGAAGATGAGGACTCGGCATGGGTGAATTGGCACCTAGGTACACATTCTGCCTCGGCTTCCCGCATTTACCTGCACAATTTTAAACTGTCTAACTTCAAGAGGTCTCCGATTTGTCGCTGCAGAATGGAAAGGAAAGGAGATACCTTTTACAAGAGGCTGCAGCTTCTATGAATGCTCAAAAGACGGAGAGAGGCTGGTCATCAGGTGACAATTATAACATCTTCAACGAAATCTCTTGCATACATGCATATGGAACAGTGACAGTATGATAGATACCGGACTGTCGCGTGCAGGAAAGCTCAAGTCTTTGTCGAGTCGCCAATCAAACCAGGAGGTGCAGTGCTGGTAATTATACTGAAGCAAACTAAGAAACATTCTTCAATCTCAATTCCACACAATATCTCTCTACCCGAACTATCTAACATCCACCTCCAAAAGTACTGGTTAACTGTTTTACTTCCTCATCTGGAGAATAGACTCTGTTGAAGACAATCATGTCGTCGTTTGATGATTTTCCAACAGCGACCGAAAGTGCGTAACATTCATTAAGCACCAAAATTCTTTGTACATAAAACTATCACGACAGATCACTCATGCAGCACGCATCTCATGCAGGGTTCCTAAAGAGTCCTCGTGCAATCGTGCAATGGGCAATGCGTATGCACAACATGTTCCTGGCACCATTTATCAGCACCCTACCAGCAGGCAACATAAACTCCTGGAAATTCATGGCCCAAAGGCTCGGCTATGCACACAGCATGATTATCTTCATTCTCAAACTTTTCTTTAAATAACCAGACATCAATACCGCATCGAAGATTGCCCGCCCATCAGTCATCATTTCCATCCCGGCTATTCCATGTTTCAAACAGGGAGAGAAGCACCAGTGGTCTGAGCACGGGTGGCATCAACGGTGGCCTGCTGAAGGCCACAATGGGTTCAGTCTTTTCGTGGGGATCCAGCATTTCCGAGTCGCTCTTCCCTTGTTTCAGCGGCGTCGAACTTGTCAAGATACCTGATTTATCGAATTATTGTTATTGCCAAGATTGCGAAGTCATACCGAGGGAAAAAGAAAACAAGGAAGTCCATGTATTACCCCATGATCCTTTAATGCAGTTGATTTGCTTTAGCGCGCTCTTCGCCGGCGAAAGAAGAGCCAGTCCGCGCATGTACGCTCGTTTGGTGACGACGACGAGGATCGGCGTCTCCAGAACGATCCTAGCAATCCTGCCGTGCACACATACAGTAGAAACCGACGAAAGAACCGAAATCATTCATGGAACGAGAATCGAGAAATGATAATGAACAATCCTTGCTTTGGCTGGTCGACTCCGTCGCACGGTGCGCGAGCTTTTCCCAGCCATGCTTATATAAACCCTAAATCTTCATCCAAACGTAACGTTCCGATGCGTTCCAGGAGAATCTCTCTCGATTTCACGAGCACGAATGAAACGCTTGATGAAACTTTCTCCATGGCAGGCGGAAAAACGAAGGAAAGCCATTCGATCGGTGATCTCAAACGGAGCTCCATGCGAATCGTGTGTACCTGATTCGGGTTGGCGTTGATCGGCAGCGGTGGCGGAGGGAGCGAGAGGACGACGGCGCGAGCTTTCAGTTTCCCAGTCGATGGGAGAGAAGGAAGGAAGGAAGAAGAAGGTTCGGAAGAGTTTCCACATTCGATTCTCCGCCACGTGGCGCTCGGCAGAAGGCCCATTTGAGGTTACTGTTGCATTTATTGGGTAAATCAACAGCACGGCTTCCAGGGGTCGGTTCACCACCCTGATTCTAATAAAAGGGATTAGTTTGAAATTTGGGGTTCGAACCCCACCTATCGTGAGGGGGTTGGGGTGGGGAGCTGTAGTTTTTGGGGCGGTGGTTTGCGGTTTTGTACTCGGGTAAAAGAGAAAAGCTTGAATAATGCTAGGTTATTATTTGTTGGGGCGAGCACGGATTCCAGGAGTCGGTTCGGTTCCTAATTCTAAGGAGAGGGATTCCGGTTCTAGTTTTCCTTTTTTTGAAATTGAAAATCGCAACCATATCGGGATTCCTAAACTTAAATATGATTTCTTCAATCTTCATTCTTTACGTTTCTCTCCTCGACACTTTCTCCTCTCTGCGATGCTGTGACAACCCCGACGCTCCTCGCCGCCCTTGACGCCGCCGTCACTACTCACGACGTCACTGCCGACGCCGCCGCTGCTCCGTTTGATGACACTGTGGACTCTTGCCCTCTCAGTCTTCTTCCGCTCTCCATCCTCCCGCTTCTCTCGCCGGTTCCTGCTTAACGGCGGCAAAGGAGACTTCCACTCACACGTCTAGGATCGCCACTGACGTTCCGCTTTACGAATCTCCTGAGGTCTGTCTGTCTGTCTCTTCCTTCTTGGGGGTTGCTTTTTGGGTGACTTTGCGTTGGCTGTGTGCAGTTGATGCAGAAGATTACTGAGTTTTTTTTTTTTTTGTGTGATTGTCATTATCATTTTGTTTTTTGGCTGGCCCTGTTTTTGCGTTTTAACTGGATCTGGCGAGTGACTTTGCATGTTTGATCGATCCAGTAATGTCCTGATTGCTGGATGTATGCGCTTGCTAGACTTGTTGTTGGCTCCATAAAATGCCCGGTTTCACTAAGGCAACATCCACCAAACAGAGGCATTTTCAACTGTTTTGGATGCAAGAACCTACTAAGATGATTCTATGCTGCAAAAGCTATCTGGCATTTTGATGGCACATTTCTATTGTCTATGATACTCACCATGCTGCATAAGGATTTGTTCTGGCTTCATCATAAAGATTGAGTTTTCCATTATGAGGTTGTCTTATCTGGCATTCTGTATGTTTCTTCCGCTCCTCTCAATAAACCAACTTTGGTATAGAGTTTGATCAGGGAGTTGTATGTTACATTATACGAAGAGACCGGATGTTTGGGGCTTTTAGTCTTGGTCGACATGCTAGTCCTTGGTGAATTTTGTTGCATATTGATTCACACAATGACTTCTCATTTTAATTGTTTTTGTTTAAACCGTAATGCTAGGAAAGAGTAACTCCAATGGGGATCAACAGTGAAGTCTAGTGAATTTTGTTCCATTTTAATGTAGACTTTTGTTCCATTTCCTCTCTTTTATCTAATTGAATTCCTTGCCAAGAATTTTGTTTCCTCTATTGATAATTTTGTTCGTTTTGTATTCTTTTTGATGAATGACAAGCTTATTCATTATTGTTGCATTCATTTTCGTTTTGTTGAACTAAAAAAAAAAAAAAAGAAAAGAAAAGAATATGTTGGATTATGGAACCGATTTTTGGAACTTATGACTGGGTAGGTTCTAGATTTCATAAAATGAGGAACCTATACTTGAGAGAAGATTCTAAATTTCAAGTGGAACTTATAAGGAACCTGAAACCGCTCACTCCTAATTATTTGGGCATTTCCCTCCTTTCATACCAAAATAAAAATAAAAATAATATTTATTAATGAAAACTTACCATTAGCCTATAAAATTATTAATTACAAATGGCAGGTAATTTTTTCAATTGTAAAAATCATCAATACTGATGGAAAAAAATGTTATTTATTTTAATTCTGACAAGTTGGAATCTTATATGGAAAATTATCGTATAGATCAAAACATGCGAGACGTTAAGTTGTTTTTAGAGACGTGAATTAGTCATGAAACCATTAAGGGTGAATTCACTATTTTTATTGCACTTCTATGTAATTATGTTTTTTCATATAATTTCTTTTTTATCCGAAGCTCCCATTGAACTAATTCCAAATTTTTCTTCCCTTCATTTTCTTTCCCATTCCTAATAAGTTCTAACAGGTGCGCTTTCATGTGATTAAAGGAGTAAAGCTTGCATGTCAAGGCGAACAACCTGAACTTTAGCCATTCTTAATACGACTTTACATGTATATTCTTTCATGGGGAATATATTGGTTTTTTGCCATGTGCAATTTCCAGCACTTGAATTTTTTTATGACAATAAACTAGAGACCTGATTTGAGCTTTCTTCGAAACCTTTTATTAATTGACCGAAATAAAACCTCAATAACTCAATTGACCAACGACCAATTAAATCATGTATTTGGACTCATTGCATTCTTGATATGGTTTCTTGTCTATATTGAATAGTCATATTGTGATTAGGGATAGGAAACGGGCCGTGCCCACCCAAGCATGGCCCAGCTCTCTTGGGCCCATACCTGGTTTCCGGGCACGCAAAGTAATTCTTAAGATAGGATATAATATTACACTCGGAGGGGAAATCATCATCGTTCACCCTCACTTAAGTAGTAAGCGAATGAAATACTATTAAAGGGTACGTGATCGTGACTAGAAAAGGGTATGCTTTTTAGTGCTGCTCGTCGGGTTTGCTTTTCATCTTTGAAAGGATGCGTTGAGGGTTGCGTCTTTTGGAAGAGACGCTTTAAGAAAAAAAAGAAAAAGGAACGTACATTTTGAGTAAACGTACGTGTTTTCACTTTCTCCCCCTCCTAAGAACGTAAGAATAGTACGCTCCCAAAAACAGAGTTTTCTCCACTTGAAGCAACAATACGCTCCTTGGTAGAACGGGATCAGAATTCTTCCTTGAACTTCAACATTGGTGTTTAATCTGTGAAACATAAGATACGCTCGATTTTGTAGTGTATCTTTGATCGTGTTGGGAAAAATGGATTTCCAATTATAGCGATTCGGTACTTAATCGAACCCCTAAAACAACGAATGCAGAAGCAAGCCTAAGAAACACATGTATCACCGATCCTAAGGCACATCACGAAATCAAACATACCTTATTTTTCACAGATTAAACACCAATGTTGAAGTTCGAGGAAGAATCATGATTATGTTCTACCGAGGAGTGTACTGTTGCTTTGAAGGGGAGAAAACTCTTATTTTGAGGGTACTGTTTCTTACTTGTTTTTGGGAGGGAGAAAGAGAAAAACAACGTACGTACGCCAAAATGTACGTTCTCCTTTTTATTTTCTTTCTTAAAAACGTATTTTCCAAAAGACGTATCTTTTCAACGTAAAACATTCCCCCAAAAAACATAATCCTTCGAGGTACCCTTTCATATCTCAACCCTTCCTCCATGGGCCCTTATCTTGCGGGCTGGGCTTTTAGACCCAATATGGGCGGACGGGCCTACTTAGGCCCATCATTACATATAAAAAACCCATCAGTCTTTACATAATGCCTTTTGAAGTAAAAGTTTATGTTCAATTTAGGTTCGTTCGTTTCACGAAAAATGACTTTGAAAACGTTTTTCGGATATTCCGGTGTTCATTTCATGGAAAATGAATTAGTCAAGAAAAATATTTTCCACTTTTCAAAAGTAGAAAACATTTTCCATAACTTTTTCACCTTACTTCTTTTCACTAACACATTTTCGTTTTATTTTTATGCTTTCTTTTTCTTTTTTTTCTTTTTTTCAAAAATCGAGTTTTTTTTTTTAAAAAAAAATTTTTCCTTTTATTTTATTGCTTTTTCATCTTCTTCCTTGGCCTTGGCCGGTCGTCGGCCACGGCGGCGGCCGTGTGACTAGTTGCGAGCTAGCTCGAGCCTCACCCAGGATGGTGAGGCTCCGCCTAGCTCAATTTGGGAAGCCGAGCTTGCCCGAGCTCGGCAAGCTCGGGCATCGCGAGATCGGGCGAAGTGGAGCATCGCTAGCCTAGGGTGGAGCTCGAACCTCGCGGATCCGGCGAGTTGGGCGGGGGCTCGGGCCTCGCTCGAGCTCACTAGAGGTTCGCCGAGCTCTGGCGAGCTGCGAGCTTGTCGAATTTGGCAGTGGAGCTCGGGCTCCCGATCTAGGCGAGCCCGATCTCCGTCGCGAGATTCGGCGAGCTCGCGGCTCGCTAAAGCCCGCGAACCTCGGCAAGCTCGGGCAAGATCGGCCGAGCCTCAAGCTTGCCAAATCGGCGACCGCATCTTGGTCGACCGCCGGGCACTGGGCATCGTCGGGCCTGGTGGCGGCGGAGGAAGGAGGAGGAGGAAGAATGAGGAGGAAGGAGGAAGGAAAAGAAAAAGAAAGAAAAATAAAAAATAATAAAAATTTCGATTTTTTAAAAATACAAATAATTAAAAAATTCATTTAAAAAGTATAAAAAATATAACTAATTTTTGGTCAATTAAAAATATTAAAATTCAATTTTTTGATAATTTTTCCCAAACAATCAAATTAGCTAATGAACGAGTGGAAAATATTTTCCACTCAAAGTTGAGCTTTCAGCCAAACACTAGAAAATATAGTCATTTTTTAAGAAAATAACTTCCTAGAAAATATTTTCCGAAAACGTGATATTTTCCGCGAAACGAACGGACCCTTAATACAATATCAACAAACATTACACCAAAGTTGAAGTGTTAGCAGTGGTTAGTCATCCCAAATCTTTCCGTAAGTATATCTTCTTATTCATATCATCTCATAAAAGATTTTTGAAATTCAATCCACCGACTAAATATAATGATTATGATCAATTGCATCATCGGGGATCTGCAAGTTAGCTATAAAGGGACGCGGCCCTTTTGCACAGGGAAGAAAAACCCTCTGGTGACGGAAGGGAGACTTATGGATTGCATGTGCACGTTATTTTGTCTTTTGACTTCTCACTATTCATCCTGTTAAGCCAACTCATGGGGCTTCTTCCTTGTTCTTTCATGACAGAGAACCATTCTTACAGTACGCTCTTGGCAATCAAAAGCAGTACATCTTTCAGAAGTAGACAGAACATAGATTGCCATTCTCTTCTGTTGTCTTCATATCAGTGTGGAAAAAGGGACGAATGGGAGGGACGTACTTGGCCGACACCTCGAACAAGTCCCCGTACACATTGTACTGCACGTGGCGACCTCCATGCGTGTGGACTCCTTTGATCTTCGCGCCCTCCGCCGACGCAGAGCGTGGCTCCTTCGTGCAGGCCATCATCCTCCCTCGTCCTCAACAGCTACCCTCTTAGATTCCAAGCTCCATATGAACATTCAGCGAACGAGCACGGCCTAAAAGATTGATGGGTCCCTCTCCCTCTCCCTCTCCCTTTCTCTCTGTCTCTCTCTCCCCTTCTGTCTGCGTTAATTGAATGCTATCGGGCTTTCTCGAAACGGGTCGTGACTCAAGTGCGGGAGGAAACCCCCCCGGGTTCCTTGACCTTGAAAACTGGTACCCGTGAAGCGAAGGCGACTTTTTCTCGTCAACTCAACACGATAAGCTTTGGGAGAAAGTAACAGAAGTTCCGCAAGGGGAGTCGAAGAAAAGGGATGGAGGAAGGGGGTTGACGGAAGTGGTCGAGGGCAGGACGTCGCCTTTACCGGGCGGTCGCATCGGTGCAGGTTGAACGAGGACCAAAATGGGGGGGAATCTCGCCATTAGAAAATCCGAAGAAATGAAGCGTTTGACCTTTCTCGCGGTCTTCTCCATGCGCTTGAACCCCCACCAGTTACGGCTGCGTAAACAGCCATATTTCAGGATGGATACCACTATTAATCTCAAACCGATATACTTGTGACATATCTATTTTATGTTAATTTTTCGTATCGCACGAAATCTCAAATTTGATGTGCCCATGACAAGAACTGATTTATGTTTCACCAAAAATCTTGAATCGATATTTTCATAACATATTTATCCCACGTTAAGTTTCTTATCGCCCAAAATCCCATATGGTACACACGCCATTTATGTTGAATTTTCATGTCAGATCCAGGTCAAACGAGTTAGCTTGCCTTGTGTGTTTCCTATGTTAGCAATAGAAGGGATTTCAGATGGAAGCTAATTGATGAAAGATTTGTTATGGATGCACTATTTTAGCATATTTGGGTGAGATGAAAGTAAATTCGGGATAATATATCATGAGTATACCAGTTTAAAATGTAATTTCCGTAATTTATGAGCATATTCTTGCTTTCCTTAAGGGGAAAAAGAAAAGAGCCATTAAACTTTCATACCACAAAACTTGAATCTATTGTGCCAGCCTAGCTGGACACAATGTATTACTTGTATATAGTACTTCATATGTAAATGGGCCCATTTAATTACGCTCAAACCGGTCAAACCATGTGGATCACACATCGCCAACTTATCCAACATAGCTCCCTATACGGTTATCAAAACATTAATTCATATTGGAATTCTTTGCAGGTGAAAGTTTATTATAGCCAGAAGCTGATCTTAGATCAAGAAATCAATGCAATGTCCCAATAAAACAAACTTGAAGTACTTGTCATGTAAACATTATCTTCCTTGCAAACCTTGAAGAGCTCTGTAAAGACAGTTTGAAATTTTTAAGCGAGCGATTTTGCTTGGTATAACCCTTATTATATCTTGAATATTAATTCGTTTTTAGCACACGTCTCTCTCACTTCCTCCCGTGCACTTTGTCCTGACTTCCGATGAATCGCCCTTTGTTTTCCGGACGATGTCCTAAATGATGCCAACATACGATGCAATAATTTGGCGATTTAGCTGTCGGATTCGTTGACGGTTGACGAGTCAAACTAAATGTGAAATGGGAAGCCTGGAAAGTACTTTGGCCCAAAAGTTAGGTTGAGGAATGACCCTGTTGAATCCCTTAAGTTGTCTCGCCCCCTTTGAACGGTTCAATTCAATTTTCCAATTCGACCAGTGTTGACCATCTTCCCCCTTTTGAGAAAATTAAGAATCGGGTGGACCATTGACATTGTCCATTATGCCCTCGTCCTTCGCGACCATCTATGGTCCTCTCTTATGCTAGGGTCCGAAAGTTCATCAATTCACGCAACAACCCCAACTATCTGACCATATTGTGTAGGGGCGTCCAAAATGCCCGGGAACCGCCCGGAACCGCCCGGAACCGGCGGTTCTTGAGGGAAACGGTCCGGTTCCCGGTTCCATGGGCGGATCCGCCCGCCCGCCCACCCGGACCGGACCGGAACCTTTTTAATATTAAAAAAAAAATTACTAAAAGAAACCTAGATCTCATCTCACTCCCTTTGTCTTGGCTCCTAATCCTATCGCCATTTCATTGCATTTACTTCTCTCGCCGTCCACATCTCCATGTACTTAAATTTGGTTTTTCTTTCTTTGGCTTGCTTTGATGTCACGTAGTCGTTCTATGTTGAAAACCAAAATTGTTTCGCGTCAAGATCGGTTCTATGGATCCACCGAGAACCGGACCGGACCGACAGTCCGGTTCCCGGGTGGATCCATGCAATAAACGGGTGGATCCCGGTTCCAATTTTTCGGAACCGGTCCTTAGCGGGCGTTTCCCGGTTCTAGGTCGGGAACCGCCCACCCGGACCATGCACACCCCTAATATTGTGCAATCCAAGTGCATTTATTTGGTTAATTATGAGATGGTCCGCCCGAGTGTTTTTTGTTTTTGGAGGAGGGTCATGATCACTGTTTTTTGACTCGAAAGTTTCGTAGGACATATGTTTTGACGGTTGAGATTTAAGGATTAATATATCACCACGCTCCTAAAAAAGGGAACAAATTTGACTAGTCATTGCATGATTGCATACGATTTTTCCTCAGCTTTTTCCTCTTCATTTTTCTTGTTTTTTTTTTAACAAAAAATCTATGGGGATTTCTGCGGTTTAAATTATGCAAGGGGAGAGATCTATCTAGAGAGGGGAGCACGCACGGCCACCATTTATGGAGTTGGTGCTAGGATTCGGTGGGTCAGTTTGGTCACGACTCGGGAGCCCGAGCTCCGCCGCCGGATCCGGGCGAGCTTGTGGCTCGCCAGAGCCCGGCGAACCTAAATTGGGCGAGGCCCGAGCCCCGCCCCAGCCGGTGAGGCTCGCCTAGCCGGATCGGCGAGGCCCGAGCTCGTCAGGCCAAGGCCAAGGAAGAAGATGAAAAGGAAAGAAAGAAAGAAAAAAATAAAAATAAAAACTCGATTTTTCAAAAAAAGAAAGCATAAAAATAAAACGAAAATGTGTTAGTGAAAAGAAATAAGGTGAAAGAAGTTATGTAAAATGTTTTTCACTTTCAAAAGTGGACAATATTTTCCTCACTTTTAAATGTTGTTTTTTCTAATAATGGAAAACATTTTCCTTGACTAATTCATTTTCTGTGAAACGAACATTGAAAAATTTAGAAAACGTTTTCTTGGAAGTTATTTTTCGTGAAACGAATGGAACCTAAAATTTGACATGTTTGGCTGTTATATGAAAAATTACAGAGTAAATCAAAACATGAGAAACGTAAGGTTATTTTAAGAGATGTGAATAGTTAGTCATGAAACCATCAAAAGTGGATTCGATATTTTCATTACACTTCTACGTAATTAATTTTTGACCCGAGGCTCCCATTGAACTAATTCCAAATTTTTCTCTTCTTCATTTTCTTTCCTATCCCAAGTAAGTTCTAATAGGTGTACGTGATTAAAGGAGTAAAGCTTGCATGTCAAGGCGAACAACTTGAATTTAGCCATTCTTAATACGACTTTACATGTATGTTCTTTCATGTGGTATATATTGGTTTTTTGCCACCTGCAATTTCCAGCACTTGAATTTTTTATGACGCTTGAGCTCTCTTCGAAACCTTTTATTAATTGACCAAAATAAAACCTCAATCACTCAATTTACCAACGAGAAAAGTCTTAAGTCATGTATCTGGACTCGATACATTCTTTATATGGTGTCTTGTCTATAATAAATGATCATATTGTGATTAGGGATGGGAAACGGCCATGCCGACCCAGGCATGGCCTAGCTCTGTTGGGTCCATGCCTGGTTTAGAGGCATTCAAAGTAATTCTTAAAATAGGAAACGATAGTACACTCGGAAGGAAGGTAAAATTATCATTGTTCGTCCTTACTTAAGTAGTAAGCAAATGAAATACTATTAAAGGGTACATGATTGTGACTAAAAAAAAGGGTATGCTTTTTAGGGCTGCTCATTGGGTCCGACTTTCATCTTTACGTAACACCTTTTGAAGTGAAAGTTTTTTTTTTTTTTTCGGTGAAAGGTAATTAATATATTGAAAAAGAACAAGTGAACAAAGAAAGGAAAAAGAAGAAAAAAAAAATGCGATATCAGAATTCACAATCAAAACAACGGATCATAATGAGTAAAGGGATGTCGGAAAAGCAAATGTGGCAGCCTACTATCAACTAAGAAAGGAAGCACGGCATGAACAACTGGTAAATAGAAACAAAGTTGAAAGTTTATGTTCACTTTAACCAACAAAATTACACCAAAGTTGAAGTGCTAGTGGTGGCCAGTCATCCCAAATCTTTCCGTAAGTTTATCTTCTTATTCATATCATCTCTTAAAGATTTTCGAAATTCTGATTACATATAATGATTATAATTAATAGAATCGACGAGGACCTGCAGGTTAGCTATAAAGGGACGCGGCCCCTTTGCACAGGGAAGAAAAACCCTCTGGTGACAGAGCACATGAGACAGGAGAGAGACTTATGGATTGCACGTCCAAGTTATCTATCTGTTGACTTCCCATTAATCATCCTGTTAAACAATCTCATGGGCTTCTTCCTTGTTCTTTTATGACAGAGAACTGAACTTGCAGTATGCTCTTGGCAATCAAAAGCAAGAGAACTTTTAGAAGAAGGAAAAGAATACAGAATACCATCCTCTTTTGTTGTCTTTTTGGGTTTTGACATGAGGCTAATCTTCATATCAGTGTGGAAAGAGGCCAGCTGTATTACAAACCACAACATATACAACTGCAGATTCCCACTAATCAGCTGAAATCCAAATCCATAACAAATGAGATGTACTCATTTTTACTTCAATTCCAAGTTAAGTTAGCTCACATAAGGATTAAGGTAGCCTGCTCTAACATATCTCTTTTATATCTCACTTATTTCTAGAGAATTGGGATTTCCCTCCAGAACGACAGTTCATATCCAAGCCCCTTATACAGAAGTTTTGCTTCAATTCCCATAAATAAACAGACAAACTCTTAACATCTCTCCCACTCACTCCAGCAAATGGGCGACAGGCCAATTGGATCGCGGGAGGACTCGTTTCCACGACATTATCCTGATGGTATGCAAACCTGTCTCCGATTTCTCCAAATCAGGCGGGGTCGGGATTGAACTTCACAGATTCTCTCCAGACAAGCTCTTTGATGTGCTCTTCAGTGCACGACGGATGCTCGAAATCGAAGTTGAAGGGCCTGGGGCAGACCGGCTCATCGTTAATGTCATGGAGGGATGCTAGGTAAGGGTGGGAAAGCGCCTCATCAACTGCAAACAGACACACAAGTAGAGTATTAAACTTATTCTTGTTTAGAGGATCTAGTAAACCAATGGAGGGTATGGAAAAAAACTCAGTGTGCCAGGGAATTTCTGGCTCCTTGTACCAGTTATGCGCTTGTTGGGATCAAACACGAGCATTTTCTCTAGCAAGTCGATGGCCCCGGCAGACATGTTTGGGAATCTCATAGAGAACTGTTGTTTCCTGTACTGTGGAAGCTGCCTGACATATCTCCTGGCATTGTCACTTCGGAGAAAACCGAGGCTGGCGTCATCAGGAGAGCCTATCAACTTCAGATGAGAAAAGGCGCAAATTTCACATTATCAATGCCAATATAATGGTATGAACAAAATTGTCGATATAAAGGATGCAGTTTGTAATGAAAGTGAGTCACTCATCGAACATTTGCTCATATTCTTTCATTCTGGACTAATAAAATCAGCAACAAGATGAAAAACATAAGAAATGCAAAAGGAGGTCCATTGGAGGAAAAGGTTGGTGTTATCTATCACAGATTAGACAAAGAAATGTTTAGGAAGGTTGTCACAATCTAATGTCCCTACATCCTTACCTCTGTGATTAGCCTCAGCTGATGAACATAGTCTTTACCAGGGAACAGAGGCTCTCTGGTTGCAATTTCTCCGAGTATGCAACCAACAGACCATATGTCGATTGCAGCAGTGTACTCTGAGCAATTGAGGAGCAACTCGGGTGCTCGGTACCATCGTGTGACGACATACTCAGTCATGAAATCTGTCTCAGACGTTGTCCTCGCTAAACCAAAATCCCCTATTTTCAGGTCGCAATTTGCATTTAGAAGCAAATTGCTAGGCTTGAGATCACGATGCAATACACTGGCAGAGTGTACATACTTCAGTCCTCGCAACAACTGATACAGGAAGTACTGCATTGATTTTTGAAAGTATTAGAACTATGACAATTTAGCTGGAGCAACTTGTGGAGGACAGAACAGAGAGCTGCGAAATTGCAAGTATGAGGAATGCAATTGTATTTCTATTCTATCAGATTCAATAATAGTCAATTTTTTGTCAACACTCAAAATCCGTCATCCATTTCTTGCATAGCTTGGTTAAAGTCAAAGTTGAGCCAATGATAAGTTCTCATGATTTGGTGTCGATTATTTGGGAGTAAATAGCGATTGTAAACTCTTTTTAATGGCAAAAAAAGCAGGACTACTAGTTGACCAACCAAAATTTATTCTCCATCCATGCACTATCTAGATTTGTTGAGGAACATTTCCTATAGAATACATATAATTCTATCAATCCTCTACTTAGAAGTTTTCATGAATCATATACGTGGACTATCCAGATAAAATTCAATTTGCTTCAGATGACAAAGGAAAAAGAATTGCTTCATTAAATATGCACTTTGCACACTACCGATAACAACTTAACATTAAGCAGCAACACCTGCAACTATGCTCTAACCTGACAATGATCATCTGTCAAAGTTTGGTCAGAACGAATTATCTGATGGAGATCAGTGTCCATCAACTCATAAACAATGTAAACATCATTGAAGGTTTCTTTCCTGGGTGGCCGTATGATGTCCTTGATGGCTATAACCTGCATCAATACAGTAACTGAGCAAAATTGCAGCTAGAACAGGGTGACAAATGATGGGATTTATGCGGTAGAACCACACGGTGCGTAAGAAGGAAATGAGCACACAAACAGAAGTTACACTCAATTAGTATGTGATACTATCCACCGCATCATGCGAATGTATGCAAACTCACATTCTCGTGATCCATGTGATGGAGAAGCATGATTTCTCTCAGTGTCCGTTTGGCATCTATCCTGTTATCGAATGCATTGCCAATCTTCTTGATGGCAACCTCCTCTCTGGTCTCGGAGTTCACAGCAGCACTGAAAGTTGTTAAAACAGAAAATGACTATACGCTCTTCAGCCGGAAAAAAGAAAAAGCATCATTCGACTAAGTAAATAGATAACTGGCAGTGCTCATCTTTTTTTCTAGAACCAGGAGAGCATCAAATGTTCCTATAAGGTGGATAGTTTGTCCCTGTGAGCATAAAATGATTAAAAGCAACAAC
Source organism: Eucalyptus marginata (assembly GCA_014182565.1). NCBI lineage: Eukaryota > Viridiplantae > Streptophyta > Magnoliopsida > Myrtales > Myrtaceae > Eucalyptus > Eucalyptus marginata. Next base: position 5,347,974 of record CM024589.1, read on the forward strand.
CAACTCTGAGAAAGGATCACGCATTGAACGAATGGAGGAGAGACCACATCATATGAACTAAAGTTCCTTTTTTTCCTTTTTCACCACACTACATAAGCATAAAGCTGAATAGGGTATTATTGGGTTAATACGTAGACAGTTCTTACTCCCCATAAAACACGTAAAAGGTCATTGCTTTGGTTTGGGGAAAGAGATAAATAATCTGCTGTGAACGAGGTGTTGATCTGACGAACTTATTCCAGTTACAATCAGGATGTGTTCTAGGCTTCTCGAACCCATAATTTTGAATCTGACAAAGTATTGGAGTAAAGAAGAAAGCCAATCCAAAGTTGTTTTGTCCTCATAGCAAGTAATCACCTCAACATTTGATTAGCGTGTTTTCTCCATAAAATGGTCTTTCCCTTGAATATATCCCTCAAAATCCATAGAAACACACACAAACACAGAGCTGCTGCTTACAGTACTGTTCAATTAATGCCTCTCTCCTCCATCCGTTACCGCTTTTACAGCAACCGACAGCATCAGTTTCCCAAGCTCAAAATAATTTAAAGAAGCGAACTTCATCTGTGTTACAACCTCCACCCCAAGAACACACCTTTCGCATTCTATTCGCTCCGTTTCTGCTTTTACAGCGACCGACTGCATCAGTTTCGCAAGTTCAAGATAATTTAAAGAAGCGAACTTCATCTGTTTGCAAACCTCAACACCAAGAACACACCTTTCGCATTCTATTCGCTCCGTTTCCGCTTATACAGTGACCGACCGTATCAGTTTCGCAAGTTCAAGATAATTTAAACAAGCGAACTTCATCTGTATTCACCAAGAACACACCTTTCGCATTCTATTCGCTATCTCACCCTCAAAACAACACCAAAAAACTTTGCCCGGAAACCTTTTTCTCGATTTCTCTTCGAAGCAACCGAAGAACCCAAAACCGACCGAGACTAAATGTAAAAAAAAAAAAAAAAAACCGTGGAGCAAGCACTCACCAGACAAGACCGTAAGCCCCTCGACCAATGGGACGGATGGGAGGGACGTACTTGGCCGAGACCTCGAACAAGTTGCCGTACACGTTGTACTGCACGTAGCGACCTCCATGCGTGTGGACCCCTTTGATCTTCGGGCCCTCCCCGACGCAGAGCGCGAATCCTTCGTGCAGGCCATCATCCTCCCTCGTCCTCAACAGCTACCCTCTTAGATTCCGAGCTCTATATGAACATTCAGCGAACGAGCACAGCGAGACAGACTGATGGGTCTCTCCCTCTCCCTCTCCCTCTCCCTTGTCCGCGTTAATTGAATGCTACGGGGCTTTCTCGAAACAACGGGGCGTGATTCAAGTGCGGGAGGAGACGGGGTGGGGGAAAAAGGCGGAGAGATTTTTGGTGGGGACACGGAGGTTGCTTGAACTTGAGAACTGGTAACCCGTGAAGCGAAGACGACTTTTTCTCGTCAGCTCAACACGATAAGCTTTGGGAGAAAGTACACAAGTTCCGCAAGGGGAGTTCAAGAAAAGGGAGGGAGGGAGAGGGAGAGGGAGAGGGAGAGGGAGACGTTCCGCGGGGCAGGACGTCGCCTTTACGGTGCGGTCGCACCGGTGCAGGTCGAACGAGGACCAGTGGAAGGAATCTCGCCATTAGAAAATTCGAAGAAACGAAACGTTTGACCTTCGTCGTGGTCCTTCTCCTTGCGCGTCAGCCCCACACCAGTTACGGCTGCTTTGGCGATGGATGCACCAACGAATATGTTTAACTGTGAATGCCACGATTAACCCTCAATCGATACACCCACGACATATTTATTTTAGGTTAATTTTCGTATCGCTTGAAATTTCAAATTCGATACATCTATAATAAGAATTGAATTTCGTTTGATCAAAAATCTCAGATCGGTACATAGACATTTGTTCCCCATTAAGTGTCACTTGCCCTAGAGAAGCTTATATGTGATAGATTTATTATTGGGTGCACTATTTTAGTATTTTTGGTGATAAGACAATTAATTTGGGATAAAATGTTGCGGATAGACCCATTTGAAATTTATGGTATTAATTAATGAGCACATTGTTGCTCTCTTTAAGGAAAAAAAAAGAAAGAAGAAGAAGAGTGGGTAAACTTTCATATCACAAAACTTGAATTTACGATTGGTGTATATTGGATGAAAACATGTGCCCTCTCAGCTAGACAGTGGGCACTACTGTTCTGACCAATATGTGTTGCTTATATGTTGTACTTCGTACGTAAACATGCCCATTTAATCAATCTTAACATGTCGAATCAGTTGGATCTTGTATAGATAGCTTATCTAACATAGCTCCTTATGCGATTTTCAGAACACTAATTCATGTTTGCGAGCGAAATCTTTCCCATCGCCACAAGCTGATCTTAGATCAAGAAATCGACCCACGTCCTAAAAAACAAACTCGAAGGACTTGTCGTGTAGACATTCTCTTCCTTGCAAACTTTCAAGAGCTCTATAAACTATGTCTTGAATATGATGCCTTCATTTGATGCAATAATTGGCGACTTAGCCGTCGGATTCGTTGACGGTTGGCGAGTCAACTAAACGTGAAATGGGAAGCCTGGAAAGTACTTTTGGCCCAAAAGATTAGGTTGAGGACTGACCTTCTTGTATCCCCTAAGTTAAGTTGTCAGGCCCCTTTGAAGGGTTCAACTCAATTTTCTAATTCGACCACTTTTGACCAACTTCCCCACTCTGTAAAATTTAAAGGCTGACATTCCCATTGTCCATCATGCCCTCGTCCTTCATGAAATCTACGGTCCTCTCCTAAGCATGGGTCTGAAAGTTCATCAATTCGCACAACGGCCCCAATTGAATGACCATATTGCGCGATCCAATTGCGTTTATTTGGTTAATTATGAGATGGTCCGCCTGAGTTTACTTTTTTCGAGGAGGGTCGTGATCACTATTTTTGGCTCAAAAGTCTCCTAGGACATATGTTTCAATGGTTGAAATTCAATGACAAGATATATCACTATTCCTAAAAAATGAATATATTTGACTAGTCATTGCAATTGCGCCAATTGAATGGCCATATTGCGCGATCCAATTGCATTTATTTCGTTAATTATGAGATGGTCCGCCTGAGTTTGCTTTTTTCAAGGAGGGTCGTGATCACTATTTTTGGCTCAAAAGTCTCATAGGACATATGTTTCGATGATTGAGACTCAAGGACCAGTTATATCACCACTCCTTAAATAAGGAACAGATTTGACTAGTCATTGCATTAATACATACGATTTTTCCTCAACTTTTTTCTCTTCATTTTTCTTTTTTTTTTTTTTTCAAATTATGGGGATTTTTGGGGTTTCAATTATGCAAAGGGAGAGATCTATCTAGAGAGGGGAACACGCATGGCCACCATTTATGGAGTTTGGTGATAGGCTTTGGTGGGTGGGTTTGATCACGAGATGCCTGCTCAATTCAATTGAGCACCCCGCTTTTGCTCACTTTTGTGATAAGCCGTCTATATTGCGTGCATCGATCCGCATTACCGTGGGAGAAAAATCACGAGGGAGGGTATTCCGATCCATCGTAACGTGTCAAACGACACGAGCTGGAGCCGACATGTCTAGCTCAATCGAAGACGGAAGACTATCCCATGTTTAAGTTTGAGTTCGAAAGGTCTAGAATATAAAAATTTCCGACTTTCCTTGAGATCAGAAATGATGGGCACGGACAACTCGCCGAGCCTAGTCGATGGATCAAAAATTGTGCATCGTGCGATGATGTCTTTTGTACAGATGAATCGAAAGGTCGAGCTTGATCTTTTTCGTTATGTTTGGAGAAATCCAGTCCGAGCTTAACTTAGAAGAAACTTTTGATTCGTTTTTGCCAAGAGCGATTTAAGTTGTACAAGGACAGCCCAGTCCCTGATGAGGTTGGGCCCAAGGCCCAAAGGATTCTTCTGCTAGCATTATCGCTTCACGCGCATGATTGGGCTTTGTCAGTTTGGCAAAGAATGATCATGCAAGACAAGATCATTCGGCTGTGGGCCCGTTGGGCCCGCCCAAGCCCACCAGATGGGGCGGGTCTGAAAATGCAATTTTCTGTTTGGGCCTGAGCCGGCCGACATTGGCCCAATAGGGCCGTTCGTTTTCTAGATAAAGTTTAATATTAATTTTTTAAAAAAAATTATGAGCTGGCCTAGGTAAGACATATTAAGCCCGACACAAACCCAACCCGCCCAGGCTAAGTCATGCGCACGCCTAGGCAAGAAATTTTGGGCCCACTACTGGACCGAGTTTGCCCCATTGGCCAGGTCTAGCGTTCATCGTTCAAACGCTAATTTGAAAAATTCTACTTCTCCTCCATGTATTCTCACAGTTTTTTTTAGTCAAGTTTATATATTTTCAATTTTTCTAATTGAGTCATTCTACTTATAGAAGACGTTTTAATCTAGTTCCTTGGGCATAAAATCATGCCAAAATGGCTTTCGAAGGAAGTTAGAGCATGACTTGGATTAAATATTGCCTATGAGGATACCCGTCGTGGGTGTGTGAATAGCAAATGGATTAATTTTTTTTTCTTTTTAAGTTTTGTATGAAAATGTAAGCAAGTAATTTCATAGAGATTACCGATGAGAACGTGATTATATATCCTCTATTACTTGCTAGTAATTTGACATGTCCTATGCATAGGAAAGGCAATTCTCGGTCCATAATAGAGTTTTTGCGCATTTTCGTTAATCCATGTACAAAGGATATGATCGGCAAGTCATTCATGCGATAAGTTATTTTTCATCTAAAAAAAAGTAATATTTCATATATCAAAAACTAGTAGAACTCACAGGTAATTAGTAATAGGCCAATTGTGCAAAGTAACCGTGGATATATTACTAATCAATATCTTTTAGAAGATTGTAATAACTTTTGGAACCATCTAGTATTTACCAGTTATAAAATATGACTTCGAACTCATAGTCAACGTACAATTGCTTTGCTCGGTTTCTCTTGTCTTCGTAGCTTCATAAATGGACACATCTAGAAATATCAGAAATTCTAATTCTCAAGACTGATTAATCATTGGATTCTAAGGAAAAAAAATTTGAGCTTTCATTAAAAGCTTTCAAAGTGTATGTGAAGTGCACTACTTGATATATGAAGTCAGATAAATAATATGAATGATCCATAAACTTTAACTCAATATATAATATAGTCTTTGAACTTTAAATTTATTTAAATTTATTCGATATAATTTCTTGAATATTGATTTTTTTTTTTATAATTCAATAACTAAATTGAATACATATCAAAAGTTTAAAAGTTCAAATACGATATTGTATATCGAGTTAAAATTAACAAACATATTAAATAAATTTAGAATTCATAGATCATATTATATATTAGACCAAAGTTTAGGGGTCATTGTTTGAATTGAGTAGGTCGCTAATCTAGTCGCATGAAACCAGTAATTTGAGAAAGAAAAAGGACGAAAAGAAGACGAAAACTCGAACGAGGAAGAGAAGTCCAGAATCGCCGAAACATCCTCAGCTCTTCTCAAACCTTCTTTCCCTCTCTCTCTCTTTCAAGCTAATTTGCTGCCACCTGCAGCAACCGAGCAGAAGCCACCAGACAGATACTGATTCTCTCTCTAGAATCTCTCACTCTCTCACTGTATATAAATACAGCGTTTCTCTTCCGCCACCTTTCTCAGATATATACATACGCTCATCCAGCCTCTGCACGGCGTTCGTTTCGCCGCCTTAGCTTCTTCTTCGTCTTCGGGTACTACTGCGTGGAATTCGAGCCCGAGCTTCCCGTCAGCATGGGAGGAGACGTCGAGACCTTCGCCTTCCAGGCCGAGATCAACCAGCTCCTCAGCCTCATCATCAACACCTTCTACAGCAACAAGGAGATCTTCCTCCGCGAGCTCATCAGCAACTCCTCCGACGTAAGCTCTTCAGTCTCTGTCGGCCTCGTCTCGCTGTCGTCCGTCGAGCGTTCGTGCTGGGTTTTTAGTGGGAGCCGTGTTAGGGTCGTGACGTACGTTCCTGGGTCGAACGGGGTTTGAGGTGACGAGGTCGTGTTGGAGCGATGTTGATAATCGGCGAGATGTTTATGCTTTTTCTCTGTGTTGCCTGCGGTTTAGTGGAATCATGAATATGTAGATTGTCAAATGACCTCTTCTTCTCTGTGTTGCCTGTGGTTCGAGTTTAGTGTCTTTTTCTCTGCTTCTCTGCTCTTGGGTTTTTTATGAGTGACCTGATTATGGAGGCTGAGGCTTCTCGGTGATTTCTATGTGAAGGCGTTGGACAAGATCCGTTTCGAGAGCTTGACCGACAAAAGCAAGCTTGCCTCTCAGCCCGAGCTCTTCATCAGGATCGTCCCCGACAAGGCCAACAAGACTCTCTCCGTCATCGACAGTGGCTGTGGCATGACCAAATCAGGTATCATCGCTTTCTGATTGTGCACATCGATAAATGCTTGCGCAGTGCTCGCATAAACAGTCGCGCGTGGTCCTCTATGTGCCTTGATCTCCATTGCAACTATCCAAGATGTCGACAATACAGAATGGCCAAACAAGAACACTTTGTTGAAAAGAAAAGAAAAAAGGGAAAAAAATTTGAAAACAAGAACACTGTATGGCCGAGCTAGTGTTCGCCATTGGTTGGATTTGAGCTCATAGGACTGAATTTCGGTTTGCTGCAGACCTGGTGAACAACTTGGGCACAATTGCGAGATCTGGAACGAAGGAATTTATGGAGGCACTGCAAGCTGGAGCTGATGTGAGCATGATCGGGCAATTTGGAGTTGGGTTTTACTCGTGTTACTTGGTTGCTGAGAGAGTTGTGGTGACCACCAAGCACAATGACGATGATCAGTACATATGGCAATCTCAGGCCGGCGGGTCCTTCACTGTTACTCGGGACGTCTATGGGGAGCCTCTAGGTAGAGGTACCAAGGTTACCCTCTTCCTTAAGGAAGATCAGGTGAGAGTTTGAGAGTCCAGTTCTCTTTTACAAGTAAAAATCAACGTGCTTGTCTATCCATGATGTTAGTTTCTGTTAGTTTTCTTGTATCTCTTGATCGGTTCTATTACTGATGCTAGTAAAGTATCGTAGCAGGATCGTGAATAATAAGCGGACCTCTGTTCTTCGTGCATTTTTTTCCCTAATTAAGTAGTTTGAGGAAGGTTTTTAAAGCAAATTCCTTGTGGATATGGGATATTGTTTACGGTGCGCGACTGACTGAACTTCATACTGCAGTTGGAATACTTGGAGGAGAGGAGATTGAAAGACCTTGTGAAGAAGCACTCTGAATTCATTAGCTATCCAATCTATCTCTGGGTAGAGAAGACTGTGGATAAAGAAGTCAGTGATGATGAGGATGAGGAGACCAAGAAGGAAGAGGAAGGTGATGTGGAGGAGGTAGATGAAGACACAGAGAAAAAGCCTAAAAAGAAGAAAGTGAAGGAGGTGACTCATGAATGGCAGCAGATCAACAAACAGAAGCCTATCTGGCTGCGAAAACCGGAGGAGGTAACCAAGGAGGAGTATGCTGCTTTCTACAAGAGCTTGACCAATGATTGGGAGGAGCACCTGGCCGTCAAACACTTCTCAGTGGAAGGGCAGCTCGAGTTCAAGGCTATCCTGTTTGTTCCCAAGCGAGCCCCGTTCGATCTCTTCGACACAAGGAAGAAACTGAACAACATCAAACTTTACGTTAGGAGGGTCTTCATCATGGACAATTGCGAAGAGTTGATTCCTGAGTACCTTGGATTTATCAAGGGAGTGGTGGACTCTGACGATCTTCCTCTCAACATTTCGCGTGAGATGCTGCAGCAGAACAAAATCCTCAAGGTTATTCGGAAGAATCTTGTCAAGAAGTGCCTCGAGATGTTCTTCGAGATTGCTGAGAACAAAGAGGATTATGCCAAGTTCTACGATGCCTTCTCCAAGAACATCAAGCTGGGCATTCACGAGGACAGCCAGAACAGAGCTAAACTCGCGGACCTGTTGAGGTATTACTCGACCAAGAGCGGTGATGAGATGACAAGTTTGAAGGACTATGTGACTAGAATGAAGGAGGGCCAGAAGGACATATACTACATCACTGGTGAAAGCAAGAAGGCGGTGGAGAACTCTCCATTCCTCGAGCGGCTGAAGAAGAGGGGTTATGAAGTCCTTTTCATGGTGGACGCCATAGACGAGTACGCCGTCTCTCAGCTGAAAGAGTACGACGGCAAGAAATTGGTTTCTGCAACCAAGGAGGGGCTGAAATTGGAGGAGGAGTCGGAGGAAGAGAAGAAGAGGAGGGAAGAGAAGAAGAAGTCGTTCGAGAATTTGTGCAAGACAATCAAGGAGATACTAGGAGACAGGGTAGAGAAGGTGGTTGTATCGGATAGAATCGTGGACTCGCCCTGTTGCTTGGTGACCGGGGAGTACGGATGGACGGCCAACATGGAGAGAATCATGAAGGCTCAGGCGCTGAGGGACAACAGCATGTCGGCCTACATGTCCAGCAAGAAGACCATGGAGATCAACCCCGACAACGGCATCATGGAGGAGCTGAGGAAGAGGGCCGAGGCCGACAAGAACGACAAGTCGGTGAAGGATCTAGTGCTGCTGCTGTACGAGACCGCTCTCCTGACTTCCGGGTTCAGCCTCGACGACCCGAACACCTTTGCATCGAGGATCCACAGGATGCTGAAGCTCGGCCTGAGCATTGAGGACAGCGACAAGAATGACGAGAATGCCGGCGAAGACACGGAGATGCCTCCACTGGAGGAGGGAGGGAACGAGGAGAGCAAAATGGAAGAAGTTGATTGAACGGGGAAACGACACAAAACGAAATCGACATAACGACAGTAATAGTAGCATGCAGGGACGGGGCATGTTTCTCGGTCGTGTATAAAAGAGTCTTGGGTTTTGGGGTCTTCTCTGGTACTTTGGCTTGTTGTTTTGTTCACTTGGCGACTATGTTAGTACGTGATATGTTTGTCTAGTACTGTGAGTTTCATGAACAAATCTATCTGTTTTACCGACTGCTCTAGGAATAATCTTATTCCTGAGTTTTGAGTGGTGGAAATGTAACTTTATAAGCCATTGAGTTGTTTTTTTTTTCTGGTTTTTCTGGTTGTTGGATTGGTGTGAGCTGGGAGTTTTGAACGGATGACAAGATCAGACCTGTAATGACTCAATTCATGAGGGTGGAGAGTAGTCGTGGGGACAGAGATGGTCTCGATAAGTTACGATTCTTGGCAGATTTATAGGATGTCAAAGGGTGAGAATGAACATAATAGTATACTAAATTAGGGGGAGTAATTCTGAAATATATATGTGAATATTGAAATTAATTTATGGAAATGTCTTATGACAAGCTTGATGTCACATAGATATATTTTGACATTAAGTTTTTGTGAAACTCCAAAGTTAAGCGAGTCTTGTGATATATTTTGACATTAAGTTTTGGTGTGAAACTCCAAAGTTAAGCGAGTCTAGATTTGAGCACTACAAATATGGATGACTTCTTAGGAAAGTGTTCTTGGAAAAGTGTTAATCCAGAGGCCCCTTCTAAGTTGGACTCCACAACATCGTTCATAGTAAAAAAGAAGAGTCATAGGAGGTTTTTAAAACCTTAATAAAAATGGACATTCTTCAAATATTTCTAACTTCGAATCCTCAATTTTTATTCCTATCCATATGATCGCGGCACCTGAAGCCTAGTCCCCAAGTCCAAACAACACGATCCTATGCGAGTACCTCATTCAATTAACGACAGAGAATTACGGACAAGAGAAGTTGACAAACAGAGACTGTCGAGCAGAAAGGGGGAGCCGTCTCATTCTCCTGTATCGACCCTGCTTCGAAGTAAAAATGGTTGGACGTGAAACTCAGCGTCTTTGAGAGGAGGGAAAGAATTTAGCTGCTGGTAAATTCGGAGGCGTTCCTTTCTCGTCGCTCGTGGCGCGCCGCCCATGAATCCCTCAGTCTCGCTCTGCCTAGGTGGGTCTCTTCCAGCCGCGCCACACGCCGGAGCAGTCGACCTCAGGGGAAGCTCGCGGCGTTCGCACTCTTCGTCATGTGAAGAAGGTCGACCCTTCAGTTTCAATCACGCGCTGGACAGTTTGAGCTCTTGCGCCGCTTCGACGGACTTGAAATCCGGTTCTTGCGTTCACGCGGCCGCTATAAAACGTGGGTTCGACGCCGACGTCATCGTCGGGAATACCCTGCTGAATTTCTACTCGAAATGTCGGCGTGTGGTCGATGCTGCTAAGGTGTTCGAGTATATGCCTGAAAGAACGGTGGTGTCGTGGACGTCGATGATGTCCGCCTTCTGTGAGCTCGGAGAAAGTGACAGGGTGATCTCTACGTATCGGCAGATGCTGCAAGAAGTGGACGCTAATGAGTTCTCGTTGTCCGTGCTTCTGAAGGCTTGTGCACGGAAAGGTGATCCCAGATTGGTTGAATCGGTCCATTGCTGCGTTGTTAAGGGAGGACATGGCATGGATGGTTTCTTGAGTAATGCCTTGGTGGGTGCTTATGCGAAATCTGGACGTAGGTTGGTTGCTGAGAGACTGATTGGAGAGAGCGAGAGCAGGGATGTGGTCTCTTGGACGTCGCTCATCTCTAGGGCAGTGGAAGAGGGAGAAGTGGAGACAGCCATAGGCTATTTCTATACGATGCAAGAAGATGGGGTCGCTCCAAATGAAATAACGATTTTGAGCGTCCTGAGGGCGTGCTCCTTGATCAACGGACTTCTGGTCTTCAAATGGGTACAGGGCTTGATTATGAAAGTGGGATGGTGCTTGGATGATTTTGTATTGAATTCTCTGTTGGAAATGTACTTGGTTAATGGGTATTTCTTCGAAGGAATGCAGATTTTCTGCAACTATATGTTCTTAGGTGAGGACCGGTATCTTCAACCAGAAACGTTAGCTGTTATCCTTCAGGGATGCTGCCGCGCAGGCTTTCTTGAGCTGGGGAAACAGATGCACTGTTATCTGATTAAGAAGAAAGCCTTTCCAAGCTTAGTGGTACAGAACTCACTCATCAATTTTTATGCAGAAAATGGATATGCCCATTCTGCATTCGAACTCTTCAAAAGGATGCCTGTCAAAGACATCGTTTCTTGGAATTCCATCATTTCTTGTCTTGCAAGGAATGGAAACTACAGCGAGGCCTTATTGCAGTTCAAAAAGATCCACTGCAATGGAGGCAATGAACCAAGCCGCCCTGATTTTGTCACGGTGTTGGCAATGCTTCAGGCCTGCTCAGAAATGTCATCATCTCAGCTTGGTCAGATGTTCCATGGATACATAACCAAAACAGGATTGGTTTGTGATGTTTTCGTGCAGAACTCTCTAATTGACATGTATGGAAGGACGGGTAGATTAGATTTAGCAAAGAGTGTCTTCCAGGACATGCAAATTAAGGATCTGCCTTCCTATAACTCTCTGATCACAGCGCTGGGAATCAATGGAGCCGGGCCATCTGCTCTTAGGGCATTCGACAAATTGAAGGAACTGAAAACAATCCAACCAAATGGAGTTACATTCATCAACGTTCTTTCAGCATGCGGCCATGCAGGAATGGTTGAAGAAGGGCTCCGAATTTTCTACTCCATGAAAAGAGAATATGGTGTCGAGCCAAGCATGGAACACTTTGCTTGTGTGGTCGATCTGTTGGCTAGATCAGGTAAACTTGAAGAAGCTCTAGCCTTCATCAAGGCCATGCCCACGGTGCCAGGACCCACAGCGTGGGGGGCTCTTTTGGGTGCTTGTGCAATTCATAACCGCATCGACGTGGCAGAAGAATCGGCGAAATGGCTCTCGCTTTTGGACCCACAGGGAAAAGCCTGGAGGGTCGGCATGTCGAATGTCTATGCGAGTGTAGGTCGATGGGAGGACTCGTGGAAGGTGAGAGCTGAACTGGAGGAATTCGATGGGAAGGAGGCGGCATGGAGCAGTGTGGCTGTCCGAGGGGAGGATGTGAAGTTCATGGTCAATGACACGAAGCATCCGCAGAGCAGGAGGATTTATGAAGTTCTAACGACGCTCACAAACCACGTCAAGTTGTAAAAAAGTTGTCTGATGAATGAGATGGCGCGGCTCCTGAACGGGGTTGACCATATATACTGTACAGGACACTTCCATTGTATTGGAAAAGAACCCGTGTCATTTCTTTTTCGCAGCTAACAGCCATTAACGCAGTCCAATCGCTTCGGAATGCCGATGCCATTCAGTCGTCTGGCAATTCACCTGCTCCTTACCCTCTTGACTCTCCTTCCGACATGGCCCGCGCCGGTGTCTGTCCCTTCCCTTGACATTCACCTCCTACAATCTTATTTCGATCGAGTCATTCCTGTGAAATTAGGTTGCCCTATGTTTTCTTTTCCCCTTTTAAAATTGTACATTGGCATTTCACGGACAGGTGCTGGAAACAATCTGCACAGTATCCTCGGCCTCACTGTAACTCGTGGTAATGTTCCTGTGATGCTACAAGGTAATGATTTTCTTTCCAGCAGCCTCACCATGAGACAGACCGCAAGTCTCACTATTCTTGTTATTGCTCGGCAAAAGAAACACGGGTTTGCATCATATTTCTTGGTTCTAGTGCTCACTGAAAATGCAAGGAATTTACCAAATTCGAGGAGCTCAAATATATTACAAGAATCATGAAGAGGGAGGTGAACCGTCCGATTTCCTAGAGCATGGTGAAAAGTGCAAGAGGCCATTAACAAAAAAATAAATGTCAACAAAAGGTTCAAGCAAAACCCAACTGCAATAATCATAAAATACTATAAAAATAGAAAAGCAAGACCCCATCCTCAAAAATTCAATTTGTCAAGAACAAAAGCAGTGCTTAATCCGGCTGATAACAAATAACGATTCTCAGTGACTAGAGCTGACATGCAGCTACCGACTGCTGGCGCTGCATGTCGCGCTCTTCTTACAACTGGACAGCTGAAACTACAAGCCATGAACCGTTCAAGGAAGATTCGAGCTAGCTGGTCCAGCACCAAAGCCACCACCTCCCCGTCCAAAGCCTGGTCTTCCACCAGGACCCTGCATGACAGAACTAGAATGTTAAATTGGCCAAGAAAGATTAATCTTGATTGTATAAAAGAATTCTCCACAGCAAACGGTGTGGACAGTCCAATTGCTAATGGCAAGATTCTGAAACTGTAAATCTAGTGGTGCAAGACTAAAGTTGGAAAAGAGTAGTTAGACAAACAGAGAAGACTTTTTCTATCTAATAACTCTTTCAGTAACAAGTTCAACCTAACCATAATTGTAAATACTGGAAATAATCAATTTGAGATGCATCTCTTGAGTGGTTCTAAGTTGAGCAATGCTCGATACGATAAGCTATGAAAAGTAACATGTAAAATAAAATCATTCATCAACTTAGCCCAACTTTTCATTCTAAGGAACACACTACCTGAGTTATAAAGCATACAAATTTGATGGCGTGTCCTAGAAATCGTTTGCACACAATGGAAAGATTCTATACCATCCAAACAGTAAGGAACTCACCAATAAAGACATTGCGACTTCACATAAACTAGAAAACCAATCACATATCACTTAAGAATAAGGACAGTATGACTAGAAGGAGACTGGTATATTACCCCAAAAGAAGGCCGGTAGTCAGCAGGAGCTCCACCTTTGTCACCGAAGTCACCCCCAGGTCCACGGGGACCACTACGGTATCCCTCGCGGTCACCAAACCTCCGTTCTCCTCCCTCAAAGCGAGGTGGGCCACTATTCCACATTACAAAGAGTAGGATAAGGAACAGGCTATGAACAGCAGGAACATGTTCCCTCTTATGCATACTGTACTGACACGATCAATATCAAAACCGAGCATGAAAAACACTAAAGATATGCCTAAATTACCGTGGGCGATCACCAGGCGGGCCGCCCATGGGCCTGCCAGCCGGCTTGGCCTGTTTCTTCAAAGTGGCAGGGACGATCTCCGACGGGAGATTGAGGTAGGTCCTGAGGAACTCGATCCCATCGTTCGTGAGGTACCAGTAGTAGTGCATCCAGGCAAAGGTCTCCCTCACGTACTCCTTGGACTTGAAGCTCTGCATCAGCTTAATCACCTGCAAGTTCGGGACATCGATCTCTGGGTGCTTCGCGAGGTTGTAGTCCTTCTTGGCAAAGCAAACTCCCTCTACAGGAGCAACAAAAACAATCAACACAGCCCACTAAAGACATAACGAGCCGGATTTCATGGGCATCATGCTAAACAACAAATCTCGATTTGGATTTCAAGATAAATGGAGAAAAGGAGGGACCTTGGAAGAGGTACTTGGAGATCTCGCGGCGGTTCTTCTCCGAAATGATCTGAGACAAAGGAAAAGAAACGAAACCATCAGCGCCATACAATCCCAGATTGAGAAAAGAGAACTACTTTCTTCCATCGATGCGCAAGCCATGAAAAACTTAAAAGACTGTTCATCTTCTTCTTGCGTCCTCTATACAATTGGTCAGCTACAGACCTAACCAGCTCAAAGCATCGACTCCACACACGCGCACACGCAACGACGGAGAGAGAGGGGGAGGGGGGTTACCATGGTTGCGACGGAGAGAGGAGACGACGGCAACTCGACGGCGGCGGCGGCAACAAGCAGAGACGCTCGGCTTCTTGCAAAGTTCCCGACTCGCTTGTTGCAGTAAACCCTAGCATTGGCCATCGGAGGTCTTTTATAGCGGTACTGCGAAGGCCGTGGATACTGGGCCCTCTCTCCAGTGGGCCGAAATCTAAGCTCGGCCCAATTATTTTAATCTATTATTTTCGGAATGATTGAACTCCACGGCCCAAAAAAAAATCTTCAAATTTGGACCTTGGTCCATAGTTATTTGACCCCATGTTTTCAATGATTTGAATTCATATCTCCAAATGCTCTCTTTCTCAATGCACATTTTGTTTTATTTTTATCTCTTTTCAACGCACTCGTATGCTCCTTTGTTAATTATTATGTTATTAAATTCTTAATCACATGGCAATCTTTTTTTCTCACAACTTAATAAAGATTGGAAACTACTACTTTATTCAATACTTATTGTAATCACCGAGATATCAAGATCAAAGAGAACATAATAATTATTATAGTATACACCCAAAACACATATTGCAAAAGTCCCGAATTGTGTGAGATCTTGACATGTTATTAATTAGGTGTTTTTATTGTATAATACTCGAGACAATGTTTATTGCGGAATATCAATAAATAAAACAAATGGTTTTCTAAAAATGAATGAATAAAAAAGATTCTCCTAATCAATTAAAATTTTAGGCATATAATATTTTTTTTGATAATGAAAATCTTTTAATTGCTTTTCTTTTAAAACTCTTCCCTTATTTACCTAATTAAATGGATTTTTGATTTAATCAAATAATTTAAGTCACAACTATTTAAGATTATCAAGTAAGCTTGGTCTTTTTAAGTGATGAATTATTAGTTTTAAGCGCTTATTATTTGGGATGTTGCACGCACATTTAGACTTCATGATAAGAGGGGAAGCAACTATCATCAATGACTAAGAATGGAGAGGCCATTGTCATACCATATGAGCATCAATCGGAATGGTTGCTCTGAAATTTGACCTGCAAGACAGAAGTAACAAGTCCAATTTCTCGATTAATCTTTTATCTAAAAAAATCTTCATTAATTTGTAAAGTAATGAATTTGGATCTAAGTATGCTTTGTTGACTTTGTTTTCTCCTACTGTATCTAGTGGGTATGGCGATGAGTTAGTTTGGTGTAAGGTCAACACGATAAATTTTTTAAAAGAGTTAAATAAATTTAAAAATTTCCAATAAAAGATATTTATTCAATCCCATGATTCATATCGACCAAAAAAAAATAAAATTCCATGATCTTTGATATATCCAAAGAAATACCGCCCAAAAAAAAAGAAGAAAAAGTCCCCAAAGAAATGGCAACGCCATCGAATAACCAAGCGACACCTCCCCCTGGTCCGTCGCCCGGGACTTCATTGAGTCGCCATCGAGCCGAGACTGGCGCCATTCATGGAACGCCCGCGCCGCGCTCCCCCAGTCGCCGCCTCTTCGACTCCGCTCCCGCCGCTTCCCGCGCCCATCGCGCCTCCAACGGCGGCGGCCCTTCAGCTCCGCCAATAGCCGCCGCCGCGCCCCTCGCGACCCTCGCCGCTCGCCTAGAGCCACTTCGGCTCTTCCCCCTCTAATTGTTTATTCAGCCTAACCGGCTTTTTCTCCTCCGATGTCTCCAGGTCTCCTCCTACTTCTACTCGATCGAGCGAGCGAGCGAGCGCGTCTGCTGCCTTCTGCTTCCGTTTCGCGATCGCATTTGTTGCTCCTTTCTGTTCGGAAATCCCTAACGGCCGGCTTCCTCCTCTCTTTTTCAGCCGCTCGATTCTCGTCGCGCAAGGCGATGGCGAGCGCCGCGGCGGCGGCTGCGGCGGCGTCCCTCAAGCGCGGGGTCTCCCCGTGGCGCCCCGAGCCTCCCGCTCTCGGACGGACCACGCCGCGGCGGTCCTCGATCGGGCTCGGGTGCTTCCGGCGGAGCTACGTGGCGGCTGCTTTCGACAACGAGAACAGAGAGTGAGTGAGGCTTTTCGAGTTCTCAATCTCCGGCTCTGATGCGGTTCCGGTTTTGGCTCGAGTTTTTGAGTTTTTTGGACTTGTCTGTTTAAGGTTCGTGATCGTCGGTGGCGGGAATGCTGCCGGTTACGCGGCTCGGACTTTCGTCGAGCATGGCATGGCCGACGGAAGGCTCTGCGTCGTTTCGAAGGAGGTGATTTTCGCCTGTTTCGTCTTGTCTCGTGCGATATAATGTCTGTTGAGAATTTCAGCAGCGAGTCTCAGATGGACATTGTGCTTTCTCTTTCCCGCAGGCTCATGCGCCATACGAGCGTCCTGCTTTGACGAAGGGCTACCTGTTTCCTTTAGACAAGAAGCCTGCTCGCCTACCTGTACGATCGATGCGCTTTGTTATTTCCCGTTTCCCCTTGGCTAGTGCTTCATATTGCCTCAGATGATGGGTTTATGAGATTTGACATATTTACATTTGAATTCAATAGGCTATTTAGATGACTTGGTTAGTGGACTAAATGTTTTCTGTTGATATATACATATCTAGTTGGTGCATTAAGAGATTCCAGTCCTCTGGTGAATTTTTCGGCACTATGGGTCCTGTTATAGTATTGTTATATATCATGAGATTATGAGCTTCGCTTGCAATACATTGGTATGGCAAGTTGCTCATTTAGTTTAGAATTGACCCTATGGGTTTTGGTTGGTATAGGGTTTTCACACTTGTGTTGGCTCTGGGGGAGAGAGGCAAACTGCAGAATGGTACAAAGAGAAAGGGATTGAGGTACTCCTCTTGAGATCATGGGGCTCTTCTCTCTCTCTGTGATTGGCTTCTAATATTTTGAACGGTTTTCTGCCTTGTTCAGATGTTGTATGAAGATCCAGTGACAAGTATTGACATTGATAAACAAACTTTGACTACTGATTCTGGCAAGCTTCTTAAATATGGATCACTTATAATTGCAACTGGTTGCACAGCTTCAAGGTATCTGTTAGTTGCAGCATGTTTTCTAGTTCAAGGAGTTCTTTTAAAATCTACCATCATCTGTAAACAATTGGGCATGATGAACTGTTCTTGACCATTTCAATCTTAGATTCCCAGAGAAAATTGGAGGAAACCTTCCTGGTGTACACTATATCAGAGATGTTGCAGATGCTAACTCACTTATATCATCCTGGGTAAGGATCAACATCATATATCTGCATCATCTCACTCTACTTGCTTATAGTTTCTTTTCAGTATTCCTTGCCTCACTGCTTCTGTTCTAAAGAATTCGTATTCTAGGAGCCTGACAGTTAATAGCATTGTGATTTCCATCATAATGAGGGGGCATGAACAATGTATCAAAGCAAAATGATGGTTAATTAATTCGACAAAATAATTGGTGGTTAGTAACTGTTTAAAAGAGCCTTTTTTGAAAGAAGAGAAACTCCTGAATGAATTGCTTTAGCTGTTCCCTGGAAAATTTTTCTGCTATTTTTGCTATACATTTACCGTGGGCAAAGTAAAAAGCACCAGGTGTACTTGTATGACTTAGCATCTTCTTTTCTAGTGGTCATGTGATATTGTTAGGAATGAGCACCGATCGCCACCCCGCAAAGTGAAAACCTGCCCCGCCATTGCCTCGCGACACGTGCAAGGCGGGGGATGGGGCACTGTGAACCACCCTTGATGCAAAATGTTTACTCAAAAAGAACTTAATACTACTTTTTTTATGGTCATTTGACAATAGGCCTCATTAGTAGGTTTTATAGGGTCAAAACAAACTTTAACCTTCACAAAACAATTGATGTTGGACAATGTGAAGATGAGAAACATGGAAATAATTGTTCCACATTGTTTATCTAGAAAACTTTTCAAGCTCGCATCTCTCATAAGAGTTGTACTTGCCCATATTCTCTTAAAGAATCAAAGCTGTTCTTAAGTTTTTGTTTTTTCATATTTTTAATACGAGTACATAAATAAGATAAATATAAAAATACTTTTGCTATAATATATGCATGGGGCAAATTTGTGGGGCCGGACACTAATGCCGGCCCTGCCCCTATGCCCTGCCTCTTGCCCCGCGGGCCATTCGCCCTGCTCGGGGTGGTTCCCTGCAACTTGTGCCCTACATTCTGTAAGTCCTAAATTTCCTATCACATTATGCTGGAGAGTGGCACATCATGCTCCCTGGAGCATTGGGGAAAACCTCCTGTGAACATTTTTGCAGTCTAGTAGCTGTGATTAAGGCTTTTGTCTCTAAACCAAATCAACCAGGGTAAAAGCTTGGACCTGTCTAGTACTTGGTGCCTTGGATTTTCTTCTTTTCCAAGAACAATTTGACTTGGTTATCAGATCTGAACATAAAGTTTTCTTGGAGTTCATAAAAAATAAGAGGTAACATAAACACTGGCAAAAAAAAAGAGATAGCATAAGCTTCATTTTCATCTTCTCTGAATTTTCTGCTGTCCTTGGCTAAAATGGCTTACTATAATATTCATAGAAATTCTATCTTGCTTTCTAGGAAAAGGCAAAGAAATTGGTTGTTGTTGGCGGGGGGTATATTGGTATGGAGGTTGCCGCAGCAGCTGTTGCGTGGAAGCTTGACACGACTGTAAGTGGAATTATATTTACTACCAATATGATTGTTAAATCTGTTCAAAAAGCCTTGATACGTGAGAATCAAAAGGTTTGGCTTGCCTATTTGTATGATTGTCATCTGCGTTACCAAATCTGCAGTGATGTTGCTTAGGTCTTATCAAGCTTAGGGTGCTTATGTCATTCGATTTTGTCCAATTGATCATCTTCTGAGGGCACACTTTACTGCGTAGGCATCTTATATAATAACACTCTGCACCTGACTTATCTGCATGTGTCCTGGCTTCTTTGGCTGTCATCCATTTTTTTATTAACTTTCAAGTTTTAATGTTTAGCAAATTTTAACTATTTGAAACAAGATGAATGATATTGTGATACAGAAACACATGACCTTTTCCAGTCACTGTTGATAGGAGGTAAAACTGCTTCCATATGGTCTAATGAATTGGTGCTAATGGATTTGCTGGCAAATGTTGCTAAATCTTCTTTTATTCTATATTATTTCATTTTTTTCTCCTAGATGTTTTTATTGAAGAGGAAATCTACCTCATAATCCCTTCTCTCTCTAAACAGATCATCTTTCCAGAGAATCATCTTTTGCAGAGGCTGTTTACTCCTTCCCTTGCCCAGAGATATGAAGAATTTTACAAGGATAATGGTGTGAAGTTTGTGAAGGTTCTTCCCTTCTTTCTCTACTGCCAAAATTGGTGATTTTTGAGCAGCTATCTCTTCCAGCAAATGTCTTATAGATCGTCACTTTATTTTTTGGCACGTCACTGAGATTATGTACTTCTGCATGTTATCACAAGTTTAACTTGCTGAGCATAACCAGGGCGCCTCTATTAAACACCTAGAAGCAGGTTCTGATGGACATGTATGCTGTGTTAAACTTGAAGATGGATCAACGATTGAAACAGACACGGTACAAATTTCAAGCCACTGGACCTTACTTCCCTCAACAAAAAACCTTTCTTTCAGGTTATTGATTATACCTTCAAAATTATAGCTAGAAACCTCATTAAAATTTGTTTCTCCTATTCTCTCTCTGGGCAGGTAGTTGTTGGTATTGGAGCTAAACCTGCTGTTGGTCCATTCGAGAGGGTTGGTTTAAATACATCTGTTGGAGGAATACAGGTAAGCTCAATGTCCAGCTAATTTGCATAAAATATTGTCCTTATTGCTGGCAATCTGCACATTTTTAGCTTAACTTTAGCAAGGTGGATGATTGTGATATCGGATTAAATTTGAATTTGTCAGGTTGACGGTCAGTTCAGAACAAAGATCCCTGGAATCTTTGCAATTGGAGATGTAGCAGCGTTCCCAATGAAGGTATGCTTTTTGAGTTGGCCATTTTCTTTTTGTAAGCTGACTATTATTGTTGTTCATGTTGGCAGATATATGACCGCATTGCACGAGTTGAACATGTTGATCACGCTCGAAGATCTGCACAACATTGTGCAAAATCCATGTTGACTGCTCAGTCCCATACGTACGTTTGATTCTTTGTTATTAGACTGAGCACTTAGGTGCTAGATATAGCATTCCAATTCTATGACACTCCCACTGACATGCATGCAGATATGACTATCTGCCCTATTTTTACTCAAGGGTGTTTGAGTATGAAGGGAGCCCCAGGAAACTTTGGTGGCAGTTTTTTGGAGACAATGGTATCATATGCTATCGATGCAGCATATTTTTATGGATCTCTCATCATTATTTCTTTTTTTAATATTGATAGTTTGACCCTGGGGTGTAATTCTTTCTGTAGTAGGGGAGGCCATTGAAGTCGGAAGCTTTGATCCGAAGATTGCAACATTCTGGGTAGATTCTGGTAAAGTGGTCCAACTGTACATTTTGCTTTTGGTTTAGCAGCATCCACATAGTATGAATTTCGCTCTTGTTTTATTGCAGGTAAATTAAAAGGAGTTCTTCTAGAAAGTGGGAATCCAGAGGTATGTTATATTCTCGTAGTGACTGACTAAATCGACTGAATCAAGCTTTTTGGTACAAAACTTGACTTGGCTTTTGCATGTGAGCAATCAATGGTTTCATATGAAAGCACAATATTCTACTGAAGCATGGTGATTTGAAAAATTGTAACATGTAGCAAATATCCAAATGATTGCTTAGAATTGAGTCTCTGAGTTTTCTAATGCGTGACTTGGCACATGATCGTATGCTCCGTATGGGAGCTTTTAGAATCTTTCCTTTTGTCTGCAAAAGAGGTAGATGATCTGGAATATGAGAGGAATTTGCTCGTCAATGACCTTGATACTCAAAACAGTATTTGAAAGGCTACATTATATATTCTAGCTGGATCTTGGATGGACCATCATTTGCTAACACCGGAAACGACTCATCAATCACGAATGTTGACTCTGACATATATTATATTCAAATTCCTGATGTATTTTCATGTCTGAATTAGCTGGGAAAAACTTCTAGATTACTGAATATATTGTCATCACATTCTTCAAGAAGCGTAAACTACTGTGCTGTTCCCTTTTTCCAATCAAAAGTTCTAAAGGTGGAGTGAATGAACATCAATACTCGGAAAAGAGGACTTACAAGAAAGGATCCGAAAGAAAACAGATTTCCCTGACATTTACTCTTTCGCGATTGCTAACTGATGAAGCTATCTCCTCATACTGTGTTCAGGAATTTCAGCTTCTCCCTAAGCTAGCAAGGAGCCAGCCTACTGTCGATATAGCCAAACTCCGGAATGCATCTTCAGTGGAGGAAGCTCTAGAAATCGCTCAGAAGTCTCTTTCGGCCGAAGCTTCAGCGTGATCGCAGACACTGCCATAATTCATTTCATTCTTTGCTGCTCACTGGAATAATACCAGCGAAAAATGATGGCTCCCTTCTCATGTCCAAATGAACCTGACAAATAATTTGAGAAAGATGACGCCTCTTTCTCTGGTGTTCTGTAGAGTTCGCGTCTCGACATTCGGCGCTTGAGTGATTTGAAACCGTTGTGGCAATTTGATTTCGGCTCTCTATCATAGATCTGTTTGATGAGCCTAAGATATATTCGGTCCGTTCATTGTCTCAATAATTTGCGACACTGCATCACAATTTGGTAAGGAGAAAATCGAAACGACATAAATTGCCCCCTGCAAATGCTTCTTCAGAGGTTGGCCCATTCTAAATGGAATCCTCATTGCATTAGTCGTTCATCTCATAATCTTGTACATCGCATGATGTTAGATAGAGCGACAAAGACTGGAGGAAAAAAGTAATGCATAGTTTTAAATCTAAGCAATGAAATTGAATCATTTTGTCATACATTTCAAATGATCATGTGGCGATAGTGTTTCTCGGGCATTGGATTGGGAATTTAAGGCTTTGTTTGTTTCATAAGAAATGAATGATTTTGAAAATATTTTCCTAAAAGTAATTGCTTTTATAATTAAGAGTAATCAGTTGATGAAAAATGTTTTTGTTATGGATTGTCCAAATGTTTTCATGAATGTTGAAAGCGCTTTTATTTTATTCATTTTTATAAACGATATGAACAATGCTTCTCATTCTATTGCTTCTAGAGACGAATAAATGTATAGTATCTTTGTTGTTCATGAACAACAAAAATATTTTCTATTGATTAATTTTATCAAACAATATACACGATCATTTTTTAAGAATGTTTTTCAAAATTAAATATTTCACGTGAGATGGACACGGCTAAAGTGTTGGTCGGGATATATGGGCTCTGTCTATACAAAGGCATCACCCTCGCTCTCTTCGGATCTGCTCGGAGCTTGGGTTGTTCGATATGTTAAAACGTTTTTTTTTTTTTTTTACGGCCCTTATTTTTACATTAGCCGAATGAACCATCACTGCCAGCAATTCTCTCACTGATGTGATCGGACTATGATTTAAGAATAAAAATAAAGAAAAAGACAGGGCCCAATCATGGACTATGGAAATGACGACATCACCATCGTAATAAATAATTCATTCGAGACGTGTGTGAAACGCGTACTTTCCTAGAAATGCTTCCTGTTTCTGTCCCTTTTTGTCTTTCTTTTCGATCTCTGACATTTCACGGTCGAAGAAAAAGCTCCTTTGCGCGAGCGGAAATGTCAAGAACGTTTGGCATAGCCTAGTGGTGGCATTTTAAATGAGCTGACGTAGACAGCGATGTCTCTTTGAAACTTCGATTCGTGTTTGACCGTCCATCTTTTGTCCGTCCCCCATCCCTACTGTTAAATTTGGTTGTCCCTGTGCTAAAATGTCATGTTGCTAGATTAACTAATTGAGATATTGTCCATTTTAATTTGTCCCAAATCGAGCTTTCATGATTTTGTTTTTAAGCATACAAGTAGTTTCTTTTTTTAAGAGGCCACTTATCCTATGATTGCTCTCCCACCTAAGTCTGCATAAGTTTGGAATTTCAAAACTAAATATTGCTCTTTCATAAATTAATTTTAATTTTCACACATACACACATGTTTTAGCATCGCTCTTTCTCTATTCGGTGTATAGTTTGGTTCATTTTTACCATTTTCATCATCCTAGAAGGCTATTGGAAGCTGCTCCTTATTCAAGGTCGTCTAGTTTTGATGGTCATTCATTTCTTTCGTTCGATTGATTACATAAATGATTTTCTATCGTAAGGTCTAAAGAATTATGCAAAAGGGGATGATAAGACTAGATGTGACATTTTAGCACGCCAGGTAGGAACGAGGAATGTGGCTATCGAGAATCTATGGCTAATTCCAACGTCATTTTCTAGAGGGACGAATACGAACGAGAGAATTACCAAAAAAGTCTTAAACTTATTGCAATTGTGTCAATTCAGTCTTAAACTTTTTTTTTAGCCAATTTAATCCTAAACCTTTTACAATTGTGCTAATTTAGTTCATCCGGCCAAAATTCGCCGGCTGGCACTGACGTGGATGCCGGCCGAGAAGCTGGCTGGTCGGCAAACAATTTTTTAATTTTTATTTTGAAATTTTGAATTTTGATTTTTTTTTTTTTTTTTTTTCCCTACCTTCTTCTTCCTCCGTGGCGCCGCGCAGCTCTGCCGGCCACCGGCGAGGCCGTCGCCGGATCCGGCGAGGCTCGACCTCGCCATGGCTGGGCGAGGCCGAGCCTCGCCTTGGCTGGGCGACGGTGGCCTCGCCGTCGCTGGGCAAGGCTCGCCCCCGCCGGCCACTAGCGAAGGCGAGCCTCACCCGGCGACGGTGAGGCGTCGCCAGATCTAGCGAGGCTCGCCTTCGCTAGTGGCCGACGGGGGTGAGCCTCACCGGCCCTCACCTCTGGCCGGCCGGTGTCGGCCAGAGGAAGAAGAAGGTGGAAAAAAAATTCAAAAATAAAAAATAAAAAATTCGAAAAATAAAAAAAATATTAAAAAATCATTCTCTGGCCAATTGTCTTGACCAAGCATCCACGTCGCACGGACCCGGCTACCAATTTTGGTAGGATGGATCAATTGATATAATTGTAAAAGGTTTAGAATCAAATTGGCAAAAAAAAAAAGTTTATGATTGAATTAACACAATTGCAATAGGTTTATGAGTTTTTTGGTAATTCTCCCGATATGAACCGATACCTATTGTACAAGTACAAAATGTTCCCGACGAGTTACGAGGAAAAGCTTGGACCGGTCAACTGCCTGGACCGAGTCAGTTGCCAAACAATTCAAGACTCACTGCTTGAAAAGCCCCCGTGGGGCCGTGTCGCGAGGGCAACTCGCCCCTCTCTCATATTTTAAAGTCGCGACACCTGTTTTCTGAGAAACCGCGTGGCTCCCTCAACTCATCATTGTATTGACTTGGATCTTTTCGTCTCCCAATTCTGTACGGGTCAATGCTTTGTTCCTTTGTTCTCCGCATCGTGTCCTCCGAGAAACTTCTCCTTTTCACGCACTCCTCTCCCGCTTGCCGCTCTATATAAAGCATCCCCTTTCGTTTACTACCATACGTGCACACACTCGGTTTTTACTTTGCTCTGAGTGTCCTTCGAGTGTTTTTAGCTTCCAAATCAAAAGTTAGAGCAGACGCCAATCTCAGTACTTGAAGCCCAAGAGACATGAAGGTGAGATTTCTTAAAGTCCTTCAACGAGTCATCTTCTTTGCATATTAGTGTGCACTTCTGGGAGATGGGGTTCTCGATGGTACTATCTCCTGGGCTTTCTTGAACACTTTTCTTGGCATCTCTCCGTCTCAAGCTTCGTGATTTATTTACTCAAAATCTAACTGGGTTTTGCTTTTCTCGAACTTTTGCAGAAGTTGGTGGTGAAATTGGATCTACATGATGACAAAGACCGGAGCAAGGCCATGCGAGTAGTTTCTGGTTTTGAAGGTATTGGCTCTCTCTCTCTCTCTGTGTTTTTCCCCTTCATTCTCTCACGGAATGTTCAAACCGTCTCTGTAATAACTAATCATCTTGTGCTTGATATGTTCGGCTTTTCACTAACCTTTGTCACATAATGCTTTCCAGGGATTGGGTCTCTAAGTATGGACCCGAAGGACAGCAAACTAACGGTATCTGGCGATTTCGACCCAGTCAAGGTGGTGAACAAACTGAGGAAATCTTGGCATACAGATATTGTGAGTGTTGGACCAGCTAAGGAAGACGATGGGAAGAAAGACGGGGGCAAGAAAGAAGAGGGCAACAAGGACGATCAAGTCGCCAATCTCGTAAAAGCCTATGAAGCATACCATTCTACGCCGGTCACATATTACTATGTGCCCCAAGAAGAGACCCCAAATTGTGTCATATGTTGAAATTCTTTGGGCTTCCGGACCGAATCAGGACTTTGTTTGTACTGGAGGCAAAAATAATATATCGTCTATACACGTCTTCTTTTTGTTTCCCAAGCCTATATCGAGTTACAAATCGAAAAGGTCAAATTTTGGATGACTCCTTCGTGATGGAATTGTGAAAACTTCTAAATAGATATCCTACATCCAAATTGAATTATATCTAGTTAAATAATCTCTTTCTAATTGCTCTGGAAAAATTAGGAAATTCTCTACAAGAAATACGATGTTATGCTTTTGGTGGCAACATGCTAGGAGGGTGGTGGTCCCGCTTATGGGGTCAAATAAATATTTTCTAAGAAGAAATATTTGAATATCAATCTCATCGATGTCATAAGTATCATGACAAATCACTTTTCGAAAAAGGCGAGGCATCTAAGTCATACAAATAAAGAAATCTATTTATTGATAAGAAAAAGAACAAAAATGTAAACGGTGATTAAATTAATGATAAAATAGAACCCAATGTTGCGAATAGTTATTTAATTGATAATAAAGAAAAAAGAAAATTCTAGTTTTCCACCTTAACAACAAAAGAAATGATTGATCAAATTCAAATTCCATTGAGTTTGACTCAAAGTGATCAATTATCAAAGAATGACTAGTTATCAAATGATTGAACAACCGGGAGCAATTTATTTACTGTACTTAGTTGACATTCATAAAAAGTATCTTATGAATTACAAGTTCAATATACTATGTTTAAAAGAAAGACATATATTCCTTACTCATTATCAGACTATTACTTATAGGGCTAATACTTTTCATTTCACATCTCATGGAAATCCCTTTTCGCTTTGCTTAGCCCTATCCCCCTCTAGGGGTATTTTAGTGATAGATTCTATAGGAATTGGACGATCCTATTTGGTCAAATAGCTAGGGACAAACTCCTATACTCCTTTCGTTACAGTATTTGAACAAGTTCTTGGATAATAAGCCTAAAGGTTTTTTTGTTGATGATATCAATATTAAGGATAATGACGACATTGATCATGATCTTGATATGGAGCTAAAGCTTCTAACTAGAATGAATGTGCTAATTATGGATATGATGTCAAAAATAAACCAATTTTATATTACCCTTCAACTCAAATAATAATAAAAAAAAGCAATGGTTCCTTGCATAATGTGGATTCCAAATATTCACGATTTAAATGTGAATGAGTTGAGTTAGTTATCTTTTGGTCTATCAATGAACTATCTCTCTAGGGATTGTCAAAAATGTTCCACTCAAAATATTTTTGTTGTTGCTTCGATACATATACCCTAAAAAGTGGATCTTGCTCTAATAGTTTCAAATAAATTAAATATATGCATTAAGATACAAAGGCTTCTTATTCCACAACAATGAAAGCACTTTTTCACCCTTTCACTTGAAAAATAAAATGTTTCAAACTAATGGATTCAGATCCATAACCATGGGTTCGAATGTATGAGATCTATAGCACTTACCAGTGAGGCCCCATCGATTAGTTTACATAAAATAAATCAATTCTAGACATTAATACAATTAGATGTCCTCTTCATAGACAAATTTGGGATTTGTGATCCTAGGTAAGATCAGTCTAAGACATTTCCTATCAGATAGGAAGGGTTGTTGCACAAAATGTACTTATAAGTAATTGCCCGACAAAAGAACAATGCAAGTGCTAAAATTTGGCATGGGGGGACAATTAAGTGCCAAAAGTTATAAAATGAATACATAAGTGCTACTTTTTTTAAAAGTTGGGACACTTGAGTGCTAAGTCCAACAAATCTTGTCGAAAATCTTACGTGGCTCGCTGGAGAGTTGACTTAGCTTTGATTCACCCAAATGACATTGTTTTCATAGTTGGCCAGAATAAAAGCCCTAAATTGACCAAAATGATGTCATTTCCCTAATTGTCCCAAACCTAAAACCCCAAATCGGCTAAAATCCCTATTGAAGTGAACCCTAGTCCCGAACCCTAATTTTGATTTCTTCCAAATTCCACAATTGAATATTGGAAATAGAGAGTAGGACTTTTAGTAGCAGCTCAAATTCCTCTCACCCAAGCAAAGGAGAAGGCGAGCGTTTTTGTTTTTGTGGGTTATCGAGTCCAAGAAGAACATCATGGACTTGAATGAATTCTGGGAGAAGATTTTATAGATGCGCCCAATATAGAGTAGACTTGAAGTGCAAATATTTCAAATGGGTCGATGCGAAGTTCTCTCACTAAGCCATATAGGTGATATTGGACCTACTTCATGGACGGCATCAATTGACTCTCCATCTACATTCGTGGATTACTCAATCGTGACTAACCATTTGAAGAATGAAGTTTCAAGAATGAAAATTGAAAGGAAGTGTTATCAATCATTTATTTTGGTGTTGTTTTTGTTGTCTATCCTACTTAATGATGAAATATAAAGCACTTGAAGATGGGAAGAAGTTTCTTTGGCTGTCATAGTTGAAAAGAGGACTTACGAGAAAGGATCCGAAAGAAAACATATTTCCCTGACATTTACTCTTTCGCGATTGCTAACTACGAAGCTATCTCCTCCTACCGTTGTTCAGGAATTTCAGCTTCTCCCTAGTTGGCAAGGAGTTTGATATAGCCAAACTCCTTTTGAAGATGCATCTTCATTGCGGGGAAGAAAGAGGCTCGATTCCAAACAAAGACAGAATGCATCTTCAGTGGAGGAAGCTCTAGAAATTGCTCGAAGTCTCTTTCGGCCGAAGTTGCGGCGTGATCGCGACACGCCATAATTCAATTCATTCTTGACAACCGCTTCATTTTCTCCGTCAAAGGATCCACATATAAGGGTTTTCCAACCTTGTTATCGACTTATTCCGAGGGCGTACCCAATAGGCAAACGGGAATGTTTTTCATACGTCCACACGGGCACCGAGGATTGGAGATCCTTCCTCGCTCAAGGGTAGGGTTCCATTGCTTCAAGATAAGCGGTACTCTATTTACCGTTATCTAGGCCTTCCTCAAGAATTTTCCCGCGATACTCCTGGACGGGAATGAAGAAGAAGAAAATCCCTCATCATCAGCAAGCATTTCAGTAAGGTGGGAACCCCACATATCTTTTAGGACCGATTCGGTCATTTTGAAAGGAACATTCTTGCCTACAAAGTAACCCATCAAGCAATGGTTCCATTTCTGTCACCGCGTGCGTAACTTCCTTGGAGAGGTGCACCACTCCCCCTCTTTCCCACAGAAGTTGGGGTTAGCTGCCATTGTTAAGGGTTACTATTGTAATTGTAGTATGTGTAAATGAAATGCGGAGTGTCCGAGATGTCAATATTGATTTGTCGTGTGCTGGTTGAAAGATTCGGGTCGCGCAAAGAGTGGCTAAGCCAACGGGACCTTGTTTTCTTTGTGGATTGCCGCGGGTGTGTGACGTGGCTCGGGTTGGTGCGTATTCTTGTGGGTTGCCGCAGTCGGTGTAGTGACGTGGCTCGGGTCGGAGAGAGGCTAATTGGACGGGGCGGCCATATCGCTTTGGTTGGCCTTGAGGAGTTGCAGGTGAAGTCTGGAGCCTTGGAGAAATTCATGGTGGGATGTTGGTGCGCTCGGGGTTCGGGCGTGACATGTTATCAATCGTTTATTTTGGTGTTGTTTTTGTTGTCTATCCTATTCGAAAGAAAACAGATTTGACATTTACTCTTTCGCGATTGCTAACTACGAAGCTATCTCCTCCCTCTTGTTGTTCGGGTATTTCAGCTTCTTAGCGGGAAGTTGCGGCGTGATCGCACACGCCATAATTCAATTCATTCTTTGCTGTTCACTGGAATAATACTAGCGAAAAATGATGGCTCCCTTCTCATGTCCAAATGAACCTGAAAAATAATTTGAGAAAGATGACGCCTCTTTCTCTGGTGTTCTGTAGGGTTCGCATCCCGACATTCGGCGCTTGAGTGATTTGAAACCGTTGTGGCAATTTGATTTTGACTCTCTATCACAGATTTGTAGGACGCAAATTATGCAATCCCTAGATCACCATAACCAGAACAAGAACATGCATAATTGAGTAGAAAGATTAATGCACCTGTTTTAGGATCCATCGTTCTTTAAAGCGGAAGCAGAAAAGGGATTACCCACTCATCAAGGGGATTATCCACGCATCAAATCCTTTTCCTCTATTGCCCTCCGTATTACTGGCTCAATGAGGCAGCCCCCTCATGTTTAGCGTTAGGTAAACGCTCTTTAGGCGAGGATACATGTGAGAAATTAGGGTTAGAGGAGAGACTTGAGCACTATTTATAGAGTTTCCAGCCAGGCCCCCTCATTACGGGCCAAGCTTAACTCGGCCCACACCAGCCAGTCCCATATTAAACTAATTAAGAAACATTCTATCTCACTTTAGATCAATCCCCATAAAACGGTAACCGTTAAACGGTAAATTACAATATCAATTAATGTAGTCCATATTAGGAAAACTTTTACATTCTCCCACTTGGACTATATTAATTGAAATCATACTGTATGTGCGCACATTGGTCTAGAGATAATTCTTAATAGTCAATCTTATCCCATAAAGTCTCAAACACCGAATCATGATGATAACTGCATGTATACACACAGAGCTTTTCATGGTCACGAATGTTCTCAACTCTATTGATATGGATCCAATATGGTAGTGTGTCAAATTGACAACATCTCTCATAGAGAGATCCCATTTGTCGTCACCATTTCTCTTACCTTAAGCGTCACAAAAACTTGTGCCACTAGAGAATGTCCATTCTCTTACCTTAAGCGTTACAAAAAACTTGTGCCACTAGAGAATGTCTTTATGGTTCCATGAACCCACATATGTCTTGTCCTTACGGTTAACCATTCTTTATGTATAACAAGATATATGGATAAGGCTAATAACCGGATGCCCCTAGCCTTTACTCAAGGTTTATACAGTACTTTGAGACTTTATCAATATGTATTCAACATAATAACAACATATTCAAAAATATTTTATTGAATGCAAAAGTTGATACATATCAAACTGTTACAAAATGTAACGAACA
This sequence comes from Eucalyptus marginata, assembly GCA_014182565.1. Classification (NCBI taxonomy): domain Eukaryota; kingdom Viridiplantae; phylum Streptophyta; class Magnoliopsida; order Myrtales; family Myrtaceae; genus Eucalyptus; species Eucalyptus marginata. The sequence goes on from CM024589.1 coordinate 5,378,861, forward strand.
CAGATGAAACCTTTATTAGAGTAAAGCCAAAATAGCTCCCACTAAACAACAACATCTCATGATGCTCCTAGGCCCATGCCAATGACATGTCGCTCAAAATACACATGGGCGTAGACCTTTAGTTAGTGGATCTGCAACCATATCATATGTGGAAATATGTTATATTATAACGTCACCTTTCTATACCGTTTCTTTATGGTCAAAAAATTTGACCGCCATATATTTAAACCCCTTGAGACCTCTGTAGTAAATAAATAATACTACAAATTTGTTATCTTAATACAACCGTATAGGTCTATCCATAAAGTTAAAACGATTAACTCCTTCATGAGGTTCTGGAGCCTAATAGCCCAAGTAACAGCCTAAAAGAATGTTACTAACACTGCTTTCATAGAACTTTATTTACTGCACTTACTGCTAACATAAATATATATTCCGTTATTTATTACATGTCATCCTAACAGCCATCAAAGTTTACATCTAAATACCTTACTAGCTGCAAGAATTGAACATGTCTGTAAATTAACATATAATCTCTTGTCATCTTTAAGTACCTTAAAACCTTATTGGCAATCCTGAATTTGATTGATATCTACCTAGAAGTCCTGTCGCAAGGACGATATTTAGTCTAGTGCAAATTTGAGCATACATTATACTTTTAAGTGCACTGACACAAGGTATACACTTTAATTAGATTTTCTCAATATCTAAATAATGACAATGTGATAGATTGAGTCCATCACCCTTAACAACAGGAGCAATTCCTGGCTTGCAATGATGTATATTGAATAATTCCAAAATACGATCATCAAATGTCTTCCAAGAAAATCTAATATAAGAATGACAAAAACAATCCTTACGGATCTCAGTACAAAAGATAAAAGATGCCTCAAGGTCACTACTTGTAAGCAAAATATCATGTACATAGAGTATGAGAAAAATAAATTTCCTCCCACTAACCTTGCAGTATATTGAATTACTTTGTTCCCAATTAAACAAAACAACATTATGAAACTTTAATGATGTTGTCTGGAAACTTGCTTAAGACTATGAATAAGACTTTTCAGTCTACACATAAGTTTACTTAAAACATGTGCTGCAAAATCTTTCAATTGCACTATATAGATTTTGTATCTATTTGGCGTAACTCCATATTAAAAAGAGACTATTAATGCCACGTTCACTCTGAAAGAATCTTTAAGAATACTAGAAAGAAATAATTATTTCTTCACTATAAACTATCCACCCCTCTTTCAGAGTGAAAACTTTAATACCAATTTGGTTTTAAATTCCACAATAAACTTTAATATCAATCTTTCTTTGAAATCCTTTTAGTTTTGTACGCCAATTTGCAACTAATGAACTTATGATCTTTAGGCAAGTCAGTAAGTTTCCAAACACTATGATGTTTCATAGATTGTATATCGCATTTTATGGCATCTAATCACATACTTGATTGAGGATAAAAAACAACATTTATTTATGTCGCTAAATCAACCATGTAGTGGATATTGCAGTCATGCTCTCACAAATAGACTATATAGTCAAATGGAATAACTGATCGTCTTTCCTTAACAAATCTCCTGAATAAAGCTACAACCATTTTATTCCGCACTTGAGAGGCTTAAGAAATTTTATCATAACTATATCAAGAATAGTACCTTGAACCTCAACAAGTTTAGTCTATGGTATAGGAGATTTCATAATTGTCTGTATCACAATTATCTATATAGGCAAAGACAAAGACACAATGATTTTCCATCGTACTATTATCTTTAATAGTCTGAGAGCAGCTATCCTCTACAATTACGTCGAACTGTAGAAACTTTACAGTATGTGATTCCATAATACTTGTACCTTATTTAGGGTCATAAAATCAATACCCCTTTGAACAATCTAGGTAAGATACAAAATAACCCCACTTCTGCATGACACCTCTAAATTTAATATGATTCAAGTAATTTATGTCCAGTCCATAACTCAAAAGAAGTTTATGAAACAACTTTGGTACAAAACACCTTTTGTATGTGAAAATGTTGCTTTCAAAATATCAGTCCACAGAAGACTAGATAAATTAGTCTTACTAATCATACTCATCACCATGTTAATTATGGTGCAATTATGCCTTTTGGCAAAATCATTTTGTTAGGATTTTCAGGCATAGTAAATTACATTACCATCCCAAAATTTACCAAGTATTTGACAAATGACCCTTTAAGCTATTTCACATTGTCATACTTGCCAAAATACTCACGGTCACTATTAAGCCTGACAACCTTTAAGACTAATTCTAACCGATTTATTCTTTACCTCGGTCAATTTACTTCCACAATAATCAATAGAAGTCTTTAGATAACCGTTAAGAGTAGACAGAATATCAACATTATCACATTTTCTACTCTTTCTTTAAACACGTGTGAGATTATTCCTTAAATAGAAAACTTTTGGAAACAACATTTTCAACCATATACGAGACGTATATATCATTAGGACTTAAACACAATCTTTGCAGATGTGTCCTAATTTCGATATTAGACAAGACATAATTACAAGCCACTAAGGCTTCCATCATCTTATAGCAGTGCAGTCCGCAGGCAAACCACTTTTCAAGTGCTACAGAATGGAACGCTTTATAGATAGTAAGCAAATTCTATTGCTCTTTTCTCAAGCAACAAATCATATGTCCACAACTTAAAATTTGAAGCAGTAAAAACCTCAATAACAGTGGAGTTATTAATTACAGAAAAGGCGACTGAAAAACAAGCAATGTACATAATTAGCATCATGTGAGAACTATGTAACTTGACGTACAAATATATATCCAGAGAGTTACACGCATAATCATATAATCACCTTTGGGTAGAATACATGATATGCAGTTGTACACTCCCCACATGATAGTGGTTATGAGAATATATTCCAATCTTCGTGAATTCATCACCGTTGGGCATATGAACCACTATGATTAGTCACTCCTCCACCACACTATCATGTATCCCTCCATGAACTAATACACAATCACCTCCTTTGGGAGTATGACTACGCATTAGACCATGAGACATCCCAATCATTATATGAGACCGATATTTCTCAAACCCAATCAAGCGTTGAAACTCTCTCATACCAGGGATATAAACTTTACTTCTCACATATACCATATACATGTGATTTTGACTTTAGTGACAGGGGCAGTAAATCACTAAAATCACATATCATGCTAATTACACTGTTTTATTCATTAATCAAATTAATAAAAATTAATTAAACATATATATAAATGATTTGAAAGACAGACTCCAATGAGATCACGGATCACGGTAACACAAGAAACTTCTCATAACATAGAATAAAACATCTCTTGTGCACCCCGATTACAGATTACCATAACAACATAAATAAGATAGTTGATTTAGAGGGTGTATCACAAGTAAACATCAATAGCAATACAGGATACCCTAGATCGACAAGCCTGATAGCTAATCCACTATTGCTCATGAGTTTCATAAGGCAAAACATGACTCCAAGGCCAACAACTAATTTATTAGCCAATTTTTAAGTAACAAATTATCATTGTTATCAACCAAAGTGGCCTATTAATTAAGTCAAACCAGAGAACCATTAACAAAAACGGTTCAACTTGATAGACATTAACCAGTGACCAGATGATTTTAGGAACATCATCTAATAATTTAACTGACATGCATTACCCACATTCAGCAGATGTGTTAAGTAGCATAATCAATTTGGTCACAAGTTCTTAAGACGTCCATCATAAAAGGTTATCACAAAGAAACAAAAATGCATCAAGATGCAGGTAAATGAGTATACATGAGCAATATAAGTTTCATAACCTTTTAGTGTTTCTCATCATCTCAATACATAGTTCAATTACTATCTCATAGTAGTTGTATCTCATTAAGCCACATTCAGTTCACAATAGAGTTTAATTTTATTAATAAATCACACATTTATAATGTCTACGTGATAACATATCTGTAACCCAACACTTGTATTTCCAAAATCACAAAAAAATATGCGAAAATACACTAAAAATACGCGTATTTAGGGTTCCGTATGTATTTTCACATCCATAAAATTATCAAACATGTAAAATAAATACACCACAACGTAGAGGAAGATCATATGAACCTAAAGCCACCAGCCACGCGCCGATCGGAGGCCCTACGTGCCCGCACGTGCCGCCTGAGTGCGTGGCGTGTGGAGCTCACGCGCATACGTAACTGACCGGTTAAAACCGGTCCAATTGGCAGCGGTCCAACTAGCCCCGGCTCAACCACCTGGTCCGACCGGCTAACTGGACCGGTCAACTGTTGACCAGGTCGGGTCGGGTCAATTGTCAACGGGTCGGGTTAACGGGTCAGTCGGTCGGGTCCGGTTGCTGACGTCACGATGATGTCAACCTCTGCGCATGCGACGTAGGCGTGAGCCACGCCCCACGCGTGGGGGCACGTGAGTGCGTGTGGGGCGCGTCTCCGACGCCCTAGCGCCGCCCACGGATCTTCTCGTCTCGTCGAGCCCAGTTTGAATTTGTGATTTAATTTTATTTTTATTTAACAAAAAATCTCGAAAATCACAAATTAGGGCAAAAATTTTATGCGTTCGAGTTCTAGGGTTATGAAGGCTTTGATACCACATGTAGGACGCAAATTATGCAATCCCTAGATCACCATAACCAGAACAAGAACATGCATAATTGAGTAGAAAGATTAACGCACATATTTTGGGATCCATCGTTCTTTAAAGCGGAAGCAGAAAATGGATTACCCACTCATCATAGGGATTATCCACGCATCAAATCCTTCTCCTCTATTACTCTCCGTATCACTGGCTCAATGAGGCGCCCCCTCACGTTTAGCGTTAGGTAAATGTTCTTTAGGTGATGATACATGTGAAAAATTAGGGTTAGAGGAGAGACTTGAGCACTATTTATAGAGTTTCCAAGCCAGCCCCTCATTACTGGCCAGGGCTCAACTCCAGCCCACACTACACAAACCTCTATATTAAACTAATTAAGAAACATTCTATCTCACCTTAGACCAATCTCCGTAAAACGGTAACCGTTAAACAGTAAATTACAATATCAATTAATGTAATCCATATTAGGAAAACTCTTACAAGATCTGTTTGATGAGCCTAAGATATATTTGGTCCGTTCATTGTCTTAAGTAATTTGCGACACTGCATCACAATTTGGTAAGGAGAAAATCGAAAGGACATAAATTGCCCCCTGCAAATGCTTCTTCAGAGGTTGGCCCATTCTAATGGAATCCTCATCGCATCAGTCGTTCATCTCATAATCTTGTACATCGCATGATGTTAGATAGAGCGACGAAGACTGGAGGATAAAAAGTAATGCATAGTTTTAAGATCTAAGCAACGAAATTGAATCATTTTGTCATACATTTCAATTGATCATGTGGCGATAGTGTTTCTCGGCCATTGGATTGGGAATTTAATGCTTTGTTTGTTTCATAAGAAATGAATGATTTGGAAAATATTTTCTTGAAAGTAATTGTTTTTATAATTACGAGTAATTAGTTGATGAAAAATGTTTTTGTTATGGTTATGTCCAAATGTTTTCATGGACGTTGAAAGCACTTTTATTTTATTCATTTTTGTAAACGATATGAACAATGCTTCTCATTCTATTGCATGTAGAGATGGATAAATGTATAGTATCTTTGTTGTCCATGAACAACAAAAATATTTTCTATTGATTAATTTTATCAAGCAATATACACGATCATTTTTTAAGAATGTTTTTCAAAATTAAATATTTCACGTGAGATGGACGCCACGATCATTTTTTAAGAATGTTTTTCAAAATTAAATATTTCACGTGAGATGGACGCCTAAAGTGTAGGTCGGGATATATGGGCTCTGTCTATACAAAGGTATCGCCCTCGCCCTCCTCGGATCTGCTCGGAGCTTGGGTCACGAGGAAACATAAAAATCCAAAAAGAATAATAATAATAATAATAATAATAATAATAATAAAATAATAATAATAAAATAAAAATAATAAAGAAAAAGACAGGGCCCAATCATGGACCCAATCATGGACTGTGGAAATGACGACATCACCATCGTAATAAATAATTCATTCAAGGCGTGTGTGAAACGCGTACTTTCCTGGAAATGCTTCCTATTTCTCTCCCTTTCTGGTTTTCTTTTCAATCTCTGACATTTCACGATCGAAGAAAAAGCTCCTTTGCGCGAGCTGAAACATCAAGACCGTTTGGTATAGCCTAGTGGTGGCATTTTCAGTGAGATGACGCAGACAACGATGTCTCTTTGAGCCTTCGATTCGTGTTTGACCGTCCATCTTTTGTCCGTCCCCCAGCCCTACCGTTAAATTTGGTTGTCCCTGTGCTAAAATGTCACGTTTCTAGATTAACTTATTGAGATATTATCCATTTTAACTTGTCTCAAATCGAGCTTTCATGATTTTGTTTTTTAGCATACAAGTAGTTTCTTTTTTTAAGAGGCCACTTGTCCTATGATTGCTCTCCCACCTAAGTGTGCATAAGTTTGGAATTTCAAAACTAATTATTGCTCTTTCATGAGTTAATTTTAATTTTCACACATACACACATGTTTTAGCATCGCTCTTTCTCTATTCGGTGTATAGTTTGGTTCATTTTTACCATTTTCATCGTCCTAGAAGGCTATTGGAAACCGCTCCTTATTCAAGTCGTCTAGCTTTGATGGTTATTCCTTTCTTTCGTTCGATTGATTACATAAAAGATTTTTCTATCGTAAGGTCTAAAGAATTATGCAGAAGAGGATGATAAGACTAGATGTGACATTTCAGCATGCCAGATAGGAACGAGGAATGTGGCTATCGAGAATCTATGGCTAATTCCAGCGTATTTTCTAGAGGGATGAATACGAACCGATACCTATTGTACAACTACAAAATGTTCCCGACAAGTTACGAGGAAAAGCTTGGACCGGTCTGGACCGAGTCAGTTGCCAACAATTCAAGACTCACTGCTTGAAAAGCCCCCGAGTCGCGAAGAGCAACTCGCCCCCCCCACCTCTCATATTTTAAAGTCGCGACACTCTGTTTTCTGAGAAACCGCGTGACTCTTTCCCTCAACTCATCATTGTATTGACTTGGATCTTTTTCGTCTCCCAATTCTGTACGGGTCAATGCTTTGTTCCTTTGTTCTCCGCATCGTGTCCTCCGAGAAACTTCTCCTTTTCACGCACTCCTCTCCCGCTTGCCGCTCTATATAAGGCATCCCCTTTCGTCTACTACCATACGTGCACACACTCGGTTTTTACTTTGCTCTGAGTGTCCTTCGAGTGTTTTTAGCTTCCAAATCAAAAGTTAGAGCAGACGCCAATCTCAGTACTTGAAGCCCAAGAGACATGAAGGTGAGATTTCTTAAAGTCCTTCAACGAGTCATCTTCTTTGCATATTAGTGTGCACTTCTGGGAGATGGGGTTCTCGATGGTACTCTCTCCTGGGCTTTCTTGAACACTTTTCTTGGCATCTCTCCGTCTCAAGCTTCGTGAGTTATTTACTCAAAATCTAACTGGGTTTTGCTTTTCTCGAACTCTTGCAGAAGTTGGTGGTGAAATTGGATCTACATGATGACAAAGACCGGAGCAAGGCCATGCGAGTAGTTTCTGGTTTTGAAGGTATTGGCTCTCTCTCTCTCTCTCTCTGTGTTTTTCCCCTTCATTCTCTCACGGAATGTTCAAACCGTCTCTGTAATAACTAATCATCTTGTGCTTGATATGTTCGGCTTTTCACTAACCTTTGTCACATAATGCTTTCCAGGGATTGGGTCTCTAAGTATGGACCCGAAGGACAGCAAACTAACGGTATCTGGCGATTTCGACCCAGTCAAGGTGGTGAACAAACTGAGGAAATCTTGGCATACAGATATTGTGAGTGTTGGACCAGCTAAGGAAGACGATGGGAAGAAAGACGGGGGCAAGAAAGAAGAGGGCAACAAGGACGATCAAGTCGCCAATCTCGTAAAAGCCTATGAAGCATACCATTCTACGCCGGTCACATATTACTATGTGCCCCAAGAAGAGACCCCAAATTGTGTCATATGTTGAAATTCTTTGGGCTTCCGGACCGAATCAGGACTTTGTTTGTACTGGAGGCAAAAATAATATATCGTCTATACACGTCTTCTTTTTGTTTCCCAAGCCTATATCGAGTTACAAATCGAAAAGGTCAAATTTTGGATGACTCCTTCGTGATGGAGTTGTGAAAACTTCTAAATAGATATCCTACATCCAAATTGAATTATATCTAGTTAAATAATCTCTTTCTAATTTTTCTGGAAAAATTAGGAAATTCTCTACAAGAAATACGAGGTTATGCTTCCGGTGGCAACGTGCTACGAGGGTGGTGGTCCCGCTTATGGGGTCAAATAAATATTTTCTAAGAAGAAATATTTTAATATCAATCTCATCGATCTCATAAGTATCATGATAAATCGCTTTTTCGAAAAAGGCGAGGCATCTAAGTCATACAAATAAAGAAATCTATTTATTGATAAGAAAAAGAACAAAAATGTAAACGGTGATTAAATTAATGATAAAATAGAATCCAGTGTTGCGAATAGTTATTTAACTGATAAGAAAATTCTAGTTTTCCACCTTAACAACAAAAGAAAGGATTGATCAAATTCAAATTCCATTGAGTTTGACTCAAAGTGATCAATTATCAAAGAATGACTAGTTATCAAATGATTGAACAACCGGGAGCAATTTATTTACTGTACTTAGTTGACATTCATAAAAAGTATCTTATGAATTACAAGTTCAATATACTATGTTTAAAAGAAAGACATATATTCCTTACTCATTATCAGACTATTACTTATAGGGCTAATACTTTTCATTTCACATCTCATGGAAATCCCTTTTCGCTTTGCTTAGCCCTATCCCCCTCTAGGGGTATTTTAGTGATAGATTCTATAGGAATTGGACGATCCTATTTGGTCAAATAGCTAGGGACAAACTCCTATACTCCTTTCGTTACAGTATTTGAACAAGTTCTTGGATAATAAGCCTAAAGGTTTTTTTTGTTGATGATATCAATATTAAGGATAATGACGACATTGATCATGATCTTGATATGGAGCTAAAGCTTCTAACTAGAATGAATGTGCTAATTATGGATATGATGTCAGAAATAAACCAATTTTATATTACCCGTCAACTCAAATAATAATAAAAAAAAAGCAATGGTTCCTTGCATAATGTGGATTCCAAATATTCACGATTTAAATGTGAATGAGTTGAGGTAGTTTTCTTTCGGTCTATCAATGAACTATCTCTCTAGGGATTGTCAAAAATGTTCCACTCAAAATATTTTTGTTGTTGCTTCGATACATATACCCTAAAAAGTGGATCTTGCTCTAATAGTTTCAAATAAATTAAATATATGCATTAAGATACAAAGGCTTCTTATTCCACAACAATGAAAGCACTTTTTCACCCTTTCACTTGAAAAATAAAATGTTTCAAACTAATGGATTTAGATCCATAACCATGGGTTCGAATGTATGAGATCTATAGCACTTGCCAGTGAGGCCCCATCGATTAGTTTACATAAAATAAATCAATTCTAGACACTAATACAATTAGATGTCCTCTTCATAGACAAATTTGGGATTTGTGATCCCAGGTAAGATCGGTCTAAGACATTTCCTATGAGATAGGAAGGGTTGTTGTACAAAATGTACTTATAAGTAATTGCCCGACAAAAGAACAATGCAAGTGCTAAAATTTGGCATGGGGGACATTTAAGTGCCAAAAGTTATAAAATAAATACATAAGTGCTACTTTTTTTAAAAGTTGGGACACTTGAGTGCTAAGTCCAATGAATCTTGTCGAAAATCTTACGTGGCTCGTTGGAGAGTTGACTTAGCTTTGATTCACCCAAATGACATTATTTTCATAGTTGGCCGAATAAAAGCCCTAAATTGACCAAAATGATGTCATTTCCCTAATTGTCCCAAACCTAAAACCCCAAATCGGCTAAAATCCCTATTGAAGTGCTTGAACCCTAGTCCCGAACCCTAATTTTGATTTCTTCCAAATTCCACAATTGAATATTGGAAATAGAGAGTAGGACTTTTAGTAGCAGCTCAAATTCCTCTCACCCAAGCAAAGGAGAAGGCGAGCGTTTTTGTTTTTGTGGGTTATCGAGTCCAAGAAGAACATCATGGACTCGAATGAATTCCGGGAGAAGATTTTATAGATGCGCCGAATATAGAGTAGACTCGAAGTGCAAATATTTCAAATGGGTCAATGCAAAGTTCTCTCACTAAGCCATATATGTGATATTGGACCTACTTCATGGACGGCATCAATCTCCATCTACATTCGTGGAAGACTTGGACGATATTGACTCAATGTAAGCTGAAACATCTTTGACTAACCATTTGAAGAATGAAGTTTCAAGAATGAAAATTGAAAGGAAGTGTTATCAATCGTTTATTTTGGTGTTGTTTTTGTTAGGACTAGAATTAGCACCTAGAGGGGGGGTGAATAGGTGACTAAAACGATTTTATAAATTTTAACCCGAATGAGATATTAATGAATTAAAAACAACAATCGCTGCAAATGAAAGTAATAAAAGATAAAAGGATTAAGGATAGAGAATCAAGACTCAGATTTATAGTGGTTCGGCTTAGACCAAGCCTACGTCCACTCTCCCGCACGGACAGCCCTTCTGGCTAGATTTCACTAAGAATCAAAAAGAGTGTTTACAATCTCATGCCCTTGAATCCACAGTGTAGAAACTTTACTACACTTCCTCAAGGTCTCACCACACTTTACTCTCTTTTGATTACATGTAATGCTCGAAGAATAAGATCACAAAATAACAAGGAGATTCAGACTTTGGAATTCTTCTATCCGGCTCCCTTCAACAACTTGAGCGTCTCTCTTATATACTTCTTCATGCCTTCATTACCGTTGGCACTTGCTAAAGAAGTTCTTCCAATCAACCCGTTGGACATAATCAATTTAGAGAGATCTCGAGCTCTTAAAGGTAAGCGTAGATAGCCCATCAATCCCGCTCGCCCATACAATCAGGATCTTGGTTTCCATAAGTAGAACTTTCCAAATATAAGTTGCGAATCTTTAGAGAATCTATATTAATTCGGATACGAATATAATATCTTGTAGTGCTGATTCCAGTCGAAAGATATTCCATAGCCGTTGAAGCAAAAACCATATTAGAAAGAATCAGAATAGAAGTTTTTAACTTGTCGGTCTGGAAATTGTCCATGAGAGTAGACTTTGAAACTTGAGTCTTGTTATCGTCGACTTTGCCGCAGAGTCCGCAAGTCTTCGACTAGATCGATGGAAATGTTTTGTCGACTTCAAAATATCTCGAAGAGAATTTATCCAACAATCTCCCCCTTTTTGATGGTGACAAAACTTTCCCGCAGATTTGAATACTATTGCCCCGCAATACAACATTTAAGCTAGCAATGATAGATTAGAGTAAAGATAGTATAAGTTGTCCGTATACGTACTTATCCTTTACTCAGATTTTTCCTGTACACAGATCTGCATTCACAGAAAACAAATTAGTCCTGTGCAGATATCAATCAACTATATTTATCTACTTTAACAGCTTAAAGTAATGCAGTAATGAGCAAGCATTCAAAAGCTCAAGATAAAGTCAAAATGTCAAACATAACCAAACAAAAATATTAAATCCAAAAAGATAAAAGTGAAAGTTTGGAATAGAGTAAAAATCTGCAAAGTCTTCTCCCCTTTTTTGTCATCATAAAAAGGTGAGAAAATCAAGGAGCGCGAGGAATGCGAACAAGTTGAAAGTCCTCCATAGACTTGACAGTTCCTTCCAGCTTCCTCAAATCCTCCTGTAGTTGAGTTAGAGCAGTGCCTCTTGCAGTGGCCTGAACCTGACGTTGAACATCTATCTGATTATGCAAGGAGATGAACATAGCATGATTCTCATTCTGAAGAGTTTGAAATTCACACCCTATAGCATATATATGGCCTTTGAGCTCCAGAATGATTTCAAGCAACCTTTCGAAATCAGCTGAATTGTCAGTTTGTGTGCTTGCATCAACTCGGTCTGATGGTGGAGTTAAGCCAGTGGAGTGAATATCGCCAGGGAGATCAATGTTTGGAGATATTGCCTCTCCCTCAGAAAATGAGCAAGCATGAACATCTTCTCGCACTGTGAGGTGATCTACTAACACTTGCACCGGTAAATGTTAAGAGAAGAGGAGTACTTTCTCTTTGGACATCTCCCCGTTTCAATGTCTTTGGAGGGGAAAAATACTCTTCTTTCGAGGAGTTTCCTCGGTGGCAAAGTGTTGTTGATCCTCCTTTTTGCCTGGAGAATCGCTCGATCTTCTTCGGCATGTGAGTCTGCTGGTTGTTGCTGGGAGTCTGTCTTTGCTGTTTCTTCTTCTTCTTCTTCCTCTTCTTCTTCCTCTTTTTCTTCCTGCAAGGATTCCTTTTCCTGGTTCCCTTTCTCGTTTCTCTCGTAACTTGTTGTTTCGGGGTACAAAGTGATACATGAGCAAAATACGAGAAACAAAGGCAGAGATAAGCATATCATCCTCATCATCTTCATCCTCCAAGATGATTGCCGCCTCTTCTTGATAGGACCGCCTGGTTCCTTTCCTTTCCTCTTAGCAGCAGAAGAGTCTGGTCTGGTCTTAACTGGGGTTTTCTTCTTGAACTGCTCCAGCTTCTTGCTAAGTTCTTTTAGACGCATTTTTGTAATCATCCTCAGCCCAATGACCATTTGATCAATAGTCTTCACACGAGAGAATGTGGGGAGGCTGAATGTTCAAGTGTCTAAAAAGACGAGTGATGAGAGCAAAGATAAGGGAGTTTTCCCTTGTCCTTCGCCATAGACCCGTACATGTGAAACATGATAGTATGGGGCAAAGAGAAGTTAAGACCGATCTTGATTGCATACATCAATTTGGCTTCTGAGATGGATACATTTGTCTTTGAAGTCAATTTCGGTCTGAGACAGTTGATCACTATCTTGTGAAGCAAAGTGTTTGTAGCATTCATCCTTGAGTAGGAGAGACGACCTTCGCGATTCTCGTCTCTCGCAAGTTCCGAGTTGCATGACTCACGTACACCGAGATTGATTGGAAAGCTCCTCTTTCTACACCAATTATATCCGCCGAGTATTCGTGTCCACCACATACTCTCTATCTCTCACACCGAACGAAAACTATTGGTATCAAGAAAACCGAGGTTGGAATAAAAATAGGCCGTTAATTCGAATCGCCCACCTCGCACTCGCATTAACTTATGATGTTGAAGTTTCTCAAACTTCTCCTCGATTGATGCTTAATAGATCCAGAAAATCAAAATCCACGGTTCGTGGGTTCATCACCCCACGCTTCAAGCAATTTCCCATACACTTTCTTGTGTTCCTCCGATCGAAACAATTTATCCCTCTTTCCTCGAAGAGTTGCAGCCACACCCATTCTAGGCTTAAAATGCACATACATCTTCTCATCATCATCCTTCACCTCAGGCTGATTTGCACTACCAAAGCGAGGGTCACTCGGAAAGTTTGCAAAGGTTTTTGCAGCCGTTCCAACAGGAACAACGCCTGATCGCTCCATCATAGTGAGAAAATGTGTCTAATTCTTATAGCCTTTCTCTTTCAAAAACTCATCAATGAAAGTCATTGCAGAACCTCCTTCCTTCAACGCAGAATAGAGCCTATAAACAAAAGTAGGCTTAAGAGACCTTACAGGTTCGATATCTTCAATGATTCTCTCTCGCATGTTAAGGATGACGAACATGGGATCTAGTCGAGGAGGTGCGCCGTTGAGATTGTTGGTGCGTCTGCGTTCACTTGGAAAGTCACTTTCTTCGTGAGATCAAAATGCGTAGGCCCTCACCGAGCCCCGTGGTCCCCTGTTCGCTATTCTTGAGGATTTCCTTTGGAAAGACATTGTCGCTTTCTTGGATGGAACTTTCACACTTGTGTCGCAAGAAAGTCAAAAACTTGAGAAGAAGAACTTGAGGAGAGAAATCTCAGAGAGTGAAAAATTTGTGAACTAGGGTTTCTGGGTAAAGTAAAAAGAGAAGGAGAAGGAGTATAAAAAGTAATCGAATCATGGTATCTCGAAGCGTTGTGATTAGAAAAAAATCATTTTTAAAAATAACTACCTTAAACAAATCGATAACCACCCTTTTTAAGATTAATTGCCTTAATAAACTCGATTAGAGATAAACAGACAATCTTACCTTTTCGAGATATCGCTTAAGTGAGTAAATGAACTGTAATTGTAACAACTTACGTCGTGTCGATTGGTATTCCAAGTCTACATCTTTGAGTTTGATACTTTGTCGACTTAGATTCTCGAGTCCGAGCTTCAGCCATCTTCAAGAGACAAAATGTTGAGTCTTGAACGAATAGACTCAAATAAACTTTTCTCAAGTGGCTTTGTGAAGATGTCCGCGCTTGATTCTTTGAGTCAATAAATTGTATCAAGACTTCTTTGTTCTGAATATGATCTCTTATAAAATGATGTCGAATCTCAATATGTTTTGCTCTTGAATGTAGGATAGGATTCTTTGTAAGATTGATTGCGCTGGTATTGTCACATTTGATCTCTGTGCAAGAGTCTTCAATACCAAAGTCTCGTAGTTGTTGTTTTATCCATAGTATTTGAGAACAAAGAACTCCCAAGGGCTACGTATTCGCTTCAGCTGTTGAAAGAGCCACAGTACTTTGCTTTATTGAAAACCAAGATATCGCTTCTGTTTCCAAGTAATTGACAAGTACCCGAAGTGCTCTTTCTTTCAACTCTACAACCTACAAGATCTGCGTCTGAATAACCAAGAAGAGTAAAGTCTCATTCTTTAGGATACCATAGACCAATCTTAGCAAAAGTAGTTGCAACATATTTAATAATACGTTTGGCAGCACTTAAATGAGATTCCTTAGGATCGATTGAAACCTAGCATATATGCAAACGCTAAATAATATGTCAGGTCTAGATGCAGTAAGATAAAGAAGTGAACCAATGATACTCCTGTATAACTTTTGGTCGATTTTCTTCCCTGCTTCATCTTTGTCTATCTTCAAAGAACTTGACATAGATATGTTAGTCTTTTTGCAATTCTCCGACCGAACTTTTTAACAAGTTCTTTTGCATATTTTTCTTGATGAATAAAGATTCATTTTTTTAGTTGTTTCACTTGTAGACCAAGGAAGAAGGATAGTTCACCCATCATGCTCATTTCGAATTCATCCTGCATGGACTTAGAAAATTTATTGCACAAAGTCTCATTAGATGATCCGAATATAATATCATCAACATAAATCTGAACAAGTAGAAAGCTTTTACCTTCCTTTTTAATAAACAAGGTAGTATCTATCTTTCCTTAAGAGAAGCCACTTTGAATTAAAAAGTTACTTAGCCTTTCATACCAAGCTCGAGGAGCTTGTTTTAATCCACATAAAGCTTTCTTCGCCCGAACACCGAGTCCGGTTTCTTTGAGTCTTCAAATCCAGGAGGTTGTTCCACATAGACTTCTTCTTGAATAAATCCATTTAGGAATGCGCTTTTGACGTCTATTTGAAATAACCTGAAATTCTTATAACAAGCAAAAGCAAGTAGTAATCTGATTGCTTCTAACCTTGCTACTGGAGCGGAAGTCTCATCATAGTCTATCCCTTCTTCTTGCGTGTATCCTTTAGCCACGAGTCTTGCTTTATTTCTTGTCACTTTGCCTTTTTCATCGACTTTGTTCATGAAAACCCATTTAGCTCCAATAACAGATTTACCTTTTGGTTTAGGAGTCAATTCCATACGTCGTTAATACTGAATTGTCCGAGCTCTTCTTGCATTGCTTCAATCCAGCTTTCATCAGCTAAGGCTTCTTCAATGTTTTTGGGTTCTATTTCAGAAATAAGTGCAACAAAGCACTAGACTCTTCTCGCCTTTTGGATCTTGTTCGAATTCCCTCATTAATGTTTCCAATAATGAGTTCTTCAGGATGACTAGACTTGTGCTTCTAGTTACTGGACAGTTTGATAGATTGTTGATCTTTTTCTTGAGTTGATTCTTCATCAGTAACTTGTTGTACTGCTTCTGAATTTTGAACTGCTTCATGGGAGGAAGATCTAGCAGAGTCCGGAACATATTCTGATTCTTCAGTCTGAATTGGTTGAATTTGTGGAGAGTCTTGAAATTTGACGTTCATTGATTCTTCCACGCCTCGAGTCTTCTTGTTGAATACTCTATAGGCTTTGCTTGCGGTTGAGTAATCAAGAAAGAATCATTCATATGATTTTTCTTCAAACTTACCAACTCGATCATTTGCATTCTTCAGAATAAAGCATTTACAACCAAATACTTGAAAATAAGAAACAATTGGTTTCTTTCCTTTAAAAATTTCATAAGGAGTTTTCTCAAGAATTGGTCTTAAGAATACTCTGTTAATAATATAGCAAGCAGTCGAAACAGCTTTAGCCTAAAACCTTGAAGAAATATTACTTTCAATTAAAAGAGTTCTTGTCATTTCTTATAAAGACCTATTCTTCCTTTCCACAACCCCATTCTCGTTTGGTGTGTATGGAGATGAGAATTTGTGCTGAAAACCGATTCATCACGTAATTTAGTAAAATCTTGATTTTCAAACTCACCTCCATGGTCTGTACGAATGCTTGAGATAGTGTGACCTTTCTCATTTTGCACCTTCTTAGCAAACTTTGAAAAGTGAGAGAAAGTCTCAGATTTACTTGAAAGAAAGTAGACCCAAGTAAATCGTGAATAATCATCCACTATTACTAGGCAGAACCTTTTTCCACCAATGCTTTGCGTTCTAGTAGGTCCAAATAAATCCATATGCAGAAACTGTAGTACACGATTAGTGGAAACTTTACTTATTGGTTTGTAAGAGTTTCTTACCTGTTTACCCAAGACGCATGGTGTGCAAAGATCGACTTTAAGTAATTGAGAATGGGCAACCCTCGAACAAGTTTCTTGGAGGAGATCTTGGTGATCTCGCTTCATATTGGTATGGCCAAGCTTTCGTGCCATAGATTAGTTTCATCTTGTACTGATATTAAGCACCGTGATCTTTCATGATTCACATCCGTAAGATAGATATTTCCATGTCTACGTCTAGTAAAAGATTGAGTAAAGTCTTTACTGATTCCTGAGTACGTTCCTTCTTGGAAATTGATCTTGAATCCAGTATCACACAATTGGCTTATATTAAGCAAATTGTAATTTAATCCTTCAACTAAGGAAACATTCTTGATTGACAGACTTCCAATCTTTACCGTACCACGACCGGTAATTCTTCCTTTATTGTTACCACTAAAAGAAACTTTTCCCCCATCTATCTGGACAAGTTTTATGAAGCAACTTGAGTCTCCTGTCATATGTCTTGAACAACCACTATCTAGATACCATTTAATCTTCCTTTTGATAGTGACCTGCAATTAAAACGAATTCAAGCTTTCTTTGGTACCCACATCATCTTGGGTTCGAAGAGTTAGAGCAATAAAAGTCTTTGCCCAATTCCTTTTAACAGGTCTCCAAACCAAAGGACATTCTTTCTCAAAATGTTCTGAGCTTTGACACTTAGAACATTTCAAAGCATTTCGCCAACAAGTTTTACAAAGACTTTCGGAAATGATTTTTATAAACAATTCTGGTTGGTCTTTGTTTGATTCTTTCCTTTACCTTTGGGAAATCAATCAGTGAGATAGTTTCAGAAGTCATTCCAAGACCTAACTTATCAAAGTAGGGTCTTTGTATCGAAAGAATCTTATCCAACTTTTTAGAACCATTTGTAAATCTTTTTGATATATTAGAAATATCATTTTTCAAAAGATTATTTTCTTTGGAAACAGAGTCGAGTTTTCTTTCACAATAGTAAAGTTCTTTTCCAACTTTTTAAACTTTTCTTTCCAAAGTTTTTCCTATTGCTTCAATGTAGAATTTTCCCTTTTCAATTCGGAGATCCTCTTAACAGAGGTTTTTAGACTAAGACAAAGTTCATCAATATATTTGGAAACTTTGACAGGAATTTTTAGATTACTAACCTCAAGCTCACTGTCCTGAGTCCGTAATCGTATCAAGGTCTGAGTCTCGAATCGGATTTTGCCATCAAACAGATATTGGCATAATCATCATCACTTTCTTCACATTCGCATCACTCCAAGTCTCTCGCTTTGAGTGCCTTCCCCGTATTTCTCGGTCTTTCATTTTGTTTTCTTCAACAGAGGACAATTGGATCTGATGTGTCCCTTTTTCTTGCATTCAAAGCAAGTCACTTACTTGTTAGAATCATCTTCCTCTGTTGATTTGTTTTGAAACCTTTGTGAGCTTTGTTTCTTCCAATTGAATTTTATTCCCTTTCTGTTCAACTTTCTGAATCTCTTTATCATGAGTGCCAGTTCTTCGTCATCTAGATCTTCTTCAGAGTCTGTAACATCAGAATAATCATTAGACTTTAATGCAATAGATTTCTTACCTTTTGAATCTTCCTCTTCGTTGGTGTGCTCTACTTCGTAAGACTGAAGAGTTCCAACCGTTCGTCTACAGGGAGTGGAGCAATCCTCTCGTGTCTCTCTTATTGAAATTTTTATGTAATTCCGCCTTTAGAGAGTCCACGTAGGAGTTTGTTGACCTTCATATGTCCCGAGATTGGATGTCCCCGATATTCAAGACCATTCACAATTTCAGTAAAACGACTAAACATGTCGTTATTGATTCTCTCGATCTCATCTTAAAGATTTCATATTTTCCAAAAAGAATATTGATCATTGTTTCTTTCACTCGATCAGTCCCTTCATAAGTAATGTGAAGCCTATCCCAGACTTCTTTTGCTGTATCACAAGAAGATATTCTGTTATACTCAGTAGGGGATAAAGCACAATATAAAGAGTAAATGGCTTTAGCATCAAGAGTCTGTCTCTTGGTTATTTCTTCTTGAGTCATCTCGATAGGATCAGCAACTTCTTTTCCTCTCTCTAATTCTGATGCAGCAGCAGGAATGATTCCTTTATCTACCACTTCCCATTCCAAAGGATCTTTCGATCTTAGGAATGCTTTCATCTTATTTTTCCAGATGCTATAGTCTTTTCCATCAAAGTATGGAGGTCTGGTATTACTTTGACCTTCAACCAACCCTGTAGGCAACATACTAGCCATAGATCTTTTACTCAGAAGTATAGACACTTCTTATAAACGAGTACGCAAGCTCTGATACCAATTGTTAGGACTAGAATTAGCACTTAGAGGGGGGTGAATAGGTGACTAAAACGATTTTATAAATTTTAACCCGAATGAGATATTAATGAATTAAAAACAACAATCGCTGCAAATGAAAGTAATAAAAGATAAAAGGATTAAGGATAGAGAATCAAGACTCAGATTTATAGTGGTTCGGCTTAGACCAAGCCTACGTCCACTCTCCCGCACGGACAGCCCCTTCTGGCTGGATTTCACTAAGAATCAAAAAGAGTGTTTACAATCTCATGCCCTTGAATCCACAAAGTGTAGAAACTCTACTACACTTCCTCAAGATCTCACCACACTTTACTCTCTCTTTTGATTACATGTAATGCTCGAAGAATAAGATCACAAAATAACAAGGAGATTCAGACTTTGGAATTCTTCTATCCGGCTCCCTTCAACAACTTGAGTGTCTCTCTTATATACTTCTTCATGCCTTCATTACCGTTGGCACATTCCAAAGAAGTTCTTCCAATCAACTCGTTGGACAGAATCAATTTAGAGAGATCTCGAGCTCTTAAAGGTAAGTGTAGATAGCCCATCAATCCTGCTCGCCCATACAATCAAGATCTTGGTTTCCATAAGTAGAACTTTCCCAATATAAGTTGCGAATCTTTAGAGAATCTATATTAATTCGGATACGAATATAAGATCTTGTAGTGCCGATTCCAGTCGAAAGATATTCCATAGCCGTTGAAGCAAAAACCATATTAGAAAGAATCGAATAGAAGTTTTTAACTTGTCGGTCGGAAACCGGTCCATGAGAGTAGACTTTGAAACTTGAGTCTTGTTATCGTCGACTTTGATCTTCGACTTTGCCGTAGAGTCGCAAGTCTTTCGACTAGACCGATGGAAATGTTTTGACGACTTCAAAATATTTGAAGAGAATTTATCCAACAGTTTTTGTTGTCTATCCTACTTAATGATGAAATATAAAGCACTTGAAGATGGGAAGAAGTTTCTTTGGCTGTCATAGTTGAAAAGAGGACTTACGAGAAAGGATTCGAAAGAAAACAGATTTCCCTGACATTTACTCTTTCGCGATTGCTAACTACGAAGCTATCTCCTCCTACCGTTGTTCAGGAATTTTAGCTTCTCCCTAAGTTAGCAAGGAGCCAGCCTACCGTCGATATAGCCAAACTCCAAAATGCATCTTCAGTGGAGGAAGCTCTAGAAATTGCTCAGAAGTCTCTTTCGACCGAAGTTGCAGCATGATCGCAGACACTGCCATAATTCAATTCATTCTTTGCTGCTCACTGGAATAATACCAGCGAAAAATGATGGCTCCCTTCTCATGTCCAAATGAACCCGACAAAAAATTTGAGAAAGATGACGCCTCTTTCTCTAGTGTTCTGTAGAGTTCGCGTCCCGACATTCGGCGCTTGAGTGATTTGAAACCGTTGTGGCAATTTGATTTTGACTCTCTATCACAGATCTAGAGGACGCAAATTATGCAATCCCTAGATCACTATAACTAGAACAAGAACATGCATAATTGAGTAGAAAGATTAATGCACCTGTTTTAGGATCCATTATTCTTTAAAGCGGAAACAGAAAAGGGATTACCCACTCATCAAAGGGATTATGCACGCATCAAATCCTTTTCCTCTATTGCCCTCCGTATCACTGGCTCAATGAGGCGGCCCCCTCACGTTTAGCGTTAGGTAAACGCTCTTTAGGTGAGGATACATGTGAGAAATTAGGGTTAGAGGAGAGACTTGAGCACTATTTATAGAGTTTCCAGCCACGCCCCTTCATTACGGGCCAAGCTTAACTCGGCCCACACTAGTAAGTCCCATATTAGACTAATTAAGAAACCTTCTATCTCACCTTAGACCAATCCCCGTAAAACGGTAACCGTTAAACGGTAAATTACAATATCAATTAATGTAGTCCATATTAGGAAAACTTTTACATTCTCCCACTTGGATTATATTAATTGAAATCGTACTGTATGTGTGCACATTGGTCTAGAGATAATTCTTAATAGTCAATCCTATCTCATAAAGTCTCAAACACCGAATCATGGCGATAACTGCATGTATACACACAGAGCTTTTCATGGTCACGAATGTTCTCAACTTTATTGATATGGATCCAATATGGTAGTGTGTCAAATGGACAACATCTCTCATAGAGAGATCCCATTTGTCAGTCACCATTCTCTTACCTTAAGCGTCACAAAAACTTGTGCCACTAGAGAATGTCCATTCTCTTACCTTAAGCGTTACAAAAAACTTGTGCCATTAGAGAATGTCTTTATGGTTCCATGAACCCACATATGTCTTGTCCTTACGGTTAACCATTCTTTATGTATAACAAGACATATGGATAAGGCTAATAACCGGATGCCCCTAGCCTTCACTCAAGGTTTATACAATACCTTGAGACTTTATCAATATGTATTCAACATAATAACAACATATTCAAAAATATTTTATTGAATGCAAAAGTTGATACATATCAAACCATTACAAAATGTAACGAACACAGATGAAACCTTTATTAGAGTAAAGCCAAAATAGCTCCCACTAAACAACAGCATCTCATGATGCTCCTAGGCCCATGCTAATGACATGTCGCTTAAAATACACATGGACGTAGACCTTTAGTTAGTGAATCTGCAACCATATCATTTGTGGAAATATATTATATTATAACGTCACCTTTCTATACCGTTTCTTTGTGGTCAAAAAATTTGATCGCCATATATTTAGACCCCTTGAGACCTCTGTAGTAAATAAATAATACTACAAATTTGTTATCTTAATGCAACCGTATAGGTTTATCCATAAAGTTAAAACGATTAACTCCTTCATGAGGTTCTGGAGCCTAATAGCCCAAGTAACAGCCTAAAAGAATGTTACTAACACTGCTTTCACAGAACTTTATTTACTGCACTTACTATTAACATAAATATATATTCCGTTATTTATTACATGTCATCCTAACAGCCATCAAAGTTTACATCTGAATACCTTACTAGCTGCAAGAATTGAACATGTCTGTAAATTAACATATAATCTCTTGTCATCTTTAAGTACTTTAAAACCTTCTTGGCAGTCCTGAATTTGATTGATATCTACCTAGAAGTCCCGTTGCAAGGACGATATTTAGTCTAGTGCAAATTTGAGCATACATTATACTTTTAAGTGCACTGACACAAGGTACACACTTTAATTAGATTTTCTCAATATCTAAATAATGACAATGTGATAGATTGAGTCCATCACCCTTAACAATAGAAGCAATTCCTGGCTTGCAATGATGTATATTGAATAATTCCAAAATACGATCAGCAAATGTCTTCCAAGAAAATCTAATATAAGAATGACAAACAATCCTTACGAATCTCAGTACAAAAGATAAAAGATGCCTCAAGGTCACTACTTGTAAGCAAAATATCATGTACATAGAGTATGAGAAAAATAAATTTCCTCCCACGACCTTACAAAAGTATATTGAATTACTTTGTTCCCAATCAAACAAAACAACATTATGAAACTTTAATGATGTTATCTGGAAACTTGCTTAAGACTATGAATAAGACTTTTCAGTCTACACATAAGTTTACTTAAAACATGTGCTGCAAAATCTTTCGATTGCACTATATAGATTTTGTATCTATTTAACGTAACTCCATATTAAAAAGAGACTATTAATGCCACGTTCACTTTGAAAGAATCTTTAAGAATACTAGAAAGAAATAATTATTTCTTCACTATAAACTATCCACCCCTCTTTCAGAGTGAAAACTTTAATACCAATTTGGTTTTAAATTCCACAATAAACTTTAATATCAATCTTTCTTTGAAATCCTTTTAGTTTTGTACGCCAATTTGCAACTAATGAACTTATGATCTTTAGGCAAGTCAGTAAGTTTCAAAACACTATGATGTTTCATAGATTGTATATTGCCTTTTATGGCATCTAATCACATACTTGATTGAGGATAAAAAAACAACATTTATTTATGTCGCTAAATCAACCATGTAGTGGATATTGCAGTCATGCTCTCACAAATAGATTATATAGTCAAATGGAATAACCGATCGTCTTTCCTTAACAAATCTCCTGAATAAAGCTACAACCATTTCATTCTGCACTTGAGAGGCTTAAGAAATTTTATCATAACTATATCAAGAATAGTATCTTGAACCTCAACAAGTTTAGTCTATGGTATAGGAGATTTCATAATTGTCTGTATCACAATTATCTATATAGGCAAAGACAAAGACACAATGATTTTCCATCGTACTATTATCTTTAATAGTCTAAGAGCAGCTATCCTCTACAATTACGTTGAACTGTAGAAACTTTACAGTATGTGATTCCATAATACTTGTACCTTATTTAGGGTCATAAAATCAATACCCCTTTGAACAATCTAGGTAAGATATAAAATAACCTCACTTCTGCATGACACCTCTAAATTTAATATGATTCAAGTAATTTATGTCCAGTCCATAACTCAAAAGAAGTTTATGAAACAACTTTGGTACAAAACACCTTTTGTATGTGAAAATGTTGCTTTCAAAATATCAGCCCACAGAAGACCAGATAAATTAGTCTTACTAATCATACTCATCACCATGTTAATTATGGTGCAATTATGCCTTTTGGCAAAATCATTTTGTCAGGATTTTCAGGCATAGTAAATTACATTACCATCCCAAAATTTACCAAGTATTTGACAAATGACCCTTTAGGCTATTTCACATTGTCATACTTGCCAAAATACTCACGGTCACTATTAAGCCTGACAACCTTTAAGACCAATTCTAACCGATCTTTACCTCGGTCAATTTACTTCCACAATAATCAATAGAAGTCTTTAGATAACCGTTAAGAGTAGACAGAATATCAACATTATCACATTTTCTACTCTTTCTTTAAACACGTGTGAGATTATTCCTTAAATAGAAAACTTTTGGAAACAAAATTTTCAACCATATACGAGACGTATATATCATTAGGACTTAAACACAATCTTTGCAGATGTGTCCTAATTTCAATATTAGACAAGACATAATTACAAGCCACTAAGGCTTCCATCATCTTATAGCAGTGCAGTCCGCAGGCAAACCACTTTTCAAGTGCTACAGAATAGAACGCTTTATAGACAGTAAGCAAATTCTATTGCTCTTTTCTCAAGCAACAAATCATATGTCAACAACTTAAAATTTGAAGCAGTAAAAACCTCAATAATAGTGGAGTTATTAATTACAGAAAAGGCGACTGAAAAACAAGCAATGTACATAATTAGCATCATGTGAGAACTGTGTAACTTGACGTACAAATACACATCCAGAGAGTTACATGCATAATCATATAATCACATTTGGGTAGAATACATGATATGTAGTTGTACACTCCTCACATGATAGCGATTATGAGAATATATTCCAATCTTCGTGAATTCATAACCTTTGGGCATATGAACCACTATGATTAGTCACTCCTCCACCACACTATCATGTATCCTTCCATGAACTAATACACAATCACCTCCTTTGGGAGTATGACTACGCATTAGACCAGGAGACATCCCAATCATTATATGAGACCGATATTTCTCAAACCCAATCAAGCTTGCCATTTTGGCGGTCGCTACTCAATTGCATCATTGAAACTCTCTCATACCATGGATATAAACTTTACTTCTCACATATACCATATACATGTGATTTTGACTTTAGTGACAAGGGCAGTAAATCACTAAAATCACATATCATGCTAATTACACTGCTTTATTCATTAATAAAAATTAATCAAACATATATATATTTAAATGATTTGAAAGACAGACTCCAATGAGATCACGGATCACAGTAACACAAGAAACTTCTCATAACATAGAATAAAACATTTCTTGTGCACCCCGATTCAGATTACCATAACAACATAAATAAGATAGCGATTCGAGAGGGTGTATCACAAGTAAACATCAATAGCAATACAGGATACCCTAGATCGACAAGCCTGATAGCTAATCCACTATTGCTCATGAGTTTCATAAGGCAAAACATGACTCCAAGGCCAACAGCTAATTTATTAGCCAATTTTTAAGTAACAAATTATCATTGTTATCAACCAGTGGCCTATTAATTGAGTCAAACCAGAGAACCATTAACAAAAATGGTTCAACTTGATAGACATTAACCAGTGACCAGATGATTTTAGGAACATCATCTAATAATTTAAATGACATGCATTACCCACATTCAGCAGATGTGTTAAGTAGCATAATCAATTTGGTCACAAGTTCTTAAGACGTCCATCATAAAAGGTTATCACAAAAAAACAAAAATGCATCAAGATGCAGGTAAATGAGTATACATGAGCAATATAAGTTTCATAACCTTTTAGTGTTTCTCATCATCTCAATACATAGTTCAATTACTATCTCATAATAGTTGTATCTCATTAAGCCACATTCAGTTCACAATAAAGTTTAATTTTATTAATGAATCACACATTTATAATGTCTACGTGATAACATATCTGTAACCCAACACTTGTATTTCCAAAATCACAGAAAAATATGCGAAAATACACTAAAAATACGCGTATTTAGGGTTCCGTATGTATTTTCACATCCATAAAATTATCAAACATGTAAAATAAATACACCACAACGTAGAGGAAGATCATACGAACCTAAAGCCACCAGCCACGCGCCGATCGGAGGCCCTACGTGCCCGCATGTGCCGCCTGAGTGCGTGGCGTGTGGAGCTCACGCGCGTAGGTAACTGACCGTTAAAACCGGTCCGACTGGCTCCGGCTCGACCACCTGGTCCGACCGGCTAACTAGACCGGTCAACCGTTGACCGGGTCGGGTCGGGTCAACGGTCAACGGGTCGGGTCAACGGGCCGGGCCGGTCGGGTCCGGTTGCTGATGTCACGATGATGTTAACCTTTGCGCGTGCGACGTAGGCGCGAGCCGCGCCCCGCGCATGGGGGCACGTGACCGCGCGTGGGGCGCGTCTTCGACGCCCTAGCGCCGCCCACGGATCTTCTCGTCTCGTTGAGCCCCGTTTGAATTTGTGATTTAATTTTATTTTTATTTAACAAAAATCTCGAAAATCACAAATTAGGGCAAAAATTTTATGCGTTCAAGTTCTAGGGTTATGGAGGCTTTGATACTACTTGTAGGACGCAAATTATGCAATCCCTAGATCACTATAACCAGAACAAGAACATGCATAATTGAGTAAAAAGATTAACACACCTGTTTTGGGATCCATCGTTCTTTAAAGAGAAGCATAAAAGGGATTACCCACTCATCAAGGGGATTATCCATGCATCAAATCCTTCTCCCTCTATCGCTCTCCGTATCACCTGGCTCAATGAGGCGGCCCTCACGTTTAGCGTTAGGTAAACGCTCCTTAGGTGAGGATACATGTGAGAAATTAGGATCGAGGGAGAGAGAAGACTATTTATAGAGTTTCCCAGCCAGCCTCATTCTGCGCTATGCTCAACTCAGCCCACATTAGCTAGCCCTAAATTAAACTAATTAAGAAACCTTCTATCTCACCTAGACCAATCCCCGTAAAATGGTAACCGTTAAACAGTAAATTACAATATCAATTAATGTAGTCCATATTAGGAAAACTCTTACAAGATCTATTTGATGAGCCTAAGATATATTTGGTCCGTTCATTGTCTTAAGTAATTTGCGACACTGCATCACAATTTGGTAAGGAGAAAATCAAAAGGACATAAATTGCCCCCTGCAAATGCTTCTTCAGAGGTTGGCCCATTCTAATGGAATCCTCATCGCATCAGTCGTTGATCTCATAATCTTGTACATCGCATGATGTTGGATAGAGTGACGAAGACTGGAGGATAAAAAGTAATGCATAGTTTTAAGATCTAAGCAACGAAATTGAATCATTTTGTCATACATTTCAATTGATAATGTGGCGATAGTGTTTCTTGGCCATTGGATTGGGAATTTAATGCTTTGTTTGTTTCATAAGAAATGAATGATTTGGAAAATATTTTTTTGAAAGTAATTGTTTTTATAATTACGAGTAATTAGTTGATGAAAAATGTTTTTGTTATGGTTATGTCCAAATGTTTTCATGGACGTTGAAATCACTTTTATTTTATTCATTTTTGTAAACGATATGAACAATGCTTCTCATTCTATTGCATGTAGAGACGGATAAATGTATAGTATTTTTGTTGTCCATGAACAACAAAAATATTTTCTATTGATTAATTTTATCAAGCAATATACATGATCATTTTTTAAAATTGTTTTTCAAAATTAAATATTTCACGTGAGATGGACGCCTAAAGTGTAGGTCGGGATATATGGGCTCTGTCTATACAAAGGTATCGCCCTCGCCCTCCTCGGATCTGCTCGGAGCTTGGGTCATCGAGGAAACATAAAAATCCAAAAAAGAATAATAATAATAATAATAATAATAATAATAATAATAATAATAATAATAATAATAATAATAAAGAAAAGACAGGGCCCAATCATGGACCCAATCATGGACTGTGGAAATGACGACATCACCATCGTAATAAATAATTCATTCGAGAGGTATGTGAAACGCGTACTTTCCTGGAAATGCTTCCTGTTTCTCTCCCTTTCTGGTTTTCTTTTCGATCTCTGACATTTCACGATCAAAGAAAAAGCTCCTTTGCGCGAGCAGAAACATCAAGACCGTTTGGTATAGCCCAGTGGTGGCATTTTCAGTGAGATGACGCAGACAGCGATGTCTCTTTGAGCCTTCGATTCGTGTTTGACCGTCCATCTTTTGTCCGTCCCCCATCCCTACTGTTAAATTTGGTTGTCCCTGTGCTAAAATGTGACGTTTCTAGATTAACTTATTGAGATATTATCCATTTTAACTTGTCCCAAATCGAGCTTTCATGATTTTGTTTTTTAGCATACAAGTAGTTTCTTTTTTTAAGAGGCCACTTGTCCTATGATTGCTCTCCCACCTAAGTGTGTATAAGTTTGGAATTTCAAAACTAATTATTGCTCTTTCATGAGTTAATTTTAATTTTCACACATACACACATGTTTTAGCATCGCTCTTTCTCTATTCGGTGTATAGTTTGGTTCATTTTTACCATTTTCATCATCCTAGAAGGCTATTGGAAGCTGCTCCTTATTCGGGTCGTCTAGCTTTGATGGTCATTCCTTTCTTTCATTTGATTGATTACATAAAAGATTTTTCTATCGTAAGGTCTAAAGAATTATGCAGAAGGGGATGATAAGACTAGATGTGACATTTCAGCACGCCAGATACGAACGAGGAATGTGGCTATCGAGAATCTATGGCTAATTCCAGCGTCATTTTCTAGAGGGATGAATACGAACCGATACCTATTTGTACAACTACAAAATGTTCCCGACAAGTTACGAGGAAAAGCTTGGACCGGTCAACTGCCTGGACCGAGTCAGTTGCCAACAATTCAAGACTCACTGCTTGAAAAGCCCCCGTGGGGCCGTGTCGCGAGGGGCAACTCGCCCCTCTCTCATATTTTAAAGTCGCGACACTCTGTTTTCTGAGAAACCGCGTGGCTCCCTCAACTCATCATTGTATTGACTTGGATCTTTTTCGTCTCCCAATTCTGTACCGGTCAATGCTTTGTTCCTTTGTTCTCCGCATCGTGTCCTCCGAGAAACTTCTCCTTTTCACGCACTCCTCTCCCGCTTGCCTCTCTATATAAAGCATCCCCTTTCGTCTACTACCATACGTGCACACACTCGGTTTTTACTTTGTTCTGAGTGTCCTTCGAGTGTTTTTAGCTTCCAAGTCAAAAGTTAGAGCAGACGCCAATCTCAGTACTTGAAGCCCAAGAGACATGAAGGTGAGATTTCTTAAAGTCCTTCAACGAGTCATCTTCTTTGCATATTAGTGTGCACTTCTGGGAGATGGGGTTCTCGATGGTACTCTCTCCTGGGCTTTCTTGAACACTTTTCTTGGCATCACTCCGTCTCAAGCTCCGTGAGTTATTTACTCAAAATCTAACTGGGTTTTGCTTTTCTCGAACTTTTGCAGAAGTTGGTGGTGAAATTGGATCTACATGATGACAAAGACCGGAGCAAGGCCATGCGAGTAGTGTCTGGTTTTGAAGGTATTGGCTCTCTCCCTCTCTGTTTTTTCCCTTCGTTCTCTCACCGAATGTTCAAACCATCACTGTAATAACTAATCATCTTGTGCTTGATATGTTCGGTTTTTCACTAACCTTTGTCACATAATGCTTTCCAGGGATTGGGTCTCTAAGTATGGACCCGAAGGACAGCAAACTAACGGTATCTGGCGATTTCGACCCAGTCAAGGTGGTGAACAAACTGAGGAAATCTTGGCATACAGATATTGTGAGTGTTGGACCAGCTAAGGAAGACGATGGGAAGAAAGACGGGGCAAGAAAGAAGAGGGCAAGAAGGACGATCAAGTCGCCAATCTCGTAAAAGCCTATGAAGCATACCATTCTACGCCGGTCACATATTACTATGTGCCCCAAGAAGAGACCCCAAATTGTGTCATATGTTGAAATTCTTTGGGCTTCCGGAGCGAATCAGGACTTTGTTTGTACTGGAGGCAAAAATAATATACCGTCTATACACGTCTTCTTTTTGTTTCCCAAGCCTATATCGAGTTACAAATCGAAAAGGTCAAATTTTGGATGACTCCTTCGTGATAGAGTTGTGAAAACTTCTAAATAGATATCCTACATCCAAATTGAATTATATCTAGTTAAATAATCTCTTTTTATTTGCTCTGGAAAAATTAGGAGATTCTCTAAAAGAAATACGAGGTTATGCTTATGGTGGCAACATGCTAGGAGGGTGGTGGTCCCGCTTATGGGGTCAAATAAATATTTTCTAAGAAGAAATATTTTAATATCAATCTCATCGATCTCATAAGTATCATGATAAATCGCTTTTTTGAAAAAGGCGAGGCATCTAAGTCATACAAATAAAGAAATCTATTTATTGATAAGAAAAAGAACAAAAATGTAAACGGTGATTAAATTAATGATAAAATAGAATCCAGTGTTGCGAATAGTTATTTAACTGATAAGAAAATTCTAGTTTTCCACCTTAACAACAAAAGAAAGGATTGATCAAATTCAAATTCCATTGAGTTTGACTCAAAGTGATCAATTATCAAAGAATGACTAGTTATCAAATGATTGAACAACCGGGAGCAATTTATTTACTGTACTTAGTTGACATTCATAAAAAAAGTATCTTATAAATTACAAGTCCAATATACTATGTTTAAAAGAAAGACATATATTCCTTACTCATTATCAGACTATTACTTATAGGGCTAATACTTTTCATTTCACATCTCATGGAAATCCCTTTTCGCTTTGCTTAGCCCTATCCCCCTCTAGGGGTATTTTAGTGATAGATTTTATAGGAATTAGACGATCCTATTTGGTCAAATAGCTAGGGACAAACTCCTATGCTCCTTTCGTTACAATATTTGAACAAGTTCTTGGATAATAAGCCTAAAGGTTTTTTTGTTGATGATATCAATATTAAGGATAATGACGACATTGATCATGATCTTGATATGGAGCTAAAGCTTCTAACTAGAATGAATGTGCTAATTATGGATATGATGTCAAAAACAAACCAATTTTATATTACCCTTCAACTCAAATAATAATAAAAAAGCAATGGTTCCTTGCATAATGTGGATTCCAAATATTCACGATTTAAATGTGAATGAGTCGAGTTAGTTATCTTTCGGTCTATCAATGAACTATCTCTAGGGATTGTCAAAAATGTTCCACTCAAAATATTTTTGTTGTTGCTTCGATACATATACCCTAAAAGTGGATCTTGCTCTAATAGTTTCAAATAAATTAAATATATGCATTAAGATACAAAGGCTTCTTATTCCACAACAATGAAAGCACTTTTTCACCCTTTCACTTGAAAAATAAAATGTTTCAAACTAATGGATTCAGATCCATAACCATGGGTTCGAATGTATGAGATCTATAGAACTTACCAGTGAGGCCCCATCAATTAGTTTACATAAAATAAATCAATTCTAGACACTAATACAATTAGATGTCCTCTTCATAGACAAATTTGGGATTTGTGATCCCAGGTAAGATCGGTCTAAGACATTTCCTATCGATAGGAAGGGTTGTTGCACAAAATGTACTTATAAGTAATTGCCCGACAAAAGAACAACGCAAGTGCTAAAATTTGGCATGGGGGACATTTAAGTGCCAAAAGTTATAAAATGAATACATAAGTGCTACTTTTTTTAAAAGTTGGGACACTTGAGTGCAAAGTCCAACGAATCTTGTCGGAAATCTTACGTGGCTCACTGGAGAGTTGACTTCGCTTTGATTCACCCAAATGACATTGTTTTCATAGTTGGCCAGAATAAAAGCCCTAAATTGACCAAAATGATGTCATTTCCCTAATTGTCCCAAACCTAAAACCCCAAATCGGCTAAAATCCCCATTGAAGTGCTCGAACCCTAGTCCCGAACCCTAATTTTGATTTCTTCCAAATTTGTTATCAATCATTTATTTTGGTGTTGTTTTTGTTGTCTATCCTACTTAATGATGAAATATAAAGCACTTGAAGATGGGAAGAAGTTTCTTTGGTTGTCATAGTTGAAAAGAGGACTTACGAGAAAGGATCCGAAAGAAAACAGATTTCCCTGACATTTACTCTTTCGCGATTGCTAACTACGAAGCTATCTCCTCCTACTGTTGTTCAGGAATTTTAGCTTCTCCCTAAGTTAGCAAGGAGCAAGCCTACCATTGATATAGCCAAACTCCAAAATGCATCTTCAGTGGAGGAAGCTCTAGAAATTGCTCAGAAGTCTCTTTCGGCCGAAGTTGTAGCGTGATCGCAGACATTGCCATAATTCAATTCATTCTTTGTTGCTCACTGGAATAATACCAGCGAAAAATGATGGCTCCCTTCTCATGTCCAAATGAACCCAACAAATAATTTGAGAAAGATGACGCCTCTTTCTCTGGTGTTCTGTAGAGTTGGCGTCCCAACATTCGGCGCTTGAGTGATTTGAAACCGTTGTGGCAATTTGATTTCAACTCTCTATCACAGATCTGTAGGACGCAAATTATGCAATCCCTAGATCACCATAACCAGAACAAGAACATGCATAATTGAGTAGAAAGATTAATACACTTGTTTTGGGATCCATCGTTCTTTAAAGCGGAAGTAGAAAAAGGGATTACCCACTCATCAAGGGGATTATCCACGCATCAAATCCTTTTCCTCTATTGCCCTCCGTATCACCGGCTCAATGAGGCGGCCCCCTCACATTTAGCGTTAGGTAAATGCTCCTTAGGTGAGGATATATGTGATAAATTAGGGTTAGAGGAGAGACTTGAGCACTATTTATAGAGTTTCCAGCCAGGCCCCCTCATTACGGGTCAAGCTTAACTCGGCCCACACTAGCCAGTCCCATATTAGACTAATTAAGAAACCTTCTATCTCACTTTAGACCAATCCCCATAAAACAGTAACCGTTAAACGGTAAATTACAATATCAATTAATGTAGTACATATTAGGAAAACTTTTACATTCTCCCACTTGGACTATATTAATTGAAATCGTACTGTATGTGCGCACATTGATTTAGAGATAATTCTTAATAGTCAATCCTATCTCATAAAGTCTCAAATACCGAATCATGGCGATAACTGCATGTATACACACAGAGCTTTTCATGGTCACGAATGTTCTCAACTTTATTGATATGGATCCAATATGGTAGTGTGTCAAATGGAGAACATCTCTCATAGAGAGATCCCATTTGTCGCCACCATTCTCTCTTACCTTAAGCGTCACAAAAACTTGTGCCACTAGAGAATATCCATTCTCTTACCTTAAGTGTTACAAAAAACTTGTGCCACTAGAGAATGTCTTTATGGTTCCATGAACTCACATATGTCTTGTCCTTACGGTTAACCATTCTTTATGTATAACAAGACATATGGATAAGGCTAATAACCGGATGCCCCTAGCCTTCACTCAAGATTTATACAGTACCTTGAGACTTTATCAATATGTATTCAACATAATAACAACATATTCAAAAATATTTTATTGAATGCAAAAGTTGATACATATCAAACTGTTACAAAATGTAACAAACACAGATGAAACCTTTATTAGAGTAAAGCCAAAATAGCTCCCACTAAACAACAGCATCTCATGATGCTCCTAGGCCCATGCTAATCACATGTCGCTTAAAATACACATGGGCGTAGACCTTTAGTTAGTAGATCTGCAACCATATCATCTGTGGAAATATGTTATATTATAACGTCACCTTTCTATACCGTTTCTTTATGGTCAAAAAATTTGACCGCCATATATTTAGACCCATTGAGACTTCTGTAGTAAATAAATAATACTACAAATTTGTTATCTTAATACAACCGTATAGGTCTATCCATAAAGTTAAAATGATTAACTCATTCATGAGGTTCTGGAGCCTAATAGCCCAAGTAATAGCCTAAAAGAATGTTACTAACACTGCTTTCACAGAACTTTATTTACTGCACTTACTGCTAACATAAATATATATTCCGTTATTTATTACATGTCATCCTAACAGCCATCAAAGTTTACATCTGAATACCTTACTAGCTGTAAGAATTGAACATGTCTGTAAATTAACATATAATCTATTATCATCTTTAAGTACCTTAAAACTTTCTTGGCAGTCCTGAATTTGATTGATATCTACCTAGAAGTCCCGTCGCAAGGACGATATTTAGTCTAGTGCAAATTTGAGCATACATTATACTTTTAAGTGCACTGACACAAGGTACACACTTTAATTAGATTTTCTCAATATCTAAATAATGACAATGTGATAGATTAAGTCCATCACCCTTAACAACAGGAGCAATTCCTGGCTTTCAATGATGTATATTGAATAATTCCAAAATACGATCAGCAAATGTCTTCCAAGAAAATCTAATATAAGAATGACAAAAACAATCCTTACGGATCTCAGTACAAAAGATAAAAGATGCCTCAAGGTCACTACTTGTAAACAAAATATCATGTACATAGAGTATGAGAAAAATAAATTTCCTCCCACTAACCTTGCAAAAGTATATTGAATTACTTTGTTCCCAATTAAACAAAACAACATTATGAAACTTTAATGATGTTGTCTGGAAACTTGCTTAAGACTATGAATAAGACTTTTCAGTCTACACATAAGTTTACTTAAAACATGTGCTGCAAAATCTTTCGATTGCACTATATAGATTTTGTATCTATTTGGCGTAACTCCATATTAAAAAGAGACTATTAATGTCACGTTCACTCTGAAAGAATCTTTAAGAATACTAGAAAGAAATAAGTATTTCTTCACTATAAACTATCCACTCCTCTTTCAGAGTGAAAACTTTAATACCAATTTGGTTTTAAATTCCACAATAAACTTTAATATCAATCTTTCTTTGAAATCCTTTTAGTTTTGTACGCCAATTTGCAACTAATGAACTTATGATCTTTAAGCAAGTCAGTAAGTTTCCAAACACTATGATGTTTCATAGATTATATATCGCCTTTTATGGCATCTAATCACATACTTGATTGAGGATAAAAAACAACATTTATTTATGTCGCTAAATCAACCATGTAGTGGATATTGCAGTCATGCTCTCACAAATAGACTATATAGTCAAATGGAATAACTGATCGTCTTTTCTTAACAAATCTCCTGAATAAAGCTACAACCATTTCATTCTGCACTTGAGAGGCTTAAGAAATTTTATCATAACTATATCAAGAATAGTACCTTGAACCTCAACAAGTTTAGTCTATGATATAGGAGATTTCATAATTGTCTGTATCACAATTATCTATATAGGCAAAGACAAAGACACAATGATTTTCCATCGTACTATTATCTTTAATAGTCTGAGAGCAGCTATCCTCTACAATTACGTCAAACTGTAGAAACTTTACAGTATGTGATTCCATAATACTTGTACCTTATTTAGGGTCATAAAATCAATACCCCTTTGAACAATCTAGGTAAGATACAAAATAACCCCACTTCGCATGACACCTCTAAATTTAATATGATTCAAGTAATTTATGTTCAGTCCATAACTCAAAAGAAGTTTATGAAACAACTTTGGTACAAAACACCTTTTGTATGTGAAAATGTTGCTTTCAAAATATCAGCCCACAGAAGACCAGATAAATTAGTCTTACTAATCATACTCATCACCATGTTAATTATGGTGCAGTTATGCCTTTTTGGCAAAATCATTTTGTTAGGATTTTCAGGCATAGTAAATTACATTGCCATCTCAAAATTTACCAAGTATTTGACAAATGACCCTTTAAGCTATTTCACATTGTCATACTTGCCAAAATACTCACGGTCACTATTAAGCCATACAACCTTTAAGACTAATTCTAACCGATTTATTCTTTACCTCAGTCAATTTACTTCCACAATAATCAATAGAAGTCTTTTGATAACCATTAAGAGTAGACAGAATATCAACATTATCACATTTTCTACTCTTTCTTTAAACACGTGTGAGATTATTCCTTAAATAGAAAACTTTTGGAAACAACATTTTCAACCATATACGAGACGTATATATCATTAGGACTTAAACACAATCTTTGCAGATGTGTCCTAATTTCGATATTAGACAAGACAAAATTACAAGCCACTAAGGCTTCCATCATCTTATAGCAGTGCAGTTCGCAGGCAAACCACTTTTCAAGTGCTACAGAATGGAACGCTTTATAGACAATAAGCAAATTCTATTGCTCTTTTCTCAATGTCGTGACCAGTTTTTCGGGTGCACCACCTAAAATTAGGCTAATGGATTGCTAAGCCTAGACTTAGCTCGGGCTCTCCCAAGCCCATACCAACTCGCGATTTAAATTTAAATAACTAGCATGCAAAAAGGGAGTCGCCACTAATCGGTTTATGGTAGGTCGATTAGACACCTAAGTAAAATAATGGGAGAATCATCTTACTCCTACGAACCAGAGATTTGTGAGTTCGGGGACTTGATTACGTTAGATTTCGCTAACGCCCTTTCGGTACCTTTTCTTTTATCTTTTAAAAAAATGTTTGGCAAGCAGGTTGAATTAATTTCACTTTCCTAACATGTGAGGGTAATCATACGAGTGCGCAAACCACCAATTTAACACTCAAGAAAACAAATAAAATAATGCATGACTTACCTCAAAGCAACGAAAGCATCTGCATTGTTAGATCAGAATTCACATCAACAATCTTAGATATGATTTCTAATTAACAAGCAATCACTCAATTTTTGCCTTCACTTTTTAATGAGAATATAGCCCATATGCAATGCAATGCTTCTAATCTAATATGGAATAATATGGCATGACAAAATGTCCTAAACTATATGAATGATTAAAACAATGATTTTTTAATGAACATGCAATAATTAAATATGCAATCTAAATTAATCAAAATGACCTAATTCTAATGATGTGCAATTTCTAATTAAATGAACCTAATAATAAACCCTAAATGACGTGCATTTAGTGGGTCTAATTCTATATGACATGCACATGAATTTTCTATTCTAAAACATGCAATATATTCTAGAAATTGAAACTAATTTATTCTAAGATAAATTAATTCGAAATTAAGGAAAATGCAAAAACATAACTATCTAGATTAAGATTCTATCTAGCTTATATTAAGGATCAGGTCAGAGTAAATCCTAATTTAAACTAAGATATTATCTTAACCTAGCAAGCTCTAACCCAAGATGCAAAAATCAATCTAAGCTTAAAATAAAACGTGCAATTTATTCTAATATGCCATGACGTGCAAATAATGCCTTAATTCCTAATTTTTTATGAAATTCGAAATTAAAATTAAACATGCAATTCAGATAAAAAAAAAAAACTAACATCCTAAATGAGTGCACTTTTCCTTTTTCTTTTTCATGACTCAAAATAAAAACCCTATTCTAAACATGCAAGATAAAAAAAAAAAAAAAAACAAACCTAATCCTAATTCAAACTTTTTTGGATTTTTTACTTTTTACGAAAATAAAATTGACTCAAACGCCACGACATCAAGTCAAACAAGATAAAATTGATATTCGAAAATTGACGAACCATATCTCGCGCATGAGACCGGGTTGTCCAATTTTAAAATTAAATCGCGAATCGAATCTCGGGCATGAGATTGGATTGTCGATTTTTGCAAGGGATTGCGGTCGGATTTCGGGCGTGAAAATTGAACTGACAATCCCTAATTTGAGGGGCACTTTCATGTCGGGAGCTCAACCATGTATCAATGAATAATTACGCTAAAAAAACAAATAAAATAAAGTAAAAAAGTAAAATCAGGCAAATAAATAAAAGGAAGAAAAAAGCTACCTAAATTGATTTTTTTTTTTTTGCCTTTTCTTTTTTGTTTTTCTTTTGTTTTTCTTCACCACCCACACACACGGTTTGTGCTCGTGAATCTCAAAGGGGGAATCGGTCGGATGGGTTCGGGCGAGGTCGGACCGGCGGTGACAGCACGGGGGGTGGAGCAGAGGGACTCGGGTCCGGCAATAGGGAGGTGAGTCGCGTGCGGGCGGTGTCTAGAGCGGCTGAATCGGGCCTGGCTCGGGTCAGATTTTGGCAGCAAAGGTCGGACAGATCTGGGCGGAGGAGCAGGCCGTCGAACGGGCGGCGATCGTCACTCGGGCGTGTGGGGACTCAGGTCTGGTCCTGGTCGCGCGGGTCGACAACAAGTCGGGTCGCGACTTCGGGCTGCTGGCGTCGCTGCTCGAATCGCAAGTCTTGAGCTGATGCAGGTGGCTGGAACAGGGGCGGAGACGCGGTGGTGCGCGGGCGAGCGGCGTGGAAGTCCGGCGTCCGGCACGGTGGTGGCACGGTGAGGCGGCGTCGCGTACGGGGCTTGTGGTGAGGTCGCGAAGGAGCTGGTTCGGTCTGTTGCAGATGCAGGGCAGCAAACGTTGGGGAGAGAATTTGGAGAAGACAATGAATAGTAGATGTCCAATCACTTCCTCTGCTGCTTCTGCTTTTGCTTTTTACTTTGGTGTTTCTTCTCTCCTCAAAACCCACGAAGACCTCCCTCTCTCTTCACCTTTTTCCTTTTTCGGTCAAAGAAGCCAAAACCTCCCCCTTTTTTTTTGGCACTGAGTCCCCCCTTTTATAGGTGAAAGACTTGTGATTTCAATTTTTTTCCGAATCCGAATCCACATTGGTAACACTTTTTTTTTCACCAATTTTATCTCATATTGATAATGATTCAAGATTTTGATAAAATTTTTCTCTAAATCTAAATCCTGCCCAAATAAATCGCAATATTTCACCATATCCACCCAAAAACTCGTCATATCTCAGAAAAATTTTGAATTTCTAATTTCTCATAAGATAATTTCTGACCATTAAAAAAGCTTGGCCAACTAATTAAACCCATCCTCCACCGATTCAATAAAAAAAAATGCAAATAAAAAATAAATGCAACCTAAATCTATACGTTATGTAATTAATAAAATTAACCCCTAATTTTCTATGCAATAAAATAAATAAACTAAATCGCCAGAATTTAGGTGTCAACACTCAAGCAACAAATCATATGTCCACGACTTAAAATTTGAAGTAGTAAAACCTCAATAACAGTGGAGTTATTAATTATAGAAAAAGGCGACTGAAAAACAAGCAATGTACATAATTAGCATCATGTGAGAACTGTGTAACTTGACGTACAAATACACATCCAGAGAGTTACACGCATAATCATATAATCACCTTTGGGTAAAATACATGATATGTAGTTGTACACTCCCCACATGATAACGGTTATGAGAATATATTACAATCTTCGTGAATTCATCACCTTTGGGCATATGAACCACTATGATCAGTCACTCCTCCACCACACTATCATGTATCCCTCTATGAACTAATACACAATCACCTCCTTTGGGAGTATGACTACGCATTAGACCAGAAGACATCCCAATCATTATATGAGACCGATATTTCTCAAACCCAATCAAGCGTGCCACTTTGGTGGTCACTACTCAATTGAATCATTGAAACTCTCTCATACCAGGGATATAAACTTTACTTCTCACATATACCATATACATGTGATTTTGACTTTAGTGGCAGGGGTAGTAAATCACTAAAATCACATATCATGCTAATTACACTGCTTTATTCATTAATAAAAATTAATCAAACATATATATATATATATATATATATATATATAAATGATTTGAAAGACAGACTCCAATGAGATCACGGATCACAATAACACAAGAAACTTCTCATAACATAGAATAAAACATCTCTTGTGCACCCCGATTACAGATTACCATAACAACATAAATAAGACAGTTGATTTAGAGGGTCTATCACAAGTAAACATCAATAGCAATATAGGATACCCTAGATCGACAAGCCTGATAGCTAATCCACTATTGCTCATGAGTTTCATAAGGCAAAACATGACTCCAAGGCCAACAACTAATTTATTAGCCAATTTTTAAGTAACAAATTATCATTGTTATCAACCAGTGGCCTATTAATTGAGTCAAACCAGAGAACCATTAACAAAAACGGTTCAACTTGATAGACATTAACCAGTGACCAGATGATTTTAGGAACATAATCTAATAATTTAACTGACATGCATTACCTACATTCAGCAGATGTGTTAAGTAGCATAATCAATTTGGTCACAAGTTCTTAAGACGTCCGTCATAAAAGGTTATCACAAAGAAACAAAAATGCATCAAGATGCAGGTAAATGAGTATACATGAGCAATATAAGTTTGATAACCTTTTAGTGTTTCTCATCATCTCAATACATAGTTCAATTACTATCTCATAATAGTTGTATCTCATTAAGCCACATTCAGTTCACAATAAAGTTTAATTTTATTAATGAATCACACATTTATAATGTCTACGTGATAACATATCTGTAACCCAACACTTGTATTTCCAAAATCATAGAAAAATATGCGAAAATACATTAAAAATACGCGTATTTAGGGTTCCGTATGTATTTTCACATCCATAAAACTATCAAACATGTAAAATAAATACACCACAACGTAGAGGAAGATCATATGAACCTAAAGCCACTAGCCACGCGCAGATCGGAGGCCCTACGTGCCCGCACGTGCCGCCTGAGTGCGTGGCGTGTGGAGCTCACACGCGTACGTAACTGACTAGTTAAAACCGGTCCGACTGGCAGTGGTTCGACTGGCCTCGGCTCGACCACCCGGTCCGACCGGCTAACTGGACCGGTCAACCGTTGATCGGGTCGGGTTGGGTCAACGGTCAACGGGTCGGGTCAACGGGTCAGTCGGTCGGGTCCGGTCGCTGACGTCACGATGATGTCAACCTCTGCGCGTGTGACGTAGGCGCGAGCCGCGCCCTGCGCGTGGGGGCACCTGAGCGCCCGTGGGGTGAGTCTCCGACGCCCTAGCGTCGCCCATGGATCTTCTCGTCTCGTGAGCCCAATTTGAATTTGTGATTTAATTTTATTTTTATTTAAAAAAATCTCGAAAATCACAAATTCGGGCAAAAATTTTATGCGTTCGAGTTTAGGGTTATGGAGGCTCGATACCACATGTAGGACGCAAATTATGCAAAATCCCTAGATCACCATAACCAGAACAAGAACATGCATAATTGAGTAGAAAGATTAACGCACCTGTTTTGGAATCCATCGTTTTTTAAAGCGGAAGCAGAAAATGGATTACCCACTCATCAAGGGGATTATCCACGCATCAAATCCTTCTCCTCTATTGCTCTCCGTATCACTGGCTCAATGAGGCGGCCCCCTCACGTTTAGCGTTAGGTAAACGCTCCTTAGGTGAGGATACATGTGAGAAATTAGGGTTAGAGGAGAGACTGAACACTATTTATAGAGTTTCCAACCAGGCCCCTCATTATGGCCAGCCAATTCTCAACCTACCACACTACCAAATTTCATATTAAACTAATTAAAAACCTTCTATCTCACCTTAGACCAATCCTCGTAAAACGGTAACCGTTAAACAGTAAATTACAATATCAATTAATGTAGTCCATATTAGGAAAACTCTTACAAGATCTGTTTGATGAGCCTAAGATATATTTGGTCTGTTCATTGTCTTAAGTAATTTGCAACACTGCATCGCAATTTGGTAAGGAGAAAATCGAAAGGACATAAATTGCCCCTTGGAAATGCTTCTTCAGAGGTTGGCCCATTCTAATGGAATCCTCATCGCATCAGTCGTTCATCTCATAATCTTGTACATCGCATGATGTTAGATAGAGCGACGAAGACTGGAGGATAAAAAGTAATGCATAGTTTTAAGATCTAAGCATTGAAATTGAATCATTTTGTCATACATTTCAAATGATTATGTGGCGATAGTGTTTCTCGGCCATTGGATTGGGAATTTAATGCTTTGTTTGTTTCATAAGAAATGAATGATTTGAAAAATATTTTCTTGAAAGTAATTGTTTTTATAATTACGAGTAATTAGTTGATGAAAAATGTTTTTGTTATGGTTATGTCCAAATGTTTTCATGGACGTTGAAAGCACTTTTATTTTATTCATTTTTGTAAACGATATGAACAATGCTTCTCATTCTATTGCATGTAGAGACGGATAAATGTATAGTATCTTTGTTGTCCATGAACAACAAAAATATTTTCTATTGATTAATTTTATCAAGCAATATACACGATCATTTTTTAAGAATGTTTTTCAAAATTAAATATTTCACGTGAGATGGACGCCTAAAGTGTAGGTCGGGATATATGGGCTCTGTCTATACAAAGGTATC
The DNA here is from genome assembly GCA_014182565.1 of Eucalyptus marginata. Taxonomy (NCBI): domain Eukaryota; kingdom Viridiplantae; phylum Streptophyta; class Magnoliopsida; order Myrtales; family Myrtaceae; genus Eucalyptus; species Eucalyptus marginata. The sequence continues at coordinate 5,420,976 of CM024589.1, forward strand.
GCCCTCGCCCACCTCGGATCTGCTCGGAGCTTGGGTCATCGAGGAAACATAAAAATCCAAAAAAAGAATAATAATAATAATAATAATAATAATAATAATAATAATAATAAAAAGAAAAGACAGGGCCCAATCATGGACCCAATCATGGACTGTGGAAATGACGACATCACCATCGTAATAAATAATTCATTCGAGACGTGTGTGAAACACGTACTTTCCTGGAAATGCTTCCTGTTTCTCTCCCTTTCTGGTTTTCTTTTCGATCTCTGACATTTCACGATCGAAGAAAAAGCTCCTTTGCGCGAGCAGAAACATCAAGAACGTTTGGTATAGCCCAGTGGTGGCATTTTCAGTGAGCTGACGCAGACAGCGATGTCTCTTTGAGCCTTCGATTCGTGTTTGACCGTCCATCTTTTGTCCGTCCCCCATCTCTACCGTTAAATTTGGTTGTCCCTGTGCTAAAATGTGACGTTTCTAGATTAACTTATTGAGAAATTATCCATTTTAACTTGTCCCAAATGAGCTTTCATGATTTTGTTTTTTTAGCATACAAGTGGTTTCTTTTTTTTTTAAGAGGCCACTTGTCCTATGATTGCTCTCCCACCTAAGTGTGCATAAGTTTGGAATTTCAAAATTAATTATTACTCTTTCATGAGTTAATTTTAATTTTCACACATACACACATGTTTTAGCATCGCTCTTTCTCTATTGGGTGTATAGTTTGATTCATTTTTACCATTTTCATCATCCTAAAAGGCTATTGGAAGCCGCTCCTTATTCAGGTCGTCTAGCTTTGATGGTCATTTCTTTCTTTCGTTCGATTGATTACATAAAATTTTTTTCTATTGTAAGGTCTAAAGAATTATGCAGAAGGGGATGATAAGACTAGATGTGACTTTCAGCACGCCAGATAGGAACAAGGAATGTGGCTATCGAGAATCTATGGCTAATTCCAGCGTCATTTTCTAGAGGGATGAATACGAACCGATACCTATTGTACAAGTACAAAATGTTCCCGACAAGTTACGAGGAAAAGCTTGGACCGGTCAACTACCTGGACCGAGTCAGTTGCCAACAATTCAAGACTCACTGCTTGAAAAGCCCCTGTGGGGCCGTGTCGCGAGGGGCAACTCGCCCCTCTCTCATATTTTAAAGTCGCGACACTCTGTTTTCTGAGAAACCGCGTGGCTCCCTCAACTCATCATTATATTGACTTGGATCTTTTTCGTCTCCCAATTCTGTACGGGTCAATGCTTTGATCCTTTGTTCTCCGCATCGTGTCCTCCGAGAAACTTCTCCTTTTCACGCACTCCTCTCCCGCTTGCCGCTCTATATAAAGCATCCCCTTTCGTCTACTACCATACGTGCACACACTCGGTTTTTACTTTGCTCTGAGTGTCCTTCGAGTGTTTTTAGCTTCCAAATCAAAAGTTAGAGCAGACGCCAATCTCAGTACTTGAAGCCCAAGAGACATGAAGGTGAGATTTCTTAAAGTCCTTCAACGAGTCATCTTCTTTGCATATTAGTGTGCACTTCTGGGAGATGGGGTTCTCGATGGTACTCTCTCCTGGGCTTTCTTGAACACTTTTCTTGGCATCTCTCCGTCTCAAGCTTCGTGAGTTATTTACTCAAAATCTAACTGGGTTTTGCTTTTCTCGAACTTTTGCAGAAGTTGGTGGTGAAATTGGATCTACATGATGACAGAGACCGGAGCAAGGCCATGCGAGTAGTTTCTGGTTTTGAAGGTATTGGCTCTCTCTCTCTCTCTCTCTCTGTTTTTCCCCTTCATTCTCTCACCGAATGTTCAAACCGTCACTGTAATAACTAATCATCTTGTGCTTGATATGTTCGGCTTTTCGCTAACCTTTGTCACATAATGCTTTCCAGGGATTGGGTCTCTAAGTATGGACCCGAAGGACAGCAAACTAACGGTATCTGGCGATTTCGACCCAGTCAAGGTGGTGAACAAACTGAGGAAATCTTGGCATACAGATATTGTGAGTGTTGGACCAGCTAAGGAAGACGATGGGAAGAAAGACGGGGGCAAGAAAGAAGAGGGCAAGAAGGACGATCAAGTCGCCAATCTCGTAAAAGCCTATGAAGCATACCATTCTACGCCGGTCACATATTACTATGTGCCCCAAGAAGAGACCCCAAATTGTGTCATATGTTGAAATTCTTTGGGCTTCCGGACCGAATCAGGACTTTGTTTGTACTGAAGGCAAAAAAAAAAAAAAAAAAAAAATATCGTCTATACAGTCTTTTTTTTTTTTCCCAAGCCTATATTGAGTTACAAATCGAAAATGTCAATTTTGGATGATGATGGAGTTGTGAAAACTTCTAAATAGATATCCTACATCCAAATTGAATTATATCTAGTTAAATAATCTCTTTCTAATTGCTCTGGAAAAATTAGGAAATTCTCTACAAGAAATACGAGGTTATGCTTTTGGTGGCAATATGCTAGGAGGGTGGTGGTCCCGCTTATGGGGTCAAATAAATATTTTCTAAGAAGAAATATTTGAATATCAATCTCATCGATATCATAAGTTTGCTTTTTCGAAAAAGGCGAGGCATCTAAGTCATACAAATAAATAAGTCTATTTATTGATAAGAAAAAGAACAAAAATGTAAATGGTGATTAAATTAATGATAAAATAGAATCCAGTATTGCGAATAGTTATTTAATTGATAATAAAGAAAGAAAATTATAGTTTTCCACCTTAACAACAAAAGAAATGATTGATCAAATTCAAATTCCATTGAGTTTGACTCAAAGTGATCAATTATCAAAGAATGACTAGTTATCAAATGATTGAACAATCGGGAGCAATTTATTTATTGTACTTAGTTGACATTCATAAAAAGTATCTTATGAATTACAAGTTCAATATACTATGTTTAAAAGAAAGACATATATTCCTTACTCATTATCATACTATTACTTATAGGGCTAATACTTTTCATTTCACATCTCATGGAAATCTCTTTTCGCTTTGCTTAGCCCTATCCCCCTCTAAGGGTATTTTAGTGATAGATTCTATAGGAATTGGATGATCCTATTTGGTCAAATAGCTAGGGACAAACTCCTATACTCCTTTCGTTACAGTATTTGAACAAGTTCTTGGAAAATAAGCCTAAAGGTTTTTTTGTTGATGATATCGATATTAAGGATAATGACGACATTGATCATGATCTTGATATGGAGCTGAAGCTTCTAACTAGAATGAATGTGCTAATTATGGATATGATGTCAGAAATAAACCAATTTTATATTACCCTTCAACTCAAATAATAATAATAAAAAAGCAATGGTTCCTTGCATAATGTGGATTCCAAATATTCACAATTTAAATGTGAATGAGTCGAGTTAGTTATCTTTCGGTCTATCAATGAACTATCTCTCTAGGGATTGTCAAAGATGTTCCACTCAAAATTTTTTTGTTGTTGCTTCGATACATATACCCTAAAAAGTGGATCTTGCTCTAATAGTTTCAAATAAATTAAATATATGCATTAAGATACAAAGGCTTCTTATTCCACAACAATGAAAGCACTTTTTCACCCTTTCACTTGAAAAATAAAATATTTCAAACTAATGGATTTAGATCCATAACCATGGGTTCGAATGTATGAGATCTATAGCACTTACCAAGAGGCCCCATCGATTAGTTTACATAAAATAAATCAATTCTAGACACTAATACAATTAGATGTCCTCTTCATAGACAAATTTGGGATTTGTGATTCTAGGTAAGATCGATCTAAGACATTTCCTATCAGATAGGAAGGGTTGTTGCACGAAATGTACTTATAAGTAATTGCCTGACAAAAGAACAATACAAGTGCTAAAATTTGGCAAGGGAGGACATTTAAATGCCAAAAGTTATAAAATGAATACTTAAGTGCTACTTCTTTTAAAAGTTGGGACACTTGAGTGCTAAATCCAACGAATCTTGTCGGAAATCTTACATGGCTTGCTGGAGAGTTGACTTAGCTCTGATTCACCCAAATGACATTGTTTCCATAGTTGGCCAGAATAAAAGCCCTAAATTGACCAAAATGATGTCATTTCCCTAATTGTCCCAGACCTAAAACCCCAAATTGGCTAAAATCCACGTTGAAGTGCTGGAACCCTAGTCCCGAACCCTAATTTTGATTTCTTCCAAATTCTACAATTGAATATTGGAAATAGAGAGTGGGACTTTTAGTAGCGGCTCAAATTCCTCTCACCCAAGCGAAGGAGAAGGCGAGCGTTTTTGTTTTTGTAGGTTATTGAGTCCAAGAAGAACATCATGGACTCGAATGAATTCCGGGAGAAGATTTTATAGATGCGTAGTAGGCTCGAAGTGCAAATATTTCAAATGAGTCGATGCGAAGTTCTTTCACTAAGCCACATAGGTGATATTGGACCTATTTCATGGACGGCATCAATCTCCATCTACATTTGTGGACGACTTGGACGATGTTGACTCAATGTAAGCTGAAACATCTTTGACTAACCATTTGAAGAATGGAGTTTCAAGGATGAAAATTGAAAGGAAAGTGTTATCAAGCGTTTATTGTGGTGTTGTTTTTGTTGTCTATCTTATTTAATGATGAAATATAAAGCACTTGAAGATGGGAAGAAGTTTCTCTGGCTGTCATAGTTGAAAAGAGGACTTACGAGAAAGGATCCGAAAGAAAACAGATTTCCCTAACATTTACTCTTTCGCGATTGCTAACTGATGAAGCTATCTCCTCCTACTGTTGTTCAGGAATTTCAGCTTCTCCCTAAGTTAGCAAGGAGCCAGCCTATTGTCAATATAGCCAAACTCCGGAATGCATCTTCAGTGGAGGAAGCTCTAGAAATCGCTCAGAAGTCTCTTTCGGCCGAAGCTGCAGCGTGATCGCAGACACTGCCATAATTCAATTCATTCTTTGCTGCTCACTGGAATAATACTAGTGAAAAATGATGGCTCCCTTCTCATGTCCAAATGAACCCGACAAATAATTTGAGAAAGATGACGCCTCTTTCTCTGGTGTTCTGTAGAGTTCGCGTCCCGACATTCGGCGCTTGAGTGATTTGAAACCGTTGTGGCAATTTGATTTCGACTCTCTATCACAGATCTGTTTGATGAGCCTAAGATATATTCAGTCCATTCATTGTCTTAAGTAATTTGCGACACTGCATCACAATTTGGTAAGGAGAAAATCGAAAGGACATAAATTGCCCCCTGCAAATGCTTCTTCAGAGGTTGGCCCATTCTAAATGGAATCCTCATCGCATTAGTCGTTCATCTCATAATCTTGTACATCGCATGATGTTAGATAGAGCGACGAAGACTGGAGGATAAAAAGTAATGCATAGTTTTAAGATCTAAGCAACGAAATTGAATCATTTTATCATACATTTCAATTGATCATGTGGCGATAGTGTTTCTCGGCCATTGGATTGGGAATTTAAGGCTTTGTTTGTTTCATAAGAAATGAATGATTTTGAAAATATTTTCTTGAAAGTAATTGTTTTTATAATTACGAGTAATTAGTTGATGAAAAATGTTTTTGTTATGGTTATGTCCAAATGTTTTCATGGATGTTGAAAGCAATTTTATTTTATTCATTTTTGTAAACGATATGAACAATGCTTCTCATTCTATTGCTTTATTTCTTGTAGAGACGGATAAACGTATAGTATCTTTGTTGTTCATGAACAAAAAAAAAAATTTCTATTGATTAATTTTACAAGCAATATACACGATCATTTTTAAGAATGTTTTTCAAAATTAAATATTTCACGTGAGATGGACGCCTAAAGTGTAGGTCGGGATATATGGGCTCTGTCTATACAAAGGTATCGCCCTCGCCCTCCTCGGATCTGCTCGGAGCTTGGGTCATCGAGGAAACATAAAAATCCAAAAGAATAATAATAATAATAATAATAATAATAATAATAATAATAATAATAATAATAATAATAAAGAAAAAGACAGGGCCCAATCATGGACCCAATCATGACTGTGGAAATGACGACATCACCATCGTAATAAATAATTCATTCGAGACATGTGTGAAACGCGTACTTTCTTGGAAATGCTTCCTGTTTCTCTCCCTTTCTGGTTTTCTTTTCGATCTCTGACATTTCACGGTCGAAGAAAAAGCTCCTTTGCGCGAGCAGAAATGTCAAGAACGTTTGGCATAGCCTAGTGGTGGCATTTTCACTTAGCTGACGTAGACAACGATGTTTCTTTGAGCCCTCGATTCGTGTTTGACCGTCCATCTTTTGTCGGTCCCCCATCCCTATCGTTAAATTTGGTTGTCCCTGTGCTAAAATGTGACGTTGCTAGATTAACTTATTGAGATATTATCCATTTTAACTTGTCCCAAATCGAGCTTTCATGATTTTGTTTTTAAGCATACAAGTAGTTTCTTTTTTTAAGAGGCCACTTATCCTATGATTGCTCTTCCACCTAAGTCTGCATAAGTTTGGAATTTCAAAACTAAATATTGCTCTTTCATGAATTAATTTTAATTTTCACACATACACACATGTTTTAGCATCGCTCTTTCTCTATTCGGTGTATAGTTTGGTTCATTTTTACCATTTTCATCATCCTAGAAGGCTATTGGAAGCTGCTCCTTATTCAGGTCGTCTAGTTTTGATGGTCATTCATTTCTTTCGTTCGATTGATTACATAAATGATTTTCTATCGTAAGGTCTAAAGAATTATGCAAAAGGGGATGATAAGACTAGATGTGACATTTTAGCACGCCAGGCAGGAACGAGGAATGTGGCTATCGAGAATCTATGGCTAATTCCAGCGTCATTTTCTAGAGGGACGAATACGAACGAGAGAATTTCCAAAAAAGTCTTAAACTTATTGCAATTGTGTCAATTCAGTCTTAAACTTTTTTTTTAGCCAATTTAGTTCTAAACCTTTTACAATTGTGCTAATTTAGTCCATCCGGCCAAAATTGGCCGGCCGGCACTGACGTGGATGCCGGCCGAGAACTGCTGGTCGGCAAACAATTTTTTAATTTTTATTTTGAATGTTTGAATGTTTGAATTTTTTTTTCTTTTTTTTTTCCCTACCTTCTTCTTCCTCTGGCCGGCGCCGGCAGCCTTGCCGGCCACTGGCGAGGCTGCTGTCGCCAGATCTGGCGAGGCTCGACCTCGCCATGGCCGGGCGAGGCCGAGCCTCGCCTTGGCCGGGCGATGGTGGCCTCGCGCGGTCGCCGGGAAGGCTCGCCCCCGCCGGCCACTAGCGAAGGCGAGCCTCACCGGCCGACGGTGAGGCCGGCTGCCCGATCTAGCGAGGCTCGCCTTCGCTAGTGGCCGACGGGGCGAGCCTCACCGGCCCTCACCTGCCGGTGTCGGTGTCGGCCGAGGAAGAAGAAGGTGGAAAAAAATTCAAAAATAAAAAATAAAAAATTCGAAAAAAAAAAAAAAAAATATTAAAAAATCATTATTGGCCAATTGTCTTCAACCTAAGCATCCACGCGTCGGCCACGCCATTTTGGCTAGGATGGATTAATTGATATAATTGTTAAAGGTTTATAATCAAATTGGCCAAAAAAAAAGTTTATGATTGAATTAGCACAATTGCAATAGGTTTAGGAGTTTTTTGGTAATTCTCCCGATATGAACCGATACCTATTGTACAACTACAAAATGTTCCCGACAAGTTACGAGGAAAAGCTTGGACCGGTCAACTGCCTGGACCGAGTCAGTTGCCAACAATTCAAGACTCACTGCTTGAAAAGCCCCCGTGGGGCCGTGTCGCGAGGGCAACTCGCCCCTCTCATATTTTAAAGTCGCGACACTCTGTTTTCTGAGAAACCGCGTGGCTCCCTCAACTCATCATTGTATTGACTTGGATCTTTTTCGTCTCCCAATTCTGTACGGGTCAATGCTTTGTTCCTTTGTTCTCCGCATCGTGTCCTCCGAGAAACTTCTCCTTTTCACGCACTCCTCTCCCGCTTGCCGCTCTATATAAAGCATCCCCTTTCGTCTACTACCATACGTGCACACACTCGGTTTTTACTTTGCTCTGAGTGTCCTTCGAGTGTTTTTAGCTTCCAAATCAAAAGTTAGAGCAGACGCCAATCTCAGTACTTGAAGCCCAAGAGACATGAAGGTGAGATTTCTTAAAGTCCTTCAACGAGTCATCTTCTTTGCATATTAGTGTGCACTTCTGGGAGATGGGGTTCTCGATGGTACTCTCTCCTGGGCTTTCTTGAACACTTTTCTTGGCATCTCTCCGTCTCAAGCTTCGTGAGTTATTTACTCAAAATCTAACTGGGTTTTGCTTTTCTCGAACTTTTGCAGAAGTTGGTGGTGAAATTGGATCTACATGATGACAGAGACCGGAGCAAGGCCATACGAGTAGTTTCTGGTTTTGAAGGTATTGGCTCTCTCTCTCTCTCTCTGTTTTCCCCTTCATTCTCTCACCGAATGTTCAAACCGTCACTGTAATAACTAATCATCTTGTGCTTGATATGTTCGGCTTTTCGCTAACCTTTGTCACATAATGCTTTCCAGGGATTGGGTCTCTAAGTATGGACCCGAAGGACAGCAAACTAACGGTATCTGGCAATTTCGACCCAGTCAAGGTGGTGAACAAACTGAGGAAATCTTGGCATACAGATATTGTGAGTGTTGGACCAGCTAAGGAAGACGATGGGAAGAAAGACGGGGGCAAGAAAGAAGAGGGCAAGAAGGACGATCAAGTCGCCAATCTCGTAAAAGCCTATGAAGCATACCATTCTACGCCGGTCACATATTACTATGTGCCCCAAGAAGAGACCCCAAATTGGGTCATATGTTGAAATTCTTTGGGCTTCCGGACCGAATCAGGACTTGTGTTTGTACTGGAGGCAAAAAAAAAAAAATATCGTCTATACAGTCTTCTTTTTTTTCCCAAGCCTATATTGAGTTACAAATCGAAAAGGTCAAATTTTGGATGATGGAGTTGTGAAAACTTCTAAATAGATATCCTACATCCAAATTGAATTATATCTAGTTATAATCTCTTTTTAATTGCTGTGGAAAAATTAGGAGATTCTCTAAAAGAAATACGAGGTTCTGCTTCCGGTGGCAACATGCTAGGAGGGTGGTGGTCCCACTTATGGGGTCAAATCAATATTTTCTAAGAAGAAATATTTTAATATCAATCTCATCGATCTCATAAGTATCATAACAAGTCCCATCTATTGAATCACTTTTTCGAAAAAGGTGAGGCATCTAAGTCATACAAATAAAGAAATCTATTTATTGATAAGAAGAAAAAAAAATGTAAATGGTGATTAAATTAATGATAAAATAGAATCCGGTGTTGTGAATAGTTATTTAATTGATAATAAAGAAGGAAAATTCTTGGCTCAGTTTTTCACCTTAACAACAAAAGGAAGGATTGATCAAATTCAAATTCCATTGAGTTTGACTCAAAGTGATCAATTATCAAAGAATGACTAGTTATCAAATGATTGAACAACCAGGAGCAATTTATTTACTATACTTAGTTGACATTCATAAAAAAGTATCTTATGAATTACAAGTTCAATATACTATGTTTAAAAGAAAGACAGATATTCCTTACTCATCATTAGACTATAACTTATAGAGCTAATACTTTTCATTTCACATCTCATGGAAATCCCTTTTTGCTTTGCTTAGCCCTACCCCCCTCTAGGGGTATTTTAGTGATAAGTTCTATAGGAATTGGACGATCTTATTTGGTCAAATAGCTAGGGACAAACTCCTATGCTCCGTTCGTTACAATATTTGAACAAGTTCTTGGATAATAAGCCTAAAGGTTTTCTTGTTGATGATATTGATATTGAGGATAATGACGACATTGATCGTGACCTTGATATGGAGCTGAAGCTTCTAACTAGAATGAGTGTGCTAACTATGGATATGATGTCAGAATTAAACCATAGGAAGTAGCATTTTTAACGCTTTCTTCATAATTAGTCTTCTCGCTAGCAACAACAACATTTGTAGCTCCTTCGGCCTTGTTTAAAACTTCATTAGTCACTTGCAAAGTTGCAAACTTATCTAACAAAAACTCAATTTGCTTTTTCCTTGATTGAGCAAGCTCCTCATCGTCATTATCATCACTTGATAAATTTTCAAAAGCTAACGCTTCATCGTCATCATAATTGGATTCAGCTATGTTCCAATCTAATCCAGTGATAGTGATATCACCTACATCAACATCACTTTGGTGAACTACATCTACGTCCTTCTCCACCCTCTCTTGTTTGTTGTCCTTCATTCCTATCTTCACTACTAGCGTGAACACCATCTCCCTTTTTTCCTACTTGAGTGCTCTCTCCGTCATCATCTTCATTCTCAATATCACTATTGTACTCAATGTACACTTTCGCTTCTTCACCATGAAGATAATGGTACAAGACATCCCTAAAACCATTATTATCTTCTAAGCTTTTCAAACTATCTTTCAAGCTCTTCTGAGGGACACAATACAACATTTTCTATACTTTGCATGACAAATAGTTTACTAGATCCCTAACAAATTTAATATAAGATGCATTCTTTATATCGTCAAAAATAGTGCAATCATTTTCCCCCTCATACTCCCACTCATTCTCCCCAATCGCAAAGTCGCTATCGTAACAAACAATGATAGCAACATAATCCTTATCATAAACTATTTCTGCAACCAAGAAAAAAACAATTAACTTTTGGGACCACATCAACAAAGGACAACAGACAATTGCACATGGAGGTCCCACACTCTTATAGACTTTATTAAAGAAAATGGAAGAGATGCACATGTAATTTATTAGAAAGAACTAACAAGATGTAATTGCCCCATAGATCCTATATCTATCTATATGAAGAAGAAATCATGTAACGAAGGGGATTCTTATTTGTACAAATGGTACTTCGAACTTGGAACGAGCATGAAGAAATTAACGATACTTCTTTATCTTTTGAGTTGTTCTGCCGGATCGATCGCTCAAGACCTTTGGTCTCTACCCGGACCCGATGAAAAAAATGAGATCACTTCTTATGGACTCGTTGAGAATGATTCTGATCTAGTTCATGGCCTATTAGAAGTAGAAGGCGCTCTGGTGGGATCCTCGCGGACAGAAAAAGATTACAGTCAGTTTGATAATGATCGAGTGACATTGCTTCTTCGGCCCAAACCAAGGAATCCCTTAGATATGATGCAAAATGGATCTTGTTCTATCGTTGATCAGAGATTTCTCTATGAAAAATACGAATCGGAGTTTGAAGAAGGGGAAGGAGAAGGAGTCCTCGACCCGCAACAGATAGAGGAGGACTTATTCAATCACATAGTTTGGGCTCCTAGAATATGGCGCCCTTGGGGCTTTCTATTTGATTGTATCGAAAGGCCCAATTCATTGGGATTTCCCTACTGGGCCAGGTCATTTCGGGGCAAGCGGATCATTTATGATGAAAAGGAGGAGCTTCAAGAGAATGATTCGGAGTTCTTGCAGAGTGGAACCATGCAGTACCAGACACGAGATAGATCTTCCAAAGAACAAGGCTTTTTTCGAATAAGCCAATTCATTTGGGACCCTGCAGATCCACTCTTTTTCCTATTCAAAGATCAGCCCTTTGTCTCTGTGTTTTCACATCGAGAATTCTTTGCAGATGAAGAGATGTCAAAGGGGCTTCTTACTTCCCAAACAGATTCCCCTACATCTATATATAAACGCTGGTTTATCAAGAATACGCAAGAAAAGCACTTCGAATTGTTGATTCATCGCCAGAGATGGCTTAGAACCAATAGTTCATTATCTAATGGATTTTTCCGTTCTAATACTCCATCCGAGAGTTATCAGTATTTATCAAATCTGTTCCTATCGAACGGAAGGCTATTGGATCAAATGACAAAGACATTGTTGAGAAAAAGATGGCTTTTCCCGGATGAAATGAAAATCGGATTCATGTAACAGTAGAAAGGTTTCCTATTACTTAGCCGGAAAAATATGTGGCCATGAAATAGGGATTAAGTGGAACAGAATTGACTGAGTGGTAGAGTCGTGGAAACACCTCTTTCTTCCCTATTTTGGACCTTAGCTCCACGGAACAATATGCTACTGCTGAAACACGGAAGAATTGAAAACAGTGACGTCGCTTTGATTCCTGTTCGTTCGTCCGTCTTCTGTCCCGACCCCCTCTCTCCTATTAAATTTCATTGTCGTCCCTAGATTTTTTTTCTGTGTGGTTTGTCATCTTTAGATTAACTTGTTAAAAAATTATTGACTTTGACCCGTTCTATATTTTTATTTTTTGAGTGTAGGTGGCCATCTTTCTAAAAGTGTTCCAAACTAAGCACGCTTAATTGTGGAGTTCTAAAACTAAGTATAATTGTTACATTAAAAATCATCTGATTTGTTGCGGTGTGATTTATTCTCCTCATTGACAAGATGGCTCAAGGTACACTAAGAGGTTTTATAATTTGAGCTCATATTTTATTAATAATTGGGCCTTTGGCCCATGAATAATTACTTATATAAAGTAATTGAGGAATGTAATAAAGATATGCTAATTATAGTGGAATTCTCAGTTAAACGTAAGCCTAGTTTTAGAGTGAATTAGTATAAAATATTGTCTTAAATTTTCTTTCTCACTTTTACTTTTTATTTTTTTGTGATTGTGTGACGAATCCTATCATAATTCTAGTTTTCACACACACATACAATACATAAATAAATAAATAAATAAATAAATAATTATATATATATATATATATATATATAATAAATAAATAAATAAATAAATATATATATAATTGCTCTCCTTAGTTGATAGATAGTTTGGTTTTTTTCTCACCTCTTTGGCCATCCAAGAAGCTTGCTGAGAGCCGCACCTTATTTAGGCCTTCTGATCCCAGCAACCACTCATCGCTTTTGTCAGATCGGGTTATAACATAAAAGATTTTCCATTATAAAGTCTAAAGTATTATGTGTAAGGGAATGATTAAGCCGGACATAGCATTTTGACACGCAGGGAGAAACGTGGAATGCGGCCATTTTACTGCCCACCCACGTCGGACTGAATCATTACTTCGAAGATTTTCTATCTTAAAGTCTAAAGAATTACATATAAGGGGTTGATTAAATTGGACGTGACATTTCGAGACATGGAATGCTGCTATCGAGAATTGATATATGATTTCTACGCATTTTTTATATGGAAAATACCAATTTTGTCTGAAACCGATTATACAAGTACCATATCAATCATACACTTTTCAAATTCTTGCCAATGAAGTTCTGAAGATTTGCGCAGAATTTCAATATGATCCTTCCCGCCTATTGCCACCGGAAATCACCCAACCTGGCGACCCAAGTAGGACGATGTTTCGAGTGAGGGTGGCGTTTCTCGCATAACTAAATTCATATGTTAATCTTGGCAGCAGCAAAGCCAAGGGAGCATTTGGCAATTTCTTCACGACAAGTTATGACGAAAAGCTTGGACCAGTCAACTGGGTGGACTGAATTACTTGCCAACTGTTCAAGACTCACTGCTTGAAAAGTCCCCGAGTCGTCTCTCTCTTTCATTTTAAAGCCGCGACTCACTGTTTTCGATCGTCTCGACCCGTTTAATTTTCTGAGAAACCGTGTGCCTCTTTCCCTCAACTCATTATTGTATTGACTTGATCTTTTTCGTCTCCCAAATCTGTACGGGTCAATGATTTGTCCCTCCGTTCTCCCGATCGTGTCCTCCAAGAAACTTCTAACTTTCACGCACTTTTCTCATGCTCGCCACTATAAATAAAGCAACCCTTTCCGTCCACTATACGTGCACACACTCAGTTTGGGAAAAGTGTTAAAAAAGTTATAAACCTTTTGTATTTGTGCCAATTTAGTCCAAAACCTTTTTTGGGTGTTAATTAAGTCCTAAACATTTTTAAGTTGTACCAATTTAGTCATTTTTGGTTAATTTTAGCCAGTTTTTTGTTTGGGACGCGGCCGGTTGGCGTGGGACGATGTGCTAACGTGGATAACTTTTTAATAATATTTTAATATTTTTTATTTTTTTTTTTATTTTTTCCCTCCTCCTTCCTCCAGCCGGTTGCCGGAACTTGGCGATCGGCTAGAGGCAACGGCTGGCGAGGTTGAGGTATCGTTCGTACACATCTTCTCTTTGTTTCCCGAGCCTATAGTGAGTTACAGACAGAGTTCGAAAAGGTCAAATCTTGGATGATTCCATCATACATGATGGAGTTGCGAAAACTTCTGGATAGGTACCCTACATCTGAACTGAATTCTTTCTGGTTAAAGAATCTCTTTCTAGTTGCTCTGGAAAAATTAGGAGATTCTCTAGAAGAAATACGGGGTTCTGCTTCTGGCGGCAACATGCTATGGGGTGGTGGTCCCGCTTATGGGTTCAAATCAATACGTTCTAAGAAGAAATATTGGAATATCAATCTCATCGATCTCATAAGTATCATACCAAATCCCATCCATCGAATCACTTTTTCGAAAAAGACGAGACATCTAAGTCATACAAGTAAAGAGATCTATTCATTGATAAGAAAAAGAAAAAATGTGAACGGTGATTGGATTGATGATAAAATAGAATCCTGGGTCGCGAACAGTGATTCGATTGATGATAAAGAAAGAGAATTCTTGGTTCAGTTTTCCACCTTAACGACAGAAAAAAGGATTGATCAAATTCTATTGAGTTTGACTCATAGTGATCATTTATCAAAGAATGACTCTGGTTATCAAATGATTGAACAACCGGGAGCAATTTACTTACGATACTTAGTTGACATTCATAAAAAGTATCTAATGAATTATGAGTTCAATACATTCTGTTTAGCAGAAAGACGGATATTCCTTGCTCATTATCAGACAATCACTTATTCACAAACCTCGTGTGGGACTAATAGTTTTCATTTCACATCTCATGGAAAACCCTTTTCGCTCCGCTTAGCCCTATCCCCTTCTAGGGGTATTTTAGTGATAGGTTCTATAGGAACTGGACGATCCTATTTGGTCAAATACCTAGCGACAAACTCCTATGTTCCTTTCATTACAGTATTTCTGAACAAGTTCCTGGATAACAAGCCTAAAGGTTTTCTTATTGATGATATCGATATTGAGGATAGTGACGATATTGAGGATAGTGACGATATTGATCGTGACCTTGATACGGAGCTGGAGCTTCTAACTAGGATGAATGCGCTAACTATGGATATGATGCCGGAAATAGACCGATTTTATATTACCCTTCAATTCGAATTAGCAAAAGCAATGTCTCCTTGCATAATATGGATTCCAAACATTCATGATCTGGATGTGAATGAGTCGAATTACTTATCCCTCGGTCTATTAGTGAACTATCTCTCCAGGGATTGTGAAAGATGTTCCACTCAAAATATTCTTGTTATTGCTTCGACTCATATTCCCCAAAAAGTGGATCCCGCTCTAATAGATCCGAATAAATTAAATACATGCATTAAGATACGAAGGCTTCTTATTCCACAACAACGAAAGCACTTTTTCACCCTTTCATATACTAGGGGATTTCACTTGGAAAAGAAGATGTTCCATACTAATGGATTCGGGTCCATAACCATGGGTTCCAATGTACGAGATCTTGTAGCACTTACCAATGAGGCCCTATCGATTAGTATTACACAAAAGAAATCAATTCTAGACACTAATACAATTAGATCTGCTCTTCATAGACAAACTTGGGATTTGCGATCCCAGGTAAGATCGGTTCAGGATCATGGGATCCTTTTCTATCAGATAGGAAGGGCTGTTGCACAAAATGTACTTCGAAGTAATTGCCCCATAGATCCTATATCTATCTATATGAAGAAGAAATCATGTAACGAAGGGGATTCTTATTTGTACAAATGGTACTTCGAACTTGGAACGAGCATGAAGAAATTAACGATACTTCTTTATCTTTTGAGTTGTTCTGCCGGATCGATCGCTCAAGACCTTTGGTCTCTACCCGGACCCGATGAAAAAAATGAGATCAATGATATATTTCCGTCTTTTGAAATAGTTGTTAAAGTTTGAATTCTTCTTCAAAGTCTGTTGTTCATTAGATTCAGTTTAAAAGTAAAAGTATTTTTACTACATTTCGCAAAATCTGTTTTCACACCTATTCACCCCCCTCTAGGTGTTTATACTAGCTAGCTTCGCCCATTTCTACCAAGTCAACGTTAGGAATCCAAGAAGCGAACGGCGACTACAAGCAGTGGTGGATGAAGCAGAAGACCCAAGTATAAAAGGGGCAAGCAGTTGCTTCCCTCGCATCTCTCGGGCTCCATCTTCACTATTCTTGTACAGTTCCCTCTCTCTTTGCACGAATCTCAGTCCCTCTCTAGCCCCTTCGTTGTCTGCCTAGCCGTGCTACTCACCCTCTCGCACTCTCTCAGCTCGCACCAATGCTGCAACCTCATCGCTGACGCCCTCAGTTTAGTCAAGCCCCTTGCATAGCTGCCGTGTCCAGCCGCATCGCCCCTTGGCTTGCTTTGGATAGTCAGAGAACCGACTTTAGCTCGGAACTCCCGAGACCCTATCAAGCCACAACCACAGTTTATCGAGGACCCAAGGCAAGTAGATATCCTCAATTCTATCTTATATCAATCAATTGTTGTTTGACAAAGATGGTTTCCTAAAAATCCCGAAAGCATTGTTTGGATTCTCGTTTGATCAAAAGTTTTGATCGCGTTATCTAGTTAAATTGTTGAGCTCGAAGTAGTTGAGTTTGTGGTTGGCCGTAGAAGCATGGCCGCTTGATATCTAGAGCGTACGAGGTTTGAGATTGCAGAAAATTCAAACTAAGCTAGGGCTGGACTTAGGCTAGGTTCAGTTTAGCCGACCCCAAGATTATGCTAATTTCGTACTGACTTATGTCATGTGAATTTCATAGGGTGTTCTTCACGAAAGTAATCTCTTATGGGTGTTCTATGACATATTTTTAAATTCAAAATTTTTGGACTTCATACGACAAAGATATATTAGAAAAACTACTGAGTTGGAAATCTGTTTTTTTAAAGGTACTGCACCAATCTCTTCTTGCTTGCCATTTTTCATAGAAATTTTGGTCGAGAATTTTAACACACACCCTTCATGAAATTTGTAGAGTACTTCCATGACCACATATAAAATTTTCATGATTTTTTGATCTCATTTATCCCGTGAAATATTCATCTTTTTGCTTCGTCACATTCTACAAATTCTTACTGTTTTGGGCTCGGTTTACAAAAAATTATTTAGAACTATATGAGCTGAATCGGACTTTGAGTCCTTCACAGAAAATGTCCCTCTAGATCTTTTCTGTCTTATGTTAAAATTTCATTATTTTTTAAATCTGTTTACTTAGACAGCAGCTGCCATTTCTAAAGGCGTGTGGAATGCCCTATAAGGCTAGTTAAGGCCTAGGATATGGAATTTTTCTTAGAGTTCATCTAACATCGACACAAGTTTATATTAGTTTGGAAGATAAGAAATGATTGAGGATTTATTAGACTCACGCTTGAGTCCCCATATAGTAGTAACGTCAACGGGCTTTTTGAATTGAATTATGGAATTGCTGCATCATGATATTGATGTGTGACTGAGAATGCCGTCAGTCCTTAGGACGACGATGTCTTGGGTTATAATAGAGATGCTTGGAGGGGTAATTGGGCTTCTCCAAATGCCTGAGGAATGTAAAGCGGTTCCCCTAGATGTCCCCGCGATGCAGGATGGGTGCGAGATGCCAAGGGCTAACGGGGTTTCCTAGATGATGATGGTAGTAGGAAATTCCTATTGAATATAACCTTGGTGCATTTAAATTGAGCTAATGCTTTCATTGATTTGTTATGTTATTTTGAAAAGGTTCTCAGGTAAGTTGATGATTGTTATACTTTATATTGAGACTTTCTCTATGAGTATGGTGATCAATTTATGTAGTATAGACCGGTGAACCTTCTATTTGCTGAATTTAGGCTCATTGGTTATTGACTTTATCTTTCCAAATCAATAGAAATGTCGATCCGACCTGCCTCCCCTATGGTCTATTATGGGGCATTGGTCGACTTCACTTGGCAAGAGGATGAGTTCATAAACCCTGGTTTCCCGGATATGGTCTTTATCCAGATCATGTCTCGTTTGGTTGTGGATATATGGCCTCCGACGAGGCTAGTCATGCTTAGGTTCGTTAGAATGTACGCCTGTGTTAATGGGTACACATTGGGTCCCCTCCCACTGTTCGTCAACGGACGAAGGGATGGAGGTAGCCCTGTCGCATGGAAGGGAGGTGGGAGGGCAGCTAGATTTTTGGGACTTGGAACATTTTTGGACAGAGCTAGGGGCCAAGGTTAGGCGACTACATGTGCAGCTAGGTTGGGATGTGGTGACCAACTTAGGAAACCATTTAGAAATAGAAGATGGTTTCCTAAGGTAGCGCATAACAAAATTTCTGAAACAGAAATTGATTTTGGCCAGAAATCAATTTCTCAATTTCTATTCCCCAGCCAAGTTTCGAGTAAAGAAACCCGTTTGATAACGACTCAAAATTTCTATTTTAAACAATCCGTTTGATAACAGAAAAAAATTTCTATATCTATGAATCATGTTGTCCCCATCCTTTTACTTCACTCTTCTTGGTGCTTGTGATGGTAATTTAATTTGATAAAAGTTGGTAAATCACTTTAATTTATATTGGTAATTCGATAGAGTAGTTAGGAACTTCAAAACATTAGCAATTTATGTAAATAAAAGCTAGTGATTAGTATAAAAAATGCTAATATGCAAACTATAAAAGATTTGGTATTTTCAAATGCTAATATGCAAATAGTGAATGTATTTATTCTCCTCATTCAAGATTTGGGTTCAAGTCACTACACTTTTGCATTCTTTTGAGACCACTTCAGGAGGACAGACGTGTGATCTTCGGTTACTTTCCTATGTGTGAGTTACAGGAGGATTGTGTGTTCAAAAGGTCACGGATGACCCATTAATATACACAAAATCATAGAATGAAATCTTCAACCACAACATCAGGCCAATTGGCGAACGAAGTGATTTTATGGTAGGTACTAGTTGATATGGAGGGAGGCGCAATTTGTGAGAGATTCGAAATTAATAAAATGGAAGTTGTGCTAAAAATAAAAATTGATTAAACAACAACATAGAAAATCCTCAAATACAAAATAATAGTCGAAATAATACTAATACATTACAAAAGCTGAAGATACAATTTCATGGAATTTCCGGCATATTATTATCCCTTGCCATTTTGTTGGCAATGGATTTCTTAAGCGTGTTCATTTGGTTTCCCTCCTCGGTCAATGTATCGTTTGCAACCTCATCTTGCGTAGGTTCGACAAGTATTGCGGATCTCCATATAGGGAAAAGTTCCTATCCATCTTGTCCCGATCACGAATGTAATTATGGATGGCACAACATGCAATTACAACATGTGCTTGCTTTCGAATTGCAAATGGGGGCATGTGCCTCAAAATGCAAAAGCGATTCTTCAATGCCCCAAATGATCTTTCGATGACATTCCTTAGAGAAGAATGCCTATAGTTGAACAATTCTCTTGCAGTTGTTGGTCGTCTCGTTGCACCCCTATAATCATTTAAATGATACCGTTCACGTTTAAAAGGAGTTAAAAATCCCGAATTGCTGCATAACCAGAATCCACGACATAGTATTTGCCTACAACAATGTATTCATACATTGGTCATAATTTGTAATTATAAATATGATCATAAAGAAAATTACTCCCTTAAAGGACAAGCAAATACCTGGTGGCGGCAAAGGAAATTCCAAGCGAGGAGTCTCGAGTGCTGCTGCAAGCACTCGACAATCGTTGGCAGAGCCTTCCCAACCAGCATATACAAAAGTAAATTTCATATCAAATGAACAAGCGCACAACACATTCTGAGTGGTGATGCCTTTCCTACCTCTAAATGGGATTTGCTTCGCCACAGTACGAAGCATGAATATGGGTGCCATCAATGGCGCCTATACAACCCTGTCATTTTATCAAAAACTAATATTATACAAGATAATCAACAAAATAAAATTGATGGTGTAAAGGAATATTTGAGAATTACCTTGAAATAACGTTTATGGTTAGGATTCATAAGAATCTCTTGTGGTACAACATCAAAGGATGGTGGTATGATAACCTCTTTTGCCAATTTGAGAACCGCTTGCAATACTTTAGTGAAGTATTTGCTTATAGTTTGTCCCGATCGTTGGAATCTCTCACATAGATCTCTATTTGAGTTATTGTGACAAATCATAGATAAGAAAATCCCGATTTGTTCATCTATCCCAATATATCGGCTATCTTCCAACCAACCTTTTTCCTTCATTAGATCACAAAAATTGAGAAAGACATGTCTCTCCATTCTAAAAGCTTCATATATTCTATCGGAATGCCCATGAAGAACCTCCCTTATCTATTGCGGTCCTGATAATGAGCTGTCCCTAATAGGTTCTCTCGTGTGCATGGACATATCCACTGCAACAGTGGCTAACCGTGCTATCGGTATATCAATATCATAATCATCAAAATCCTGTCCAATTGATTCAACGATGCTACTTGATCATTAGACACGCTACTTTCACCTTCATCCATATTACCTATATCATCACACAAAATAAGAATATAAACCCATTAGATAAGGACTCCAATAGTAATCCACAATAGCAATAATGTCATCATAATTGCAACGTAAAAACATAAACAAACAAAGTCTCAAATACATAAGTCATGAAATGAAATTAAGCAAAATAGAAATCTATGGAATGTTTCTTAATAACTACTCAAAGAGACTCAATAAGTCCACGTCTCCTTTCGGGTAGAGCAATCATGAAAGCCTCTCTCCAATTGGCATTAAGGCATGACGGTTCACAGCCTTATTGTAAAGATCCTCGCTCCAACTCAGGCATGCCATTTAGAACAGCGACACAACCGGCTGTGGAGTAGGGGTCTACAGGAGGTGGGGCTACAGAAGATGGGGCCTCTAAGGTTATGGAGCCACTTGTTGATTGGGCGGTCCTTGATTTGATCATTTCTTGAATGGCTTTCATGGTGACACCAAGATCATGGCTGTTACTCTTTCTTCTCCTCTTGGAATTTGGAGTCCTATCCAACTTGTGTTTCTCACGAACCGGGGTGGGAGTCGCGTCGATGGAAGGACTCCCGTATCAACATAGTTTTCATTAGATTCCTCCGCATCACCTATTGTAGCACCACCACCATTGTCGCCACTAACAGCATTGTCTTCTCCATCCGACACCACATACTCTTCTGCATTTCCTGCAAAGATACCGCCTTGTAGCATATGTATCACCAAACACAATACGAGGTGTCTGGATACCGAGGAAACCCATCATTCTTGAATTTAGCCCATTCAATATTACCCCGCAAATTTCATAGAAATGACATACATGAACAATATAATTGAAACTTACACCCACAATAAGAAAAAAATGAATCAAGTAAAGTGATACCTTGATATGAGAATCCCATACACTTGAATCCTCCACAGAATCGTTTTGTTGACATTATCCCATCCAAATCCAGATTGTGAAAGAAGCTTCTTAAAACTACTATATTGCTTCTTTAGTTTGTTCACCCTATTTTTCAATTGAATTACATTATAGTGGAGTTCTGTTTGTTTATTGAACTCGACATGTATGTTATCCACCCTACTTTGTTGTAGGTACGGTGGGGCGATTTCCCTTTTTCACCTCTTCCACCAACAAACTTATAAGAACATTGGTCAAAGGCTCGGTCCACTTTGCTATAAATGCTTCTTTGTGGGGTGCCATTTAACCTTAATTGAATCGTATTCAATGAAATATATCGATGATGCACAAATTCAAAAACAAAAGCTTGTGATTAACAAGCACATCATGAAGGATAAGCTGAAATTACAAGTTAAAGAATAACAAATAACAAGAAAAACAGTTACATAAGATTATTAGAAGCTAAATGGTGAAATTTATGATACAACAGTGAGAACCGACTAGGAGCCAGCAACATTTCAATGAGAAATCTCTCAATTCCTTCCAAAGCCAGCAAGCACGCCGGCGAAGGAAACAAAAGGAAAGCGCATCTCTTAGAAATACACATTGAAACGATGATCTCAACCCGTGGATTCTCATCGCTCGCTGTCACAAATGTAAAAGCATGCCCAACAAACTACCTCCCACATAAGTATATGCACAAGTAAAACCCAGATAAGTAATGTCCGCAAAACCACGGAGAAAATGCCATAACTCAACTATCACCAAGACGGCATAGAAGAGATCCACAGACACAAATAGAAAAAAACAAGAGATGGTCCTACATCCACACCATCTCAATTCCAGAATAACACATCTATAGAGGAATATTCCCGGATAGAGAGTAAAAATAGGAAGAAATCAATGAACACGGAGCAACAAAAAACTAAAACAGATAAAAAAAAAAGGAGCAACTTTGTCCGACAACTTGAGTTTCTTAGAGATATCAATATCGATGAGATGACCCTTACCAAAAATATATATATCGATGAGATGAGATAGTTAAATTTGATAGTATAATCCACAATTACATAATATAGATCATAAACAACTTGAGTTCCATATGAAGTCAAATGAACCATAGGGTAGAACTATTAAAAGTTCGCATAAAAAACATGCATATAACATATCCATTATCATTAATAAAGGATACTTCAAGGACTGAAAACTATGAAAACTAGGAACCCACTTCCCTTCTTATGTCAGTATAAAAACTATGAAAACATGCATATAACATATCCATTAACATGTGGGCACCTCTATCGGTTGGTTTTCAGCGTTTGGAGAGGGGCCTGCAAAGGAAGCATTGACAAAGGGAGACCTTTACACCCCACTTGCCATTTCCCCTCTGCACCATCGAATTCCCTTGCCTCTCACGCCCACATTCCACCGAAGCATATGATCTCCTTAAAGTTTGACAAGAGCAGGGGATTATCAAAGTAAATTACAGCACGATCACAAGCACAGGGAATAGAAACATATTGCAGATCACAAGCACAGACTCGAGCACAAATTCCAGAGCACAAGCACAGAACAAGCATAGAACAACCAAGAAAGAGGCGAAAAGGGAAGGATGGATCGAACCTCGTGAGGAATCAAAAGCGTAAAAGGGCGACGGCAACCGGATCCGCGGAATCTAGAGCGGAAGGGGATGCGGACGAAGATGGGCGACCGAGATGGGCGATGGCGACGGCGCGCGGAGTTCGGCGGCGGATCCGCGGAATCGAGAGTGGGTCGCGGGTCGCCTGGTCGATGGGCGGTCCGCGTCGAACTCCGGTGAGGGGACGAGCACCCGCGGAGGAGGCGGGCGCCGAGTCTTCGTGGCCACAACAAGGCGACTCGGATGTCGCAGGGGCACAATGGGCTGCAAGAAAAGGGCAAATCGGCTCGGCGGCGCGGCCGATTTGGGGCTCCGATGGCGTCGTGAGCTCGGGGACGTCGGGACGGCGCGAGTTTCGGGCGTCGGCCTGGAGAGGAGGTGGGCGACGGCGAGGGCGACCGGAGAGGAGCCGGGCGACGGCGACGGCGACGGCGATTGGAGAGGAGGTGGGCGACGGCGAGGGCGACCGGAGAGGAGCCGGGCGACGGCGACGGCGATTGGAGAGAGGAGGTGGGCGACGGCGACGGCGACCGGAGAGGAGCGGGCGACGGCGAGGGCGACCGGGAGAGGAGAGCGGGCGATGGCGATGGCGACCGGAGAGGAGCCGGGCGACGGCGACGGCGATCGGGGACACGAACGGACGAGGCGGGTCCGACGGGATGACCGGAGCGGCCGGTCGAGATGAGCGGCGACGGCGACGGCGATGGCGAGATGAGCGGCGACGGCGAGATGAGCGGATTCGGTTCGGAGTCGCTAGGGTTTTTTGTGTTGTGGTGAGGAGAAGGAATGGGGGAAAGCACGATAGTGAGGTGAGGAGAGGAGTACGTCCGGAAGGAAGAAGTGAGAAATAATTTCTATTTCTACTTCGAAATAGAGAAGCTACAATTTCTAGCTTCTCATTTCTCTTCCAAAACAATTTCGAAAAAAATCGTTTCAGAAATAGAGAAATCAGTTTGTGTTATCAAACGGGTTTCTCCAATTTCTCTATTCCGGGAACGAAAAGAAACCGAGAAATAGAAATTTTACCATGCGGTACCTAAAAATCCCGCAAGCATGGATTTTTTAGGATGAAGTGGCTAGGTTGACTAACTGTAGATATCCTCCATCTTTGTAAGTTGGATGAAGCAGCTAGGTTGACTAACCGTAATTCTCTTTTGATCAAACAAGAATCCAAACAATGCTTGCGGGATTTTTAGGAAACCATCTTTGTCAAACAACAATTGATCGATATAAGATAGAATGGAGGATATCTACTTGCCTTGGGTCCTCGATAAACTGTGGTTGTGGCTTGATAGGGTCTCGGGAGTTCCGAGCTAAGGTCGGTTCTCTGACTATCCAAAGCAAGCCAAGGGGCGATGCGGCTGGACACGGTAGCTATGCAAGGGGCTTGACTGAACTGAGGGCGTCATCGATGAGGTTGCAACATTGGTGCGAGCTGAGAGAGTGCGAGAGGGTGAGTAGCACGGCTAGGCAGACAACGAAGGGGCTAGAGAGGGACTGAGATTTGTGCAAAGAGAGAGGGAACTGTACAAGAATAGTGAAGATGGAGCCCGAGAGATGCGAGGGAAGCAACTGCTTGCCCCTTTTATACTTGGGTCTTCTGCTTCATCCACCATTGCTTGTAGTCGCCGTTCGCTTCTTGGATTCCTAACGTTGACTTGGTAGAAATGGGCGAAGCTAGCTAGTATAAACACCTAGAGGGGGGTGAATAGGTGTGAAAATAGATTTTGCAAAATGCAGTAAAAATACTTTTACTTTTAAACTGAGTCTAATGAACAACAGACTTTGAAGAAGAATTCAAACTTTAACAACTATTTCAAAAGACGGAAATATATCATAACAGATAAAATAAAGGAGTTCAGGGAAGAGAAAATGAACACGAGATTTATAGTGGTTCGGCTTAGATTAAGCTTACGTCCACTCTCCACGCTAACAGCCTTCTGGCTGGTTATCACTATGAATCAAAAAGAGTGTTACAACTTTATCATCTTGACTTCTCAGTGAAGAAATTCTACTGCTCTCACAAAGTCACTCTCCACACACACAAACGGACACACGCACACGCGCGCGCGCGCGCACACACACACACACACACACACACACACACACACACACACAAGGAATGAAGTTGCATGCTTAAGAAGAGTGACACACACACAAAAGCACGCGCGCGCGCATGCACACACACAAGGAATGAAGTTGCATGCTTAAGAAGAGTGCCACACACACAAAAGCACGCACACACACACACAAGGAATGGAGTTGCATGCTTAAGAAGAGTGACACACACACAAAAGGAATGAAGTTGCCTCATTTGTAGAAGTTCGTGTGTATTCCTAGGTTGTTTTAGTCAATTATGCTTAAGAAGAGTGACTCACACAAAAGGAATGAAGTTGCATGCTTAAGAAGAGTGACACACACACAAAAGGAATGAAGTTGCCTCATTTGTAGAAGTTTGTGTGTATTCCTAGGTCGTTTTAGTCAATTACACTTTTGCATGCTTAAGAAGAGTGAAATGAATAAGATAACTATGCTACGTTAACCATGATGTGTTGGGGGCGTCATAGAGATCACTTCTTGTGGACTCGTTGAAAATTATTCTAAAGTTAGTTCATGGCCATTTAGAAATAGAAGATGCTCTAGTGAGATCGTCGCGGATGGAAAGAGATTACAGTTAGTTTGATAATGATTGAATGACATTGTTTTTTTGACCCAAAACAAGGAATCCCTTAAATATGATGCACAACGGATCTTGTTTTATCATTGATCAAAGATTTCTTTATGAAAAATACGAATCGGAGTTTGAAGAAAGGGAAGTAAAACAAGTCCTCGACTTGGAGTAGAAAGAGGGGGACTTATTCAATCACATAGTTTGGGCTCCCAGAATAGGGCGCCCTTGGGGCTTTCTATTTGATAGCATTGAAAAGCCAAATTCATCGAGAATTCCTATTAGGCTAGGTCATTTTGGAGCAAACGGATCATTTATGATGAAATGGAGGAGCTTCAAGAGAATGATTCAGAGTTCTTGCATAGTGGAACTATGCAGTACTTGACACGAGATAGATCTTCCAAAAAACAAGGCTTTTTTTCAAATAAACCAATTCATTTGGGACCTTATATATCCACTCTTTTTCCTATTCAAAGATCAACCTTTTGTCTTTATATTTTCACATCGAGAATGCTTTGCAGATGAAGATATGCCAAAGGGGCTTCTTACTTGCCAAATAGATTCCCCTACATCTATATTTAAATTAGATTTATCAAGAACACGCAAGAAAAGCACTTCGAATTGTTGATTCATTGCCATAGATGGTTTAGAACCCATAGTTCATTATCTAATGGTTTTTTCTGTTCTAATACTCCATTTGGGTGTTATTAGTATTTATCAAATGTATTCCTATCTATCGAATGGCTATTTGATCAAATGATAAAGACATTCTTGAGAAAAAGATGGCTTTTCTCGGATGGAATGACAATTGGATTCATGCAAAGGTAGAAAAGTTTTCCATTTCTTAGCCAAAAAAATATGTGGCCATTAAATAAGGATTAAGTTGAACATAATTGATTGAGTGGTAGAGTCATGGAAACACCTCATTCTTCCCAATTTTGGACCTTAGTTCCATGGAACAATATGCAACCGAAACAAGGAAGAATTGAAATTCTTTGTGTGACAAAGACGGAAGGAAAAAGATTATGCATGGTGTTAAGATCTAAGCATTGAAATCGAACAATTTGTCATAGATTTTGGTTGCATATGTGACAACGGTGTTTCCATTTCGATATTTAATGTTGTTGACACCTAAATTTTGGCGATTTAGTTTATTTATTTTATTGCATAGAAAATTAGGGGTTAATTTTATTAAGTACATATCATATAGATTTAGGTTGCATTTATTGGACCGGTGGTGGATGAGTTTAAATTAGATGGATCAAGCCCACGAAGCGAGCAAGTCGGCCAAAGCCCATATTTTTAATGATCGAAATGATCTCGTGGGAAAATTGATTTCGAAATTTTTCCGAGATATGATGAATTTTGGATAGGGCACATGTGTGAAAGAATATTGCGGTTTATCTTCGCAAGATTTGGAATTAAAGAATAATCTTATTGAAATCTTGAATCGTTATCAATAGGTGAGAAATTTGGAAAATAAAAAGTGATATTGCATGCGAAAAAGAAATCTTCGCGGATGTTGATTTGAAAAGGAAATTAAAACCCTAATCTTTGGTCTATAAAAGGTTTTTTTGCCTAGGGTTTTAGGGGGCTAGACATTGAATACACGGCCACACAAGGGGGCTTTTCTTTTCATCACTTCATAGGGATTTTATTTTCTTTGGGGGAATTTTTCGAGCGATATATAGAAAACACGTGAGAATCGAGAGAGGAGAGGGAGCTCCGCCAAAAGCTCTTCACGGCCGTGACTTTGCTGAGTTTGTGGCCGCACCTTGACACCGACCTTGCTGCCGATCGTCCGTTGCATTGACAACGGCCAGCTTTCCAGTGATCCTCCCCGATGATAGAGTAACAGCGTTCACTTCCTGTCAAGCCGTGATCAATAACCACGAAGTTTTGGGGGCTTCACAGAATATATATACGGCCATTGAGAGAGCAAAGTAACTAGAGAGTGTGAGAGGAAGAGAGAATTTGTCATCATCCGCAGGGAGCTTTTGACCCAAAAAGAGAAAAAGAACTTGAGGGGGAGCAGCAAAGAAAAGACACGAAGAAGAAAGCAATAGAAAAAAGACAAAAGAGGCGGTTCATGTTCTGAAATTCATGATCTTTGTCTTTGCTTTTTGACCACCGAACAAAGGACTCTGCAGATTATCCCCGACGGTGCTAATCTTCCTC
The DNA here is from genome assembly GCA_014182565.1 of Eucalyptus marginata. Lineage (NCBI taxonomy): Eukaryota > Viridiplantae > Streptophyta > Magnoliopsida > Myrtales > Myrtaceae > Eucalyptus > Eucalyptus marginata. Next base: position 5,448,950 of record CM024589.1, read on the forward strand.
GTTGTCACCTTGAACGCCGTCTTGCTCCAACCGGCCACTATGAGCTGCACTAGCGAACCCTCATCGCTAAACCTGCAATTCCAATGAAGCACCTTCACTGACGCACCAGATCAGTCGCTCCTTCGTCCAGTGACGTCGCTCACCGCAACCAGCAACCTCAGCAGCTTCCTGGCGAGCCTCAAAATTCACATAATTACGGCAACAAACCGAAGAATTCTCGGCAAAGGTCTAGCTTTAAATTTGAAGATTTCTTTTCCACTACTTGCAACGTGGAGTTTGCGTGCGTGTAGGTCACTTGGGTCAGGGAACACGTGAACTCGGTCAAAAGGATCATGTCAGTTTGAAGCCCAAGCGAGCCTTCGTGAGCCAGGCCCATCTCCTGGAACTTCAGGCACCCACCATGATTTGCATGACCCATCATCCATCCGAATTTGGAGACGTCACCCACGTGACATCGTGAATTAGGTAAGACTCTCGATCAATTTGATTTTCATATATTTGGATGCCTAATTCGTAACATCGCAATCTTTCTTTGAATGTTTGATCGATATTGCCATATCCAAAAGATCTCTTGATCCCTCATGAATTAGGAAATTTTCCTAATTTCGCAACGTGCGTATGATTGATAGTCCGATTTCACGCTCGAAATACGACTCGCAATCGCACGGAAAAATCGCCAATCCGATCTCACGCCGAGATACGATTCGCGATTTTATTTGAAATTGGCCAATCCAATCTCGAGATACGATTCGTCAATTTATTTCCAAAATGGACATGGATGATATCTTCCCCGATTTGTTGCCGTGCTGTTCTTGATGTTTTATTTTGATTGCTCCCGTAAAAGAAAGGAAAAATCCAAAAAATCTGAGTTAGATTAGGTTCGTTTTAGAGTATTCATCGTTTTAGGGTTATCTTGCATGTTTAGAATAGGAAATTTATTTATTTCGAATTTTTGAATAAATGAAAAATCCAAAAAAATGCATTCGTTTAGGATGTTAGTTTTTCTTTAATTTAAATTGCACATTTAATTATTTGGCAATTTTAAATTTCGAATTTTATAAAAAAACAAAAACACAAAAAAAAATCATCATGCATATATCATTTAGAATTAAGGCATTATTTGCACGTCATTGCATATTAGGTTGATTGCATGTTTGATTTTATTTAGATAGATCTTTTGAGATAGATTGCATTATAGATTAGGAACTTTCAACTTAAGATAACATCCTAATTTAAATTAAGATTTGACCTAACTCAATTCTTAATGTAAGTTGGATAGAATCTTAATCTGGCTAGATAATTTTTGCATTTTTCTTAATTTCGAATTTCATGAAAAATACAAAAAAAAATTGTCTTAGGGTAGATTCATTCCATTATCTAGGATAGATTGCATGCTTGTTTTAGTTATGTGCACGTCATCATGAAATGCACATCATTTAGTCATTGTTGCTAGGTCCATTTAATTAGAAATTGCCTGTCATTAGAATTTGGTCATTTTGGTTAATTTAGATTGCATATTTAATTATTGCATGTTCATTAGAAAAAATCACAAAAACTTTTTACTCGTTCATATAGTTTAAGACATTTTGCCATGCCATATTATTTCATATTAGATTAGAAGCATTGCATTGCATATGGACTATATTCTCATTTAAAAGTGAAGGCAAAAATTGAGTGATTGCTTGTTAATTAGAAATCATATCTAAGATTGTTGATGTGAATTCGATTGACAACAAATCTTTCGTTACTTTGAGGTAAGTCATGCATTATTTTATTTGCTTTCTTGAGTGTTAAATTGGTGGTTTTGCGCACTCGTATGATCACCCTCACATGTTAGGAAAATGAAATTAATTCAATTTGTTTGCCAAACATTTTTCAAAAGATAAAAGAAAAGGTACCGAAAGGGCGTTAGAGAAATCTAACGTAATCAAGTCCCCGAACTCACAAATCTCGGTTCGTAGGAGTAAGATGATTCTCCCATTATTTTACTTAAGTATCTAATCGACCTACCATAAGGCGATTAGTGGCGACTCCCTTTTTTTGCATGCTAGATATTTGAATTTAAATCGCGAGTTGGTATGGGGCTTTGTGAGGCCGAAAATCAGAGCAAGAATCCATTAGCCTAATTTTAGGTGGCACACCGAAAATTTGGTCGCGACAAATGTCCAACCAAAGGAAGAAAACAATGGAAGGGAAATTTGAAGACTTTGTTTGCTTTAATGAAAATGAATGATTATAAAAATATTTTTCAAGAGTGATCGTTTACATCTTGAAATAAATAGTCAATGAGAAATGTTTTCATTATCGACAATGACTTATATTTAAATGTTTTTGTGAACAATGAAAAAATATTTCTTTCTTTCATTTCTGTAGATGATACGAATAATACTTTTTGTTCTTAATAATGATTGTTTATATCATTCACAAAAATAAATAAACAAAAAGTATTTTTACCATCCATGAAACGATACTTTCTATTAAAAAAATGATTACTTTGTGTCATTTTCACAAAAATAAATGAACGAAAAGTATTTTCATCGTTTTGCAAAAACATTAAGACATAAATTGTTAGTCGATAATGAAAATAATTTCCATTAACTAATTATTTCAGATAATATAAATGATCATTTTTTAAGAAAACGTTTTTCAAAATCAAATATTCCACACGAGACGGACGCACCTAAGACTCCGCTTGAGATAAATGTCGAAGAGACCGGGCCACGTCTATACAATGATATCGCTTTCCTCATATCGGCCCGGAGCTTGGATTGCTAGATCTGCTAGAACATGGTTTATCATGAATTATCTAAATAATAATTCATTGACCAAGACCTCGACTTCAACGTCAACGTCAACGTCAGCGTCAAAGTCAAGAAACATGACAATCCAGAAAAGAATAATAATAATAATAATAAAATAGACAGGGACCCCATCATGGACCATGGAAATGACGACGACAGTCACCATCCCCTCCGTAGCATTCAAGCACCGTTCGGGGGTGGGGATCCGACCGATCCCGAGTGTGAAACGCGTACTTTCCGGGAAATTTCTTCATGTTTCTCGCCCCTTCCGGCTTCTTTGTCGACCGTTCACATTTCACGATTGAAGAAAAAACCTCCTTCCGCGCGAGCAGAAATGTCAAGCTCGTACGGCATATAGTACAGTGGTGGCATTTACACAGAGATGATGCAGACAGTGACGTCGCTTTAATTCCTGTCCATTCGTCCGTCTTCTTTCCTGACCCCCTCTCTCCTATTAAATTTGATTGTAATACCTAAATTTTTTTTTTTTTTTTTGGTCTGTCGTCCCTAGATTAACTCGTGGAAATGTTGTTCATTTTAACCCGTTACTTATTTTTTTTAATCTTTTAGGTATAGATGGGCATCTTCCTAAGAGTATTCCCAACTAAGCACGCTTAATTTTGGATATCTTAAACTAAGCATTGTTGTTATATTGAAAGGCACTAATTTGTTGGGGTGTGGTTTATTCTTTCCATCAACGGGATGGCATGAGGATCTCGTGACATTAAGGGCTTTTATAATTTGAATCTATATTTTATTGATAATTTGGATTGGGCCCATGTGTATATGGTGTAGGTGGAATTCTTCAGCCTAGTTTCTAGGTGAACTAATATAAAATCTTGCGTCTCAAATTTTCTTTTTAACTTTTACTTTCTATTTTCTTTATGATTGTGTGACGAATGTTAACATAATTCTAGTTTTCACACACACACACGAGCATAGACATTTCATGATTGCTCTCCCCTATGCAATGTACAATTCAATTCATTCCCTCCCCCTTTGCTATCATGGAAGCTTGCTAAGAGCCGCTCCTTATTTAGGGTTTCTGGCAACCATTTCTCACTCTCGTTGGACCAGATTATTTAATTTAAAAGATTTTCCATTGTAAAGTCAAAAGTATTATGTGTAAGGCGATGATTAAATTGGACACGACATTTCGACACGCGGGGCGAAACATGGAATGCGGCCATATCACTTCCCACCTTCGTCGGCTTGAATCGTTACTTAAAAGATTTTCTATCACAAAGTCGAAAGAATTACATATAAGGGGATGATTAAATCAGACACGACATTTCGATACGCTGGGCGAAACGTGGAATGCCGCTATTGACAATTGATAGCTGATTTTGACGCATTTTTTAAGTGGACAATATCGATTTGTCCTGAAACCTATTATACAAATGCTGTATTAGCCATAAACTTTTCAAATATTTGCCAATGAAGTCAAGAAGACTTGCGTAGGATTTGAATGCGATTTTTTCGGCCGATTGCCATCGGGAAATCATCCCACATGACAATGCAAGTAGGACGTTGTCTCGAGTGAGGATGGCGAGTCTCGCATGACTAAATTCATCCGTTAACCTTGGCAGGGGCAAAGCCTAGGGAGCATTTGGCAACTTCTTCACGGCAAGTCCTGACGAAAGGCTTATACCGGTCAACTGCGGGGACTGAAACAGTTGCCCACAATTCAAGACTCGTTGCTTCGAAAGTCCCCGAGTCGTCTCTCTCTCTCTCTCTCTCTCTCCTTTTCCATAAGTCGCCAGCTTGTGTTCTCGATCGATAATTTTCTGAGAAACCGTGTCTCTCTTTTCCTCCACTCATTATTGTACTGATTTGATCTTTTTCGTCTCCCAAATGTACGAGTCAATGATTTGTCCCGTTCTCCGCATCGAGTCCTCCAAGAAGCTTCTCCTTTTCACGCACTCCTCTCACTCTCGTCACTCTATATATAGCAGTCCCTTTCGTCCATGATACGTGCACACCCTCAGATTTTACTTGCTCTGAGTATCCTTCGAGTATTAGTGGCTTCCACTTTAAAGTTAGATCAGACACCAGTCTCATTACTTGAAACCCAAGAAAAATGACGGTGAGATTTCTTTTTGTCCTTCAAGAAGTTACTCTTTTTTTGCATATTGTGTGTATCTTACGCACTTCTCTGAGATGGGGTTCTTGATGTTACTCTCTCCTGGGTTTCTGAAAGAAGTCGAGAGAGAGGAATTTAGGAGAAAGAGATTGTAGAAATTTTCTCTGTATTCACTGCTTTGATTCAATGTACATTGTCCTATAGTTATGTACAAAGTGTGTACAAAACAAGTAACTAAATATATTACAATTTGTATCCGATTAGATACGATACATAATTGATCTTTCAATGATATTTTGGAATATTCTTGCGTATCTTCCAACACTCCCCCTCAAGCTGGTGGCTTGTAGATATCCAAGATGCCTAGCTTGCTTAGGAGATACGCATGCGACTTTGACATAAAGGTTTGGTGAAAACATCCGCTTTGGTTGTTCTTCCTGTTCGAATCCCCAGCGTTTCGATTATCCCTTCCTGGATTTTCTCTCGTGTGAAATGGCAATCTACTTCTATGTGTTTCGTTCTTTCATGGACGATTGGGTTTGAAGCAAGTTTGAGGGCTGCATCATTGTCACAAAACAATTTCGTTGGCCCTAGAACTTGTACTCCAAGATCACGAAGTAATCCACGTAGCCATACTATCTCACACGTGGTCTTCGCCATGGCTCGATATTCTGCCCCGCTGAGGATAATGAAACAGTCGGTTGCTTCTTTGTTTTCCATGAAAGTAAAGAATCCCCAAACTTAATACGAAACCAGTTATGGACCTCCTACTCATCGGACATGTTGCATAATCTGCATCACAATATCTTTGTCATTCTCATATCACATTTCTTGGATAGAAGGATCCCAAGTCCAGGACATTTCTTCAAATATTTCACCACTTTGAGTGCAGCATTCATGTGAGACTACTTGGGGTTGTGCATGAACTGACTGAGAGTTTGAACAGCAAAAGTAATATCTGGCCGAGTCATAGTCAAATATATGAGCTTCCCAACCAATTTCTGATAACTCATTGGATCTCTTAGTACAGGATCATCATCTTGAGAAATTCCGGCATCATAATCTGCTGTGGTTAGCTTGATATTCTGCTCAATTGGTATTACAGCTGGCTTACATCCTGATAATCCTGCTTCTGATATAATTTCCAAAGCAAATTTCCTCTGGCTGAGGGATATTCCTTGATCTGATCGAGCAATTTCTATTCCAAGAAAATACTTTGGCAGACCTAGATCTTTTATATGAAAGGTAGAATGCAAGAATTGCTTGAAACCTTTGATAGCTATCTCATCATTGCCCATAATCAGTATATCATCTACATATATCATCAAGTATATAGATGACGTACCTTTAGTCCATGTGAAAACTGCATAATCAAATTTGCTTTGTTGAAAACCAGCAGCTATCAAGGACTCAGAAAATTTTGCATACCATTGTCTGGATGCTTGCTTAAGCCCATATAGGGATTTGCGGAGACGACATACTTTATTCTCCCCCTGTCTCCGTAAACCCTGTGGAATGTCCATATAAATCTCCTCATCCAGATCTCCATGAAGGAAGGCATTGTGAACATCCATATGATGTAAAGGCCAGTCCTGATATGCTGCTACAGTGAGGAAGGATCGGACTGTAACATCTTTAGCCACAGGAGAGAAGGTCTCATGATAATCAAATCCTTCTCTCTGTGTGAAGCCCCTTTGCGACCAACCTGGCTTTGTATCTTTCAACCGAACCATCAGCTCGATATTTGATCTTGTAAACCCATTTGCATCCAATTGGTTTACGATGCGGAGGTAAATGGACGAGTTCCCATGTCTGATTATCCATTAGTGCCTGCAACTCTGCTTTCATAGCATTCTGCCAACGCTGATCTTTACTTGCCTCATCATAACTCGAAGGCTCGCGTTCGTCAGAAATGCGGGTAATGCAACATCTATGTTCTTTGGATAAGCGATCGAAAGAAACATAAGAAGACATTGGGAAAAGAATACCTGGATTTCTGACTCCACATATGTAATCTTTAGTCCAAGTTGGTGGACGAGTGGCTCGTTCGGAACGTCTGGGATGAATATCGTCAGGAGGTGTTTGGGTTGCTGTAGGCTCCATAGGAGATGACTGAGTCACTGGAGGATCCACAATAGGTGAATCAGAAAAAATTCCTGTATCCAGGTGCTGATCCGTGTCCACTCCCAAAGGTGTTGGGGCTGTAGTAGACATAGGATGAATATTTATATTATCTGAATATGGATATACAACATAGCCTGGATCATGAACAGGATCTTCGATATGACGATCAAGAGAATGTCCCACTCTATCTTTGCTCGATTCCTGGGCAGCAAAAGGAAAAGAGGTTTCGTGGAACTGAACATCTCGACTGACAAAAAAATCACCTGTAGAAGGATCAAACATGCGATACCCTTTCTGTAAGGTAGGATACCCCATGAAAATGCATCGACGAGCTCGTGGACCCATTTTATCCTTAGGTCCTACTATAGAAGCATAGCATAAGCACCCAAAAATCCTCAGACGATGAAGATCAGGTTTCTTCCCAAAAAGAAGCTCGAAAGGGCTTCGGCCATTAAGAACCTTGGTCGGCATACGGTTGATCAAATATGCTGCAGTCAAAATACAGTCTCCCCAAAAAACATTTGGAATGGAAGCCTGGAACTTTAAAGACCGGGCAACTTCCAATAAGTGGCGATGCTTCCTCTCCACTATTCCATTCTGTTGTGGCGTATAAGTACATGAACTCTCATGTAGAATCCCTTGGGATGATAATAAAGCCGTGCACTCATGATTAAAAAATTCTTTCCCATTGTCGATCTAATTTTTTTGATAGATTTTCGAATTGAGTCTTTGACAAGGAAAGAAAGGTTCTTAAGTGTGACAAGACTTGACTTTTGGATTGCATGAGAAAAATCCATGTAGCCCTTGAGTGATCATCCACAATGGTAAGAAAGAATCGAGAACCATTATGATTTAGGGTATGGTATGGTCCCTAGACATCAATATGGAGTAAAGAAAAAATATCAGCTGCACGACTGTCGCTTATGGGAAAAGAAGTACGTGATTGCTTTGCAAGAGGACAAACGTGACATTGAGAATAGGAAAATAAAGAACTATGACCCATTCGAGAATGAAAAATGAAATTTTTATCATTGGTAGTCAAGTTACACAATGATTGCTTATTACAAGGAAATTGATCTAGATGCTTGGCCGAACTTCTCCAGAAAAATAGTCCTTCGATAGATTACCCCATCCCATCGGTTTCCCAGTCGAAAGGGCCTGAAATTGACAACTATCGCATTGAAGGAAACTTGACACGAATTTTCCTTACGGGCTCTAGACACGAGATATAAGGTTGAATTGGAACTCGGGAATATATAGGACATTTGTGAGAATAATTTGAGAACTAAGATAGACTGTCCAGTTATAGTGACATGAGTAACGTTGCCATTTGGCAATTGTACTACAATAGGGCTATCTAGTTCTTCATTAATAGCAGTAAATAATTTCTTCTCACATGCAATATGATCACTGGCTCCAGAATCAACAATCCAAGTATTTCTTGATATATTGTTTATCAGACATGAAGAAATACCTGTAAAACTGCTCCCCTTCTTTGGAACCTCTAATTTTTGCAGTGCCTGCATCAATTGCTCATATTCACCATGAGTGATAGGTTGATTTGCATCAACCTTTCCGTGATACGATATCTTTGCGCCGATATCTCCTTGCCCTTTCTTTCTCTAGGTCTACCATGCAATTTCCAGCAATTTTCAACTGTGTGATGAGGCCGTTTGCAAAATTCACAATACAATTTTCCCTTATTTTTTGAATTTGGCCCATAAGAATTAGGCCCATAAGAATTCTGCCCATTCGAATTGGGCCGAGAGAAATTTGGCCCATAGCTCCTTGCAAAATTCGGCCCATAATTCCCACCGTTGGATGCTTTAATGGCAGAAAAATCTCCACCGTCCAGATCTGAAGAATTGCGCGCCCATCGTGAGCTGTCCGATCGAGACGCGCGATCGTGGCCGTCCGTAGATCCCCCCTTAAAAGGCTTCGATTCGCCCGTGAACCCTAGCGCCGCACCTTCTCTCCTCTCTAGGGTTCGCGATCCCCTTTCGATTCGTGCGGCCAGAGCTAGGGTTTCTGCCCCTTTCCCTTCTGTTGAGGCGAGCCTTTGGCTTTCCTCTTGCACAACAAGCTGGAATATACGGCCGATCGAAGGCGCGGGTTCCATGGCAAGTATCGTGACTGAAATGGAGGTAAGATTCGTTAAGGATGAGCAAAAACGAGTCGCTTTTTCTCTGTCTTTAATCGCCTTGTATTGCTGGAAAATAGCTTCGGGTCCATCGATTTTCTCTTCCGCTCCCTCTAGCTCATTCCAGAGAGCTGAAAGTTTGTTGAAGCACGTCGTTACGGATGTGTTTCCTTGCTTCAGTTCGGAAAGGGCTTGATGAAGTGAGAAAATCCTCGCCCGATCTAGTTTTCCATACATCTCTCGAATATTGTCCCAAAAAACTTTTGAATCCTCTGTGGGAGCGGTCCGGCAGCTATTTCGGGTTTATACAATTTCCTATCCATGTTCTTACCAAGCGATTGCATTTTTTCCAATGTCGCCCTAATTTCTCATCAATTAGGACCGGAATGGTTCCGTCGATGAATCCCTCCTTATCTTTGGTTATGAGGGCTCGACGGAATTCACGCGCCCAATTTGAGTAATTTGCTGACCCTGTGAGAGGGTTGCTGATGAGCTTCAACTCTGGGCCGTCGGCGTTGGAAACATATAGCGCGTCGCCGGGTTCTGGGCGACCCATGGCGGCCGCGAAGGGAAAAGGTATAAACCCTGTTGGAAACCCCGCATTGGTTGTATCGTCCCCGATTCGAATTACTTAAGGGTATAAACCCCGTTGGAAACCCCGCATTGGTTGTATTCCGTCCGATTCGAATTAAGCGAGGTTGTATTACGTCCCCGATTCGAATTACCTGGTCCGCCCGTCTGCTCAAGGCCGATGGTTGAGTCTGCCCAAGGCCTCCATCGGTCTGCACACTTTGGTAGCCCGGCGATGATGCATCTGGATTAGATCCAGGAATCCATGGGTACGGCATCCATGGATAAGGATAGCCGAGAACGGTAGCCCCGGGATTGAGGCGAGCCGGATTGTGTTGCCAAAGTGTGTGCTGTGGCTGAGCAGGATTGTATTGCTCAATTTGGCTTGATTGTTGATCGACCACTGGATTGATGATTGTTGGGTTCGAACTTGGCGAAGTATGGGGCGTCGGACTATCTTCGGCGGGTGAGGTATGTGACTGTGGATTTGCCATGATAACTCAGAATTCTGCAGTAACTTTCTGTTTTGCAGATTGACAAGGAACTAAGTAGCAAGAATTCCTGCCGGATGCTGTTCTGGTTTTGCAAGTGAAGCAACAACCAAGAACAGAAGAAGATCGCGAAGGCAATCCGAGAAAAAGAAGCTGCGGAAGCAAAGTCAGAACCAGAACTGCTCTGATACCATGAAAGAAGTCGAGAGAGAGGAATTTAGGAGAAAGAGATTGTAGAAATTTTCTCTGTATTCACTGCTTTGATTCAATGTACATTGTCCTATAGTTATAGTACAAAGTGTGTACAAAACAAGTAACTAAATATATTACAATTTGTATCCGATTAGATATGATACATAATTGATCTTTCAATGATATTTTGGAATATTCTTGCGTATCTTCCAACAGTTTCCTTGAACACTTCTCTCTGTATCTCTTTGTCTCAAGCTTCATGAGCTGTCGTTTCTTTCTTTGCTGTTGTATCTGTTTTTGTAAATAATAATGCTCGGAATAATAAAATGATGCTTTGAATTCCTATTCATTGTTTGATTATATACGGCCAACTTTGTTTAATCGCTAGTGTATCACACCACTTGTGAATGCCGAGTTCAGTCATCGTAAGAGATTGATATTTGCTCAAGATCTAACTGGGTTTTGCTTTCCTCAAACTTTTGCAGAAGTTGGTGGTGAAGGTGCATCTACAGGATGACAAAGGGAGGAGAAAGGCCATGCAAGTAGTTTCTAATTTTGAAGGTATTGGCCCTCTCCGTCTCTGTTTTTCCCTTTCTTTCTCCCACTGAATATTCAAGTCGTCACTGTGATAACTAATCATCTTGTAATTGAAATGTTTGGCTTTATCACTAACCTTTGTAACATAATGCTTTCCAGGGATCGGGTCTCTGGCTATGGACTCGAAGGACAACAAACTAACAGTATCCGGCGAGTTCGACCCAGTGGAGGTGGTGAACAAACTGAGGAAATCTTGGACCACAGATGTTGTGAGTGTTGGACCAGCTAAGGAAGCCGAGGGCAAGAAAGACGAGGGCAAGAAAGAAGAGGGCAAGAAGAACGAGGATCAAGTCGCCAAAGCCTATCAAACATACTATCCCTACACCGATCACATATTACTATGTGCCCTGCTATGAAACCCCGAATTGTGTCATATGTTGAAATTGTTTGTGCTTCCTGACCAATTCAGGACTTGGTTTGTGCACTGGAGAGGATTGAATAAGTAAGGTCGATTATGCCTTACGAACACAAGAACAAGTGAAGTACCTTTTCTAGAATATTAGGTATGGAAAATCCATTTTGTGCTCCATTTCAGCAAAAGATTGTCTTTAGTGACTGGAATATTATTTTTATGCTGAATTATAATATTCTTGAAAAGAGTATGGCCAGATACTAAGTATGATCCGTGCTCATGTTCCGTTGACTTAGTAATTGTTTTGGCGTTTTGGTTTATGGTGGATTCTCGTGACTGGTCAGGTCAAATGACTTCAAACAAGCTGCGAGCAAGCAGGTTATACTTGCTGAAATTACTTGAAAACTTCTTAACCAAATCAAGATAAGAAAGTATGCCCTTAGACCTTGGATGCCGAAAATTGTTGTCGTTTTCTTGTGTTGTTTGCTTAAATTTGATCGCGTGTGAACCACTTATAAGCCTTTTAACTAACCAGTGCCGTTCTTATCAATTAAATGAGAAGAAAAAAAGACAGCTCTGTTTCATTGCGTTGTTTGAAAGTACTTGATGACATCGCTACAGCCCTCATCTTTGAATGCGGATATATTTCCCTATAAGTTGAAGGGGAAAAAGGAAGCTTTTATGACCATTATTTGCGGACTTGATGTGCCTGCCTCAGGGGCCGAAGATGGATTGTGGGATGCTCTTTTGTTCATCTTTGAAGACGTGATATATACTTGTATATCATACCATCCTAGTTAACAAACTCAAATTGGCATATCATTCTCACTCAATCTTCTCCAAACCAGCAGAAATAAATTTCATTAATAAGAGTCATATGTCACAAGCTAGTTGATCTAGCGTTCCTTTACTCATATGGTTTTAGTAATTTCTTTCTTAGTCAACCCTTCTCACACTCACAAACATGGTGGAGATTTTTTTTTCTTAGGAGAGAGAATCTCTAAATCTTAAATACTTGTGAGATGATATAAATAAAAGTGAGGAAACCCCCTTCATATACAAGTGCTCTTTAGATTACAACCATAAATGTCTCCTCAATTTAACAGTGAAAATTCTATCTTTCAATTTACCATCTATCCACAGTTATCACAAAAACATTTCAGAATAATGTACACTTATGATATTGCTCGTCCCTAGGAATATTCTCAAGAAAAGTAGAAAGGCTTGCCCGATCTTCTTGGATCATTCTCGGTCCTTTGTGCACTAGAAACCTTCGAACCATGATATTCTTCTCCATCTAATCAGGCAACGATCTTGTCACATTTTCAGTAGGGAATGCATCGATTTGCTTTTTGAATCGCCAGAGAGCTTCCATAGGCTCTCAACTAGCTTCACTCTCCAGTAGACCTTTCCATTAGATCAATTGTTCATGCTTTGCGCACAATACAACTTTCATTTAACTCAATCTACCCTGATGAAATTGATGTCACAATCATATGAGTTTTTGCTCCAAGAGATACCCATTGTGACTCTCCTTGGTCTAGGTCTTCTTCATCTACATGAAAATGTTTAAGCATACTCACATGTAATATTGAATGTACCTTCAGTTTCGGCGGGAGCTCCAGTATATGCTACCTTCCCGACTTGTTGCAACACTTGGAGTGGCTAGTCATAACGATGGATCAATCCCCTATGCACATCTCGGTGTCGAAGAATTAAATGTAGTTTTGCCAACACCAGGTCCTCGACTTGGTACTCCATGTGTTGTCACTTCTTGTCAACCCATTTCTTCATGTGCATTGAGGCATTGTGTAGACAAGTCCTTACCAAGTCCACTTGCTTTTACCATTTCTTAGCAAACTTATAAGTCGATGGGCTACTCCCTTGTTAGCTCGTTGCAACTGTACCCAAAATGAGTGGTCGTTGCCTTGTGATGATCTTGAAAGGACTTTGGTTTGTAGACTCACTTTGCTGTGGTTATAGGATAACTCCTATAATCGGGCTACATCGATCAACTTCGCACAATTCTCTTACATTGTGCTCATGTAGTGTCTGAAGTACAACTCCAAGAGCACATTCACTCTCTTTGTCTAACTGTTGATTTTGGGATGTAGACTCGTGGAGAAGTTGAGGCTTCGACTTTAGCATTTTAAAGAGCTTAGTCCAGAATCTCCTTGTGAATTGAGGATCATGGTTGCTCACGATTGTCTGATGTATGTCCCAATACTTGATGATGTGCTTTAGGAATAGCCAAACCACCTCCTCAGTTGGGAAGTCCTTTGTTGCTCACACGAAGGTCACTTACTTAAAGAACCGATCCACCATAGCCATGAGAGTCTAGACATCCTTTGGACTTAGGTAAATTCACAACGAAAACTGTGGGGACACTTTACCACGGACGCTTCGGGATAGGAAGTGGCTCATGGGGCCTTGCCGACGACCATTGTTCAAGCTTGTCTTGTTGCACACAAGACCCATCCTCACATAAGCGTCCACATCAGTGCATAGGTGTGGCCAACAAGTGCCATAATGTGATGTATCCCTAGATAACCTGCCCACTTAGAATTACAGTACTTGCATGGCACCTCATTCTGTAGCTTTCCATGAAGCAACACGTACAGTTGTTGCCCCTTAGGTTGCCTTCACATCGGAATTGTCAAGTCTTGCCTTCTCATGCATGCTCAAGGAGTGCGTTGGCAGATGGGTCGTGTCATAGCCCTTCCTTGATGTTCTCTATCCATGGACATTCATGTTACACTCCCGCCCTACTTGTGGTATGAGAGCGTGACTCGACGGGTCAGTATCAATGTCCCAGGCACGTCGATCATCCCAAAATATTTTATCTTTGATTAAGTATATGCGAGAGCGAATTAAAAACAATCACTGTACACAGACAAACATGGAAGTTGGACAACATCTATACAAGCAAAAGCAAACAAAAACAACATACATTCATACATATATACACATATAAAAAATTATTATGATTACATGACCATCTTAATCCTAGGCTACTTATCTTCATTACCACACATCGATGAATAAAAGGCTGGGGTAATCTAGCTCTTCTATCAAGCTACTCCAAAAATGGCCCCCATCCTAGGCCTTTCTTCTATAAGGCTCCCGTAGGATCCACCATAAGAATGAGGCCTTGGATGGGACCTAAAACGTCCCCATAAAAAATGAGACACCAAGCCTTCTACACATAGGAAACCAAGGTATCAACCCTTTCTTGGATTCATATAGTGATAATATACTTCCGGTAAGTGACGTCCTCTTCTAAGTCTATTATATCCATCACGGTAGTAACCATATCAATTGGAAGATCGGGATGGACGGGTGGTAGGGTTGGTTCACCCATCCCACACCTGAAATGGTGAAAACAACAAGAGTAAGTCGATGACTTAGTACGTGGAAATCCATAATTCTCCTATAGGAAGATGTCTCGCCATTGATCCTCAGATATAAGATCACCACCCACTTGTCGATGGCAAATCAATAGCAAGATTCATGCCTTGCCTTACTTATACATATAAAGAGCTCTCAATCAGCTATGTGCTTTCAAGCATCAAATACAATGAGTTAGTACATAAAAACAAGCTCTCCAAAGATTTGTGGCTTATGATCATTCCATTCATTAAGAGGGATGTGTGCATCACATAAAACTCATTCAAATACTAAGTGACCTAATGCCAACATATGCTTAAATTGATGCAAGGACTCAACAATACATATCAAACAAACCCAGTTTTTGCAAGCCTTAATTTCGGTATTGATGCAAGCATCAATTCAAACATCATAAATGCATTGGTCATGGACCACACATGGACTTTCAGTTTATTTCAGTCAATTTAGTTAGTGAAATCCATCAACTCTTCCAATATCAACTGGGCATCAATCCCCCTTTTGGCAACCAGCATCGTCTTGATCTCATTATCAGGACGGCATCTAGGGCGACCCTAGGCATCGGCCTCACCCAAGCTAGCATCGTCTACGATCTCAATATCGAGACGACATCTAGGGCTTTACCCAAGCAACGACCTGACATACCCCAGCGTCAGCAGTAAAAGTCCATCGTGTATCCATGCGTTCAAACGTCAATCAATCCATTTTTATCTTGAATTATTAGCCGAATGAAAGGCCCAAAGGTGTGCCGTACAAAGTGAATCAATGACTTTTGTGCCCTATTACTAGACTCATGCCGGATGTGATTTGAGCTCATGATTTTGACTTGGAATCGTTCGCCTTGGCTTCGGCATCGACCCAATGTTTGTCACAAGTAACACGCGCTTCAATATTGTCCTAAGATCAAGTGTGGGCTGTGCACCCACCTCAGCACACGTCCAATTTTCCGAGACCTTTCCTTGCCATCCGGGTGTGCTTGACACTCATGCAAGACCATGATTTACTTGATGCAAAGACAAGTAATTGAAAACACACAACAAGCACAACATACAAGCAAACACAAGCAAGTGATGACAAGATCCTAAATCGATATGCATAGCACATCGCCCTATCGAAGAGTTAGGAAAGTCTACTTACAACTTTTGAAAGTAGCTCCAAGATGCTCTTTTGGTGACCGAACGGCTCCTAAGGTGGCTTGTTGAGGAAGGCATGAAAGAGATGAGAGAAATGGAAAGGAAATGAGAGAATGGCTAACCCTAAAAATGTGAGGATGCCTTCTCCTATTTATAGGCCTCTTCCTTTTAGATTTTATGCAAACTCATGATTAAGCCTAAAATACGAGTTGGTCTATCTAGCCTCCTTAGTTGGCGCCTATACTTTTGTGTTTAATTTTGATTGGTCCACCTATTTGCTTATCCTCCAACGCTCACTCTAGACTCATTATTGCCTATGGCGCCTAAGGGACACATAAGCCCTTTTAATGCCTAATGTATTCTTAATTAGTTGGTTCTTGCCTTGTTCATCAAGGCTATAATTTAGGCCATCATGCCCTAAGATTCACCTAAGATTCTAGAGGACACATAATTTGATGATTCATTAAAGTCATTAATGAACTAATGTCCAAAATCCTTAAATGAGTGCCTAAATATATTTGCCAAGCTACTTGAAAAGCAAGTTTTCTCTCTCCCCCAATTGACATGTGGCATATAATGGATAAGGATAGACTATGGTCAAAGGTTATGGAAGATTCTAGAACCCCCAATTACCTCTTGACACTTGCCCAATGATTTATCCCTACATTAATTGATTTGTGTTAAAATCTCATCCAAGGAAATCATGAGACTAACATAGGATGCTGCCTAATTGGAGAAGTCATTAATATTTGTACATGATTGACGGTTCTATGAGAATCGAGGTTCATGCCAAAATTTACTAAACTTTAACCAAATGAGGGTGACTAAGTGGGTAGCCTTCTTAAACTTGTCAATGATCATTTTCAATTAGAATTGGTCCATTGGATGTCTTAAAATAAACTTCATGGTTAGTCTTGGTTATTTGTCCTAACCGGGTCTCGATTGAGTGGACCAGGTCCATGGCCGAACATGTCATGCCTTGGTCCATCCAAGGTTTATGTCATTAATTCCCATGATTGACCCTCATATTGTCACATCCTTGCCCCACCTTTGGCAAGAGAGCATAACCCGGCTGGTTAGCATCGACAACCCAAGTAACGTCGAACGTCTCGAAAGTCTTTTATTTTTAGTTAAGCACATGTGGAAACGATCATAACAAACAAACATGGAAGCTGGGCAAGACATATGCAAGCCAAGTAAATAAAAGCAACATATATTCGTATACATATTCACATATCAAAAGCTGTTTTGATTACATGCCCATTTTAGTCATGGGCTACTTATTTTAGTTTTCATACGTAGTCAATCAAAAGGCTGGGGTAGCCTAGCTCCTCTACCGAGCGGCTCCCAAAAGAGGCTCCTATGCTAAGTTCATTCCTTTCTTGGACCCTAGTTCACCCATCACACACTACTTTTTGGACCTAGTTCCAAGATGCTTATTTGGTGGTCGGTCGGTGTCTAGGGCGGCTTGGAAGAGAAGGACATGAAAGAGAGGGGAGGAAGGGAGAAGAAAGGAGAGAAAGGCCAATTCTTAAAATGTGAGGATGCCTTCTCCTATTTATAGGCTTCTTCCTCTTATATTTTTATGCAAACTCATGATTATGCCTAAATGACGAGTTGGCCTACCTATCTTCCCGAGTTGGCGCCTAGGTCCTTTGGTGTTGGCTTGTGATTGGTCCACCTATTTGCTTGCTTTCCAAGGCTCAATTTAGGCTCATTATTGCCTATGGTGCCTAAGGGACATAAGCCCCTTTAATGCCTAACGTTTTCTTCTAATTGGTTGGTCCTTACCTTGTTCACCAAGACTATAATCTAAGGCAATCATAACCTAAGATTCACCTAAGATTCTAGGGGACACCTAAGTAGGTGGCTCACCTTTTTCATTAATTGCCTAGATTTCATGCAATCATTGGGCTTAAATGTGTTCATATTAGCCAACTTGCTCTCTAAGTTTCTTCTCTTTAACACACTAAGGTCCAAAAGCATTTAATGCATTCTTATCTTCAAGTCAAGAAGTCTATAGATTAGCTTGCTACTCAAGTTGGGCATGCAACTCCCTTCCCCTCCAAGTTGGGCGTGTGGTTCTCCCATTCTAGGGTGAAAATAATTTTAAGCAACTTTCGAAATCAGTACCATTACCTTATCAAACGGACTTGAAAAATTATAAAATTTTAATATGTTGTAGAGAAGACCTTAGAAAACATTTTTTTTTTTATGAGGAACCCAAACCAAATTCATTCTGTGGAAAGAGGAGAAAATCATTGAACACAACCCAAAAATTCATCCGTCGAGTAGATTCAATGGTTAGAGAGAGAGACTCATTTCGAAATCCAAATCTTCAAAAAAATCTTTGAAATTTTAATATGTTGCAGATATGAATGTCATTTAAAATTTTTGTGGAGGAAGCATGTTCAAATTTGAAAAGGAAGAGTTTATGAAAATTCGAGAGGGCAACTTGGTTACCGATTTTACTATACTGGGCAGGTTCTATACGGTAATTAATTGAGCATTTGTCCTAACCATTTCACCTCAGAAAAATATGAAAATTAAGCATGTTATAGATCAAGATGTTTTGAACAACTTTCATGAAGGAAGCTTCTCCAAATTTGTAACATAAAAAACTCTATAAAATTGGCAAACAATAAAGGTTCTAAAATTTTGAAAATTAAATGAGGTAAATTCTAGTTAAAAAGAGGAGTGTTCCCACTTAGCCTTGAATGAAGGGTCATCCATGGCCGTACAATCTTATCTTCCAATATCCTAAGTAGGCTCTATACTGACTTGGACACTTCTCCTCTCCCTGTCTGCATGTGACCTCTTCTTTGTAGGTTCCAAAGTCTACCATTCACACTGAGATCCTAGGATATTAATGGGCCTAAGCTATAGGGACATCTTTTTCCCCACTTTATTCAATACGTTTACATTTGTTCACACTTGTTTTTTCAAGAAATTTTGATTATCCAAGGCTGAGGTGTCCCCTTCATTAATGGCTTTAAATCCAAATCTAATCTTATCTTCTAATGTAAAGCCTCAACGTGCCAAGTGTGCGTGCTCCTTAATTTACTACATGACAAAGGCATTAAATGCAACTTGGAAAATATCTAAGTTCTGAAAGCCTTGTTATCCCTGGACTAATCAAATTTGACCATGATCGACTATCTCTTTTGGCTCGGGGTTCATGCCCAAGACATGATCGAAGGAAGCAGACACAACCGGGCTTAATCGGTGAAATCAAGTTCGGACTTCTCTTTTACCATGTAGACTTCTCTTTTACATGTAAAGGGCTCGAAGTTGAGGATGTTACATATACCTTATTCTTATGGTCTGGAATCGAGGATGTTACAATTTAGGTCGATTGATGGCTGCCAACTCCTTCTTTCAACTAAGTGCATTGGCCACGGAATTGGGCTTTTTAGGCATGTATCACAGCACATAGTTGAGCTCTACAAGGAAGTCTTGCCCAAGAGCTTGCTTTGGAATCAACTTCTTTTGGGTTTATAAGTGGCTTGTGGTGATGTTGTCAGAACTCGCCACAAAGCATGATCCCAGGAGATGATGTCGTCATGTGTGAAGGTAGTACACCACCATTGTCATTGCCTTCTCTTGGACTGTGTATTGCCATTCAGTCTCATTCAGCTTCCCTGATTCAAACATCACCGAGTGTCCTTTTGCATTAGAAAACCACCAATAGCATAATTATAAACATCAATCTATACCTCATAGGGCTTTGAGCGGTGAGGCACCATGAGCACCGGTTCCTCAGTCATCACTTGCTTTAGCCGATTGGATGCTTTTTGATATCGAGCCTTGTCGACCATGGGCGAGGCCTTTGCCAGATTTGACAAGGCTTGCTTGAGGTCAGTGATTTGCTGGAGGAAGAAAGAAGGGAACAGAAGTACAATTAAGTCCTGGCCATCGGTTTATTATGATTTTGATATGTAATGTCTGACTACAGGAAGAAAATGAAAGATTGGGCATTTTGAGACTCTTTGTTGAAAATGAATGATTTAGAATATATTTTTCAGTAAGCAATCACTTGAAATAAATAGCTACTAAAAAATTTTCATTATCGGTAATAATTTATGTCCGAACTTTTTGTGGACAACGGAAACACTTTTCTTTTATTCATTTTTGTAAACGGTATAAACGGCATTTCCCGTTTCTAAAAATGATTACTTAGATCATTCACAAAAACGGATGAATGGAAAGTATTGCTATCATTCACAAAAACGTTGAAACAAAAATTATTAGTCGATAATAAAAATATCTTTTATTAACTAATCATTTCAAGTGATAGAAATGATAATTTATTTTAAACTACTTTTTAAATTATTCATTTCTTGCAATACCAACACCCACTAAGATTCAGTTCGAGATGGATCTCGAAGAGAGTGGACCACGTTTGTACAAAGATATCGCCCATCTCAGGTCAGCTGGCAGCTTAGATCGTTCGATCTGCTAAAAAGTGGTTTATCACGGCCCTTATTTTTACATTAGCTGAACGAACCATCGCTGCCAGCAATTCTGACTGATGGGATGGACATAATTAAATAATAATTCATTGACCAAGACCTCGACTTCTCCGTCAACGTCCAGGAAACATAACGATCCAAAAAGGAATAGTACTTAAAAGAAAAAAGAAAGAGCCCCATCACGGACGATGGAAATGACGACAATCACCATCTCCAACGTAGCATTTCGACCCGTTCGAGTGGATGGGATCGATCTCGTGCCTGAAACGCGTGCTTTCCTGGAGATTCCATGTTTGTCGGCCCTTCGGTTTTTCTCGATCTTTTCCCATCTCACGATTGAAGAAAAAGCTCCTTTGCGCGAGCAAAAAAGTTATGATCTTTCTCATTTTTTGTCAAATTTTTTTTTTAAATGCCCAGTAATGGCATTTCAACAGAGATGATGCAGAGAGTGACGTCTGCTTCGATTCCTGTACGATCGTCCATCTTTTGTTCCCGATCCTCTCTCCCGTTGATTTCGATTTGCCCTCATGCTACAATATTTTCCTATCATAAACTCTTAAAGAATTGAGACGGTAGAGAATCGATAATTGATCTCAGCGCCATTTTTAAATGAAAAAAAATTACAGATTCAGCTTGAAATCTCTATCGTACGGATTGCCAATTTAATTTCGAATTTTTGCGGATGAAGTTCTAGAAGCTTTGCGTAGGCTTTCAATGCGTTCCTTCCGAGGCTGGTTTATTGGACTGTGGTCCATTCTCCTCATTGATAGGATGACATGGGGATCCCGCAGTAGGGGTCGTGAGGGAAGCATCCCCGAGTTGCCAAATGATTTTTATAATTACAACATATATTTTATTGGTAGTTTAGGCTTGGATCCATAATAAGTAATTAGGTATTTATAATCTCTTTCTTTTGTATTTGAGAGATACACATGATATGCCAATTATAGTGCAATCCTTTATTGGACAAAATCCAAATTTAAGAGTGAACCGGGATAAAAATCTCGTGTCTCAAATTCTTTTTCTCGCTTTTATGCTTGATTTCCTTGTGATTGTGCATCGAATCCTAACACGATTGTTAGCCAAAAATCGTTTGGCGACGTTGTGTTTCAAGCAAGGCTATCCGCATTGGCGTGCCACGTGGGACAACAGACATGCGATTTTGGTGGCAAATTGATCGGAAATATTACATTAGAATTGTGCTTGCGATATGTAGGACTACATTGATGAAATTAAAAAAAATTAGAATTGAATTAATACTCATATGATAAATAAGTTGAAAAATAGTTCCAATGATTATCTCCATGGATAAAGGTTTTTCAATTCTTATATGTCATTTAGATTGGATGGAAGAGATGCAAACGTGCAAAATCGCAATGCAATTCTATTAACGAAAAGCTTGAACCCGCCAACCGCCTGAACTGAGTCAGTTGCCAACATTCAAAACTCATTGCTTCAACTAAAGTCACCGAGTCGCGAGGGGCGGCTCGACCGAGTCACTTCAAAAGCCACCGAGTCGCGAGGGCCGACTCGACCGAGTCACTTCAAAAGCCCCCGAGTCGTGGGGGCGACTCGCCTCTCTCTCTCTCTCTCTCTCTCTCTTTCCTAAAGTGGCGATCCTCTGTTTTCGATCGCCTCGACTCGTTGAGAAGCGGGGTGGCTCTTTCCCTCGACTCGTTATTGTGCTGACTGGTCGATAATTTGTCCTTTGTTTTCCGCACCGCGTCCTCCAAGAAACTTCTCCTCTTCACGCACTCCTCTCATGCTCGCCACTCTATATAAAGCAACCTCTTTCATCCCCGATACGTGCACACACTCAGTTTCAACTTGCTCCGAGCGTCCTTCAAGTGTCTCTAGCTTCCAAATCAAAAGTCAGAGCAGTCACAATCTCAGTTCTTGAAACCCAAGAGAAATGAAGGTGAGATATCTTGAAGTCCTTCGAGAAGTTCCCTCTTTTCTTTGCATATTATGTGCATCTTGTTCACTTCTGTGAGATGGGATTTTGATGCTACTCTCTCCTGGGTTTTCTTGAACACTTCTCATGGTATCTCTGGTCTCAAGTTTCATGAGTTATCGTTTGCTTCTTTGCTGCTGTAATTGTTTATCGCATAGCACGATTGTATCCGTTTATGTGAATAAGAATGCTCGGAACACCAAATGATGCTTCGAATTCTTATTCATTGTTGGTTATATATGGCCGACTTTTTAAAACGCTACTCTGTCGCACCACTCGTGAATGTCGAGTTCAGTCGTCCTCGTGAGAGATAGATATTTACTCAAAGTCTAACTGGGCTTTGCTTTCCTCAAACTTTTGCAGAAGTTGGTGGTGAAGGTGAATATACACGATGACAGAGACAGGAGCAAGGCCATGCAAATAGTTTCTGGTTTCGGAGGTATTGGCTCTCTCCCCCCCCCTTCCCTCTGTTTTCCCCTTCATTCTCTCACTGAATGTTCAAATGTCACTGTAATAACTAATCATCTTGCGCTTGAAATGTTCGGCTTTATCACTAACCTTTCTGGCATAATGCTTTCCAGGGATTGGGTCTCTGTCTATGGACTCGAAGGAAAACAAACTGACGGTATCCGGCGATTTCGACCCCGTCAAGGTGGTGAACAAACTGAGGAAATCTTGGCATACAGAAATCGTGAGCGTTGGAGCAGCCAAGGAAGATGATGGCAAGAAAGACGAGGGCAAGAAAGAAGAGGGCAAAAAGGACGATCAAGTCGCCAATCTCGTAAAAGCCTATGAAGCATACTATTCTACGCCGGTCACATATTACTGCGTGCCCCCAGAAGAGACCCCAAATTGTGTCATTTGTTGAAATTCTTTGCGCTTCCAGACCGAATCAGGACTTGGTTTGTGCATCGGAGAGGATTGAATAAGTAAGTGTTGATTATACCTTACGAAGACGAACAAGTGGAGTACCTTTTCTAGAATTATAGGCTTTTATTGCGTCATTCGCTACATGCATGAGCGTAGGGTGTATATATATAGAGAGATTGATTTTCACTTGAGGAACTCAAGTTATGTAAAATCCATTATGTACTCCATTTCAGCAAATGATTGTTTCCGGTGACTGGAATATTATTATTTTATGAATTATAATATTCTTGAAAAGAGTATGGTCAGATACTAAATGTAATCCATGCTTATGTTTCGTTGACTTAGTAATTGCTTTGGCTTATGATAAATTCTGGTCACTGGTTAGGTCGAGTGACTTCAGGCAAGCTGCAAACAAGCAGGTTATACTTGCTGAAATTACTGGAAAACTTCTTAACCAAACCAAGATAAGAAAGTGTGGCCTTAGACCTTGCATGCCGAAAATTGTTGTTGTTTTCTTGTGTTGCTTGCTTAAATTTGATCGCGAGTGTGAACCGCGGATAGGCCATTCAACTAAGCAGTGCCGTTCTTATCAAATTAAATGAGAACAAAAAAGACGGCTCTATTTCATTGCATCGTTTGGAAGTATTTGATGGCGTCGCTACAACCCTCATCAATGATTGCTGATATGTTTCCCTATAAGTTGAAGGGAAAAGGGAGCTTTTATGACCATTATTTGCGGACTTGATGGGCCTGCCACAGGACCGAGGAAGGGTCGCGGGGTGCTCTTTTGTTCATCTTTGAAGACATGATATATACTTGTAAATCATACCATCCTAGTTAATAAGCTTTATAATGGCGAATCATTCTCACCAATCTTCTCCAAGCCAGTAGTAATGGATTTCATTAATGAGAGTCAATGTCACAAGCTGGTTGATCTAACATTCTCTTACCCGTATGGCTTTAGAAATTTCTTTCCAAGTTAGCATATCTCACACACTCACGAAGATGGTGGAGAGAAATTCTTTTGGAGAGAGAATCCCTAAAATTTAAATATTTGTAAGATGATCCAAACAAAAGGAGGAGACTTCTTTATATACAAGTACTCTAAGTGCAGACATTTAAAGTACCAAAATTTGACATGGAATGACACTTAAGTGCCAAAAATTAGGAAAGTGACATTTAAGTATAAAAATCAAAGCAAAATGGATCACTTAAGTATCAATGACGAAAAAATCCGACCAAAATACTAACAAGACGATTTTCCGGTGCAGCAAATGCAAAACGACGCATTTTGCATGTTGACGTGGTTAGACAAGTGTAAAAAAAAATATCGTTTTGTTATTGATGTGGGTAAATAATTAATATAAAAATTAATTAAATTAAATTTATTTAAAAAAAATTAAAAAAAAAAAAGGAGATTGCAGGTGGCGAGAGCCCTGCGAGCCCCTCGCTCAAATCTGGGGCAAGGGTTGTGGCCCTCCCCTAGATCTGGCAAGGGTCGGCGGCCTTTGGCTCGGCCGGCGAGGGCCAACCCTCCCCCCATGGTCATTGACCATTCCCGACATAGCGGGGAGTGTGTGTGTGTGTGTGTTTTTTTTTTAAAAATTAATTTGTATATTAAAATTCAAATCCGTGTTAAAACGACGTCATTTTTGTGTTTCTTTTCTAAGTTAGCTTTCCGGTGAGTCACGTAGGCGAGCAAAAATAATGAAAAATTGCCATGAAAGATTTCTGGTGAAGTTCACCAAATATGGCACTTAAGTGCATCACTTTTAAAAAAAGTGGCACTTAAGTGTCACTTTACTAACTTTTGACATTTAAGTATCCCATTATGCTAAGTTTTGACACTTGAGCTGTACTAAGTACTCTTTAGATTATAACCATAGATGTCTCATCAATCTAATAGTGGAAATTCTATCTTCCTATATGCCAATCTGTGCATTTATTATAAGAACACTTTGGAGTAATGTACATTTACAATATTGCTCATCCTAGGAATATTCTCAAGAATACTAGAGAGGATCGCATGATCTTCTAGGATGATTCTTGGTCCTTTGTGCACGAGAAATCTCTGGACCATGATATTCTCCTCCACCTAATCGGGCAACACCCCTGTTGCATTTTTGGCATAGAATGCATTGGATTTGCTTTTTGAATTGCCAAAGAGCTTCCACAGGTTCTTGACTAGCTTTACTCTTGGGTAGACCCACTCATCATATCAAATATTCTCGCTTCAACACACAATGCCTCTTTCACCGACTCAATCTATCATGACAAAATCGACATCATGATCATACAAGGTTTTTGGTCCAAGAGGTAACCGCTATAACTCTCCTCAATTTGGATCTTCTTCATCTACATCAAAAAGGTTTAAGCATACTCACATGTAACATCGAATGTACCTTAAGTTTCGGCTAGAGCTGCGATAAAATGCTATCTTCTCGACTCATTGCAACACTCAAAGTGGCCCTTCGTAATGACAGATCAATGCCCTATGCACGTATTGGTATTGAAGAACAAAGTGTAGTTTTGCCAACACTAGGTGCTTGACTTGGTACTCCATGTGTCGTTGCTTCTTGTCAGACCATTTCTTAATTGCTTTGAGGCCTTGTGTAGACAAGTTCTTACCAAATTGCTTGTTCCTGCCACTCCTTAGCTAACTCGTAAGCCACCGGGCTGCTTCCTCAATAGCCCATTGCAACTGTTTTCAGAGTGAGTGGTTGCTGCATTGTCATGATCTCGAAAGAACTTTGTTTAATAGACTCGCTTTGTTGTAGCTTATAGGATAACCGGGCTACGTCGATCAACTTTGCACAATCCAATAGCACATTCATCCTCCGTTTGACCAACAATTTAAGGATGTAGACTTGTGGAAAAGTTGAGGCTTCAACTCAGCAACTTAAAGAGTTCGGTCTAGAATCTTAGAGTGAATTGAGGATTGTGGTTGCTCATAATCGTCTACGTTATGCCCCAATATTGATAATGTGCTTTAGGAATAGTCGAGCTACCTCGGGAAGTCCTTTATCGCTAGCATAAACATTGTGTACTTAACGAATTGATCCACCACGACCATGAGAATCCGATACCCTTTAAACTTGCTTGTCTTGTCGGCAAACAAGACATGTCCTCACACAAGCGTCCACATCGTCGTGTAGGTGTGGCCGAATGTAAAGATCCTCCACAAGTGACATGAAGCGGTGGATCCCTGATAACCTGCCCACTTGGAATTGCGGTACTCGCGTAGCATCTCCTACCGTAGCTTCCCATAAAGCAACATGTACAGTCGTCATCCCTTGGTATAGAGTAGATCGCCCTCACATCAGAATTGTTGAGTCTTGCCCTCGTTGGTTGGGTTGTATCATAGCCCCTCCTTAATGCGCTTGGTCCATAGACATTCAGGTCAATTGATGGCTGCCAACTCCATCTTTCAACTGAGTGCATCAGTCACGGAATTGGGCTTTTTAGTCATGTACTGTAGCATGTGGTCAAGCTCTGCAAGGAAGTCTTGCCTAAGAGCTTGCTTTAAAATCAGCTTTTTTTGGATTTAGAATTAGCTCGTGGTGACATTGTCAATCTTCACCGTGAACCACAATCCCAAGAGATGATGTTACCTTGTGCAAATGTAGTACACTACCACCGTCATTGCCTTCTCTTGGACCATGAATCATCCTTCGGTCTCATTTAGCTTCCTTGATTCAAATGCCATTGGGTGTTCTTCTTGCATTAGAACACCACCAATAGCATAATTGAAGGTGTCAATCTCTACCTTATGGGGCTTTGAGTGGTTGGGCCGTACAAGCATTGGTTCTTTGGTCATAATTTGCTTTAGCCGATCTAACGCCTTTCAACATCTCGCCTTGCCAATCATGGGCAAGGCTGGCAACCGATTGGAAGAAGAAGGAAGGAAAGGGAAGTATAAACAAGAGGAAGAAAATGAAGGATTGGGCATTTAAAGACTTTTTGTTAATAATAACTGATTTGGAATATATTTTTCTATAAGCAATCACTTAAAATTTTTTTTATTATCAACACTAGTTTATGTTTGAACGTTTTCATGAACGATGAAAACACTATTTCCTTCATTCATACCTATAAACAATAAGCACGATACTTTTCGTTTGTAAAAATGATCGTTTGTATCGCTCACAAAAATGAATGATCGAAAAGTATTTTCATCATCCACAAAAACATTTAGAATTATTGTCGATAACGAAAATACTTTTCATTAATCAATCATTTTAAACGATATAAATGATTATCTTTTAAGAAAATGTTTTTCAAAATCATGTATTTCATGGGAGACGGACGGCCCAAGGTTCAGCGAGAGAGAGATGTCGAAGAGAGCGGGCCACCCTTAGACAATCAGCTTGTAGCTTGGATCGTTCGATCTGCTAAAACGCGGTTTATCAGGAGCCCTTATTTTTATCATCGCTAAATATGAACCATCGATGCCAGAAATTCTGCCTGATGTGATCGGACTATATTTAAATTATAATTCATTGAACTAGACTTGGACTTCAACGTCCACGTCAAGGAACATAAAAAATCCAAAAAAGAATAATAAAATAATAAAAAAAGAAAAGAAAAGAAAAAGACAGGGCCCTAATCATAGACGATGGAGACAACGACGTTTCGAGACAGGGATCTGGAGATTTCAGATTGCTTTTTCGATCTTTCGCAATTTACTACTGAAGAAAAAGCTATTGTGCGCGAGCAAAGATGTCAAAAGATCGTAGCCCAGTGGTGGCATCTTCACAGAGATGATGCATAGAGTTATGTCAGTTTCCATTCTGGTTATAGTCCATCTTTTGTCCTGAACTCATGTCTTTCTCCGGTTATTCGATGATGTCTTTCTCCCGTTATTCGATTATCCTCGTGTTGAAAGATTTTCCTATCATAAAGTCTTAGGCTACATTTGGTACTTATGGTAAAAGTTGGGACCAAATTATATCTTATGTTTAGTTTCTGCCCAAAATAAAATAAAGTCGGATATAAAATCTTAGGCTCTATTTGGTATTTTTTTTCCTATTTTTATTTATATATTTGAATTTGTTTCTACTATATTATAATTTGTATATATATATTATAATATATATTATTACATACTTTAGGAATAATAATATAGTTTATTATTCGATAAAATTAAGGAATCATGGAAGGGATTAAAAAAATAAATAAAGTCGCGATCCTCTGTTTTCCATCGTCTCGACTCGTTAATTGTCTGAGAAACCGTGTGGTCTCCCAAATCTGTGCTGGTCAACAATTTGTACCTTCGTTCTCCGCATCGCGTCCTCCAAGAAACTTCTTACTTTCGCGCACTCCCCGCATGCTTGCCACTCTATATAAAGCAATCCCTTTCGTCTACTACGATCCGTGCGCACGCTCAGTTTTTACTTTGCTCTGAGTGTCCTTCGAGTGTTTATAGTTTCCAAATCAAAAGTTAGAGCAGATACCAATCTCAGTCTTTGAAACCCAAGAGACATGAAGGTGAGATTATTTTTGTCCTTAAAGAAGTTGTCCTTTTGGCATAGTGTGTATTAATGCACTCCTGTGAGATAGGGTTCTTGATGGTATTCTCTCCTGGGCTTTCTTGAACACTTTTCTTGGCATCTCTTCATGAGTCATCGTTTGTTTCTTTGCTGCTGTAATTGTTTATCGCATAGCATGAATTTATCCGTTTATGTGAGTAATAATGCTCGGAATATCAAATGATGCTTCGAATTCTTATCTTGTTTAAACGCTAGTCTTATCACACCACTTGTGAATGTCGAGTTCAGTCGTCACCTTAAGAGATTGATATTTACTCAAAATCTAACTGGGTTTTGCCTTGCTCAAACTTTTGCAGAAGTTGGTGGTGAAAGTGGACTTACATGATGACAGAGACAGGAGCAAGGCCATGCGAATAGTTTCTGGTTTTGGAGGTATTGGCTCTCTCTTCTCCTCTCTGTTTCTTTCCTTCATTCTCCCATAGAATGTTCAAATCGCCGCTGTAATAACTAATCGTCATATGCTCGAAATGTTCGGCTTTTTAACTGGCCTTTGTCGCATTGTGTTTTCCAGGGATTGGGTCTCTGGCTATGGAATCGGAGGACAACAAACTAACAGTATCGGGCGATTTTGACCCGGTCAAGGTGGTGAACAAACTGAGGAAATCTTGGCACACAGAAATCGTGAGCGTTGGAGCAGCCAAGGAAGATGATGGCAAGAAAGACGAGGGAAAGAAAGAAGAGGGCAAGAAGGACGATCAAGTCGCCAGTCTCGTAAAAGCCTATCAAGCATACCATCCTATGCCGGTCACATATTACTGCCTGCCCCCTGAAGAGACCCCAAGTTGTGTCATATGTTAAAATTCTTTGTGCTTCCAGACCGAATCAGGACTTGGTTTGTGCACTGGAGAGGATTGAATAAGTAAGGTTGATTATGCCTTGTGAACAAAAGAAAAAGCGGAGTACCTTTATGAGAATATCAGGCTTTTATTGCACTTGTATGTGCGTAGGGTGTATATGTAAAGAGATTGGTTTTCACTTAGGAACTCAAGGTATGGAAAATCCATTATATACTCCATTTTAGCAAACGATTATTTTCGGTGACTAGAATATTATTATTCTGCTGAATTATAATATTCCTGAAAAGAGTACGGTCAAACAGTAAATGTTATCCATGCTTGTGTTCCGTTGATTCAGTAATTGCTTTGGCTGATGATAAATTCTGGTGACTGGTCAGGTCAAGTGACTTCAGCCAAGCTGCAGTCGAGCAGGTTATACTCGCTGAAATTACTCGAAAACTTCTTAACCAAACCAAGATAAGAAAGTGTGGCCTTAGACCTTGCATGCGGAAAATTGTTGTCGTTTTCTTGTGTTGCTTGCTTAAATTTAACCGCGGGTGTGAATCCCGAATGGGCCATTTAACTGACCGGTGCCGTTCTTATCAATTAAACGAGAAGAAAAAATGCAGCTCTGTTTCATTGCATCGTTCGGAAGTATTTGATGACATCGCCACAACCCTTATCAATGATTGCTGATATATTCCCCTACAAGTTGAAGGGAAAAGGGAGCTTTTATGACCATTATTTGCGGACTTGATACGCCTGCCACAGGGCCGAGGATGAATAGGGTGCTCTTTGGTTCACCTTTGAAGACATGATATATACTTGTATATCATACCATCCTAGTTAACGAACTTCATAGTGGCAAATCATTCTCACTCAATTGTCTCTGAATCAGCAGCAATGGATTTCATTAATGAGAATCATATGTCACGGGCTAATTGATCTAATGTTCTCTTTCGTGTATAGCTTTAGTAATTTCTTCCCAAGTCAATTTTTCTCACACTCACAAGGATGGTGGAGAGAAATTCTTTTGGAGAGAGAATCTCTAAATTTTAAACAATTATGATACAAATAAAAGGGAGAAGACCCCTATATATACAAATACTCCTCAAATTATAACCATGGATGTCTTCTCAATCTAATGGTAGAAATTTTATCTTCCAATCTACCAACTATCTGCATTTATTACGGGAACACTTCAGAATAATGAACATTTACAATATTACTCATCCCTAGGAATATTCTCGAGAATACTGGAGAGGTTCACCCAATATTCTTGGATCATTTTTTGTACTTCATGCATGTGAAACCTCTGGACCATGATATTCTCGTCCACCTGATCGGGCCACAACCTTGTCACATTTTCAAGATGGAATGCATTGATTTGCTTTTTGAATCGCCAAAGAGCTTCCACAGGTTCTTGACTAGCTTCATTCTTCGGTGGACCCTTCCATCAAATATATATTCTCGCTTCGGCACACAATACCATTTTTATTTGACTCAATCTGTCATCATGGAATCAACATTACGATCATATGAGGTTTTTGCTCCAAGAGGTACCCATTGCGATTCTCCTTGATTCGCCTTTTCTTCATCTACATGAAAAAGGTTTAAGCATACTTGCATGTAACATCGAATGTATCTTTAGTTTCGACGGGAGCTCCAATGTATGATGCCTTCCCAACTTGTTGTGTCACACCCCCGTTCCATCCTTGGTACGAGAGCATGACCCGGCGGGTTAGCATCGACGCCCTAGGCAACGTCGAATATCCTGAAAGTATTTTATCTTTAGTTAAGCATATGCGGAAGCGATCAAAAACAATCCTCGTACAAACAAACATGAAAGCCGAGCAAGACATATGCAAGCCAAGCAAATAAAAGTGACATATTCATATACATAATTACATATCAAAAGCTGTTTTAATTACATGCTCATCCTAGTTCTAGGCTACTTATTTTCATTTCCATATATAGTCAATCAAAAGGCTGGGGTAACCTAACTCCTCTACCGAGTTGCTCCCAAAATTGGCCCCTATGCTAGGTTCATTCCCTTCTTGGACCCAGGTTCACCTATCACACACTTGAAATTGTGAGAACAACAAGAGTGAGTCGATGACTAAGTAAGTAGAAATTCCTAATTCTCCTATAGGAGGACGTCTCGCCGTCGATCGTTAGATACAAGATCACCACCCACTTGTTGATGGCAAATCAATAGTGTCGCGACCAAATTTTTTAGGGTGAATTACTCAAAGAAGGCTAATGGATTACTAAGTCCGAAGATTTGCACGGACCCTCCCAAGTCCTACCAATCGTGACTTGATACTAAGAAATTAACCCATTTAAACATGCAATTATACTCAATTTGGAGTCGTCACTAACCAATTAGGGTTAATTAGAAACCCAAGGAAAGTATGGGAGAATACTTTACTTTTGCGAACAAGAGATTCAATAAGTCCGAGGACATGGTTATGCTAGATTAATCTAATGCCCTTTCGGTACATTTTCATTTTAATTTCAAAAATATTTTGCACGCAGTCTTGATTAATTTTAACCTAAGCTACTAACATGTAAAGGGTGGTCATGCGGGTGCACAATTAGTAAAATAACATTTAATAAACCGAAGATTTAAATTGTAAGAAATTATAAACTACAACTTTATTAAGGTCTACTCTCTAAAAATGCTTACCCTAAACTTGATTTCTAAATGATATGACACCTAATTTTTCTTTTTTCTTTAAAATGTTAATTATATGCAATCTTAATTTAACTTTGATATGCATGAATTTTGCTTTAATGACATGTGAGATGCAATTCATATGACATAATTTGAACCATTACAATATGTGTGCAATCTAATTTACATGATATGTGATGGATGACATGGTAATTATATATGCATGTTCTTTTTATGATTTTTTTTTAATGATTTTTTTTAATACATATATGCAACCTACATTAAACAATGATGACATAAAATGGGATTAATTATGAACTAATTTATTAACTAACCAAGTAAATGACCTTTGTGTTTTTTTTAAATGACTTAATAATTCTTATTAAAAAGAAAACAACATAATGATGCAATGCTAATCTTTGGCTCTTTTTTTTTTTATTAAAAAAAAAAAAAAAACTACACAATGGGAATACTAAAACATTAAACTATGACCCACTAACTAAAGCACAACATGTGGTGTGCATATTATGAAATCTATATGACCTAAATAACATTTTTTGTTCTTTTTTTAGTTTTGGTTTTATTAAAGGAAAATTATCCTAATTCTATATGAATCTTAAAAATCAAAATGCGTTGCTTTAAACATGAAATGTGTATGGACCTAAGTACCTGAATCCTAGATATGACATATGATGCATGATATGTGATGAGCAAATAACGATAACGCACCAAAAATGTCCTATTGAAAATCCACCAATGTAAATCAATGACATATTATCTTAAAGCGAATCAATTAAGCAAAGCAATCCACAAACTTATCATAAAAAGTTGAAATAATAAAAAATCTAACCCGCCGTCTCGCGGTTCAATATTTTTTATTATTATGGCTTAATATGACAAATTTCCTGATCGGGTAACAATTATATATGAGAAATCATGTCAAGATCATAAGCTAAGAATCCGAATACTTGAACTGAATATAGACTAAAGAGATTACCTAGCATGGAAAAATTATCTCCAAGATGGAAACCGGCAAGGAATGATACCAAGTTCACCCTTCTCAAGCGTCAAGTGACTTGCATGAGGAAAATGGTACCAACAATATTGAACTTGCTGGACAACTTTGGATGAAGGATGGTCGGCGTCGGAGCAAGTGAGGGAGACAACTAGCGTCGGAGCTCCGGCGAAGACTGGGCGGCAACAACAGCAGAGAGGCGCGGCGTTAGTGACCGGTGAACAGTAGGGTCACAGGTCGTGGCGATGGTGGAGAGTAGTGGCGTCGGGGCGAGCTCACGGGTGGAGGCGAACGGTGGCCGGATTAACGGGTTGCAAGGACGCCGTGCGATGCTTGTGGACGAGTGGCATAGGTGGCATCAGGGTCGTCGCGTGGTGAGAACAGAGATAGCGACGGAGCTGGGCTGTCGGCAGCAACAAAGAGGCGCGGTGGCGTCGGGCTCCAGCAAAGGGGGAGCACGGCATTGCAGTGAAGCGAGGCAGCAGCGAGTCGTTGTTGGTGCAGTGGGCAAGGTCGGTGGTGCATAGCTTCGGGCGATTGGTGGAACGGCGGTGGTGGTTGTGCGCGGGGCTTGCAGCGTGGTGGCGCGGCACGACAATTGGTGCCAACGTTTGTGATTGGAGACCGGCGGCTCGGGCGGCAAGGGCTTTGGTTCGCCGAGGAAGATGAACAGGAGCAATTTTCTTTTTCTTCTTTTTTTCTTTTTCCTCTCTCCTCACATCTCCCTCACCATTCTCTTTCTCTCATGTCTCCCTATCCCCTCTCTATAGTTTCTGCACCTTCTTTTTACTTTTTCCTCTTTTCCTCTCTAAAAGAAACAAAACTCTCCTCCCTTTTCTCTCTTTTCACTTTTCACTCTTTTGTTCTTTTTTCTCTGACCTCAGGTTCTGAAGCCTCGCATTATTTATTTATAGAGGGAAAACTCAAAGTTGTTGAAGATTTCCCAATATAATTGCACATATTCACTCAACCACTCAACAAGAAAAATGGCTTCAAAATCACACAACCGCTGAAGTTTTGAATTTTGAAATGAGGAGATATGTTCAACAAGAAAAATGCTTCATTATTCAAAAATTTCCAAAATCTCCCCCCACAACCAAATGTTTTATTTTAAAAATTATTTATTATCCTCTATTTTTATTTTCTAAAAGATAAGTTTGATCCTAAATTAGGTGTCAACAAATAGCAAGGTTCGTAACTTGCCTTGCTTATGCATATGAAAGGCTCTCAACCGTCTATGTGCTTTTAAGAATGAAAGACGGGGAGTTAGTGTATATGAACAAGCTTTCCAAAGATCCATGACTTATGATCATTTCGGTCACAAAAAGGGATGCGTGCATCTCATGAAACTTGTTCAAACACTAAGGGGCTGTTTGGTAACCATCCAAACAAGTACCCGATTTTGATTGTTTGTTCCCGGGAGTAGTTTTGGAACAAAATCACGTTTGGTAAAATTTTTGTTCTCGGAAACAGATTTGGAGTAGAATCAAGAATAAATAAAAAAAAAGTTGATTCTTTGTTCCCGAGAACAATTTTAGAATCAAATCTATCTAATTTTTCCTTTTTCCTTCTCTTTCTTCTTTTATTCTTTTTCCCTCTCTTGTTCTTCAAGTGTCACCGCCGTCGTTGCCCCCTGCCAAATGCCGCCGTCTGCCGCCCACTGCCGTCGGTCGCTAGTGAGCTCGTTGGAGGCTCACCCAGCCACTGGTGAGCTCGCTGACGCCTCGCCCAGCCGCCAGCGAGGTGGGCCTCCCCAACCACCGGCGAGCCTCGCCTGGTTGGGCGAGGCCGAGCTCGCCCTATCGGCGGCGGGCGAGCTTGGCCTCACCAGATCTAGGCGAGGCCGCTCGCCCAGCCAAGGCTCGGTCGAGCCTCGCCGGCAGCCTAGGTGAGGCTCGGCCGACGAGGCATGGCCTCGCCAAGAGTCATCGACGATCTAGTGAGGTCGCTAGCCTAATCCGGCGGTCGCCGATCCCAAGGCCGGTGACCGACCACCTTGAAGAAGAAGAAGGAAGAATGAGGGGAGGAAGAAAGGAAAAAAAAAAAAAAGGAAAAATTTAAAAAATGATTTGAAGTATGAATGGAAATTTTGCTATATATAGAATACATATTTTATTTTGTATTTTAATTTATTATTGAGTATTGATATTTATAGTTTATACTATTGTTTATTATTTCCTATTTAATAAAAATTTGATTAGTTAATATGTTTATTACTTAGTATAAATATAATTAATCAATAGAATTTCTATAATTTGATAAAATTTTAGAATTTGAATAGAAATTTTATGTAGTTACCAAACGCATTTATGTTTTTTTATTCCAGAATCATAAATTTTGTACGTTACCAAACACGTTCTTTTGCTCAGAAATTGTTCCTAGGAATAGAATAAAAAGAATTATTTCGATCGAATAACGTTCTCGAGAACGAATCGTTACCAAACACGCCCTAAGTGACCCAATTCAAATATATGCTCAAAGTAATGCAAGGACTTAACAATATATATCAAAACAAACCCAGCTTTTGCAAGCATCACACATGGACTTTCATTTTTTTTTCCCAGTATCATATTAGTTAAAATTAATCGACTCTTTTGATAACAACCGGGCATCGATCCCCCCTTGGCAACCGTCCCGATCTCATTATTAGGATGGCATCCAAGGCGACCCCCGGGCATTGGCCTCACTCAGGTCAACATCGTCCATGATCTCAATATCGGGACGACATCTAGGGCTTTACCCTAGGCAACGACCCGGCATCCCCCAGCGTTGGCATATAAGTCCATCGTGTGTTCATGCGTTTCAAGCATCAACCGATTCATTTTATATTTAAACTTTTAGCCAAATGAAAGGTCTGAAGGCGTGCCATACAAGGTGAACTAATGAACAACTCTTATATTTTACTAAATTAAACTCGTGATAGATGTGATTCGAGCTCTTGACCTTGATTTGGAACCACTCGCTCAGGCTTTAGCACTGTCTATAGTCACCGAGACCTCTCCTCGACATCCAGGTGTGCTCGACACTCATGCAAGATCATGAACTTACTTAATGCAACAACAAGTAATAGAAACACAACAAGCATAACAATACAAAGCCAACACAAGTAAACAATGACATGATCTTAAAATCGATAAGCGTAGCACATCGCCTTATCGAAGAGTTAGGAAAATCTACTTACTACTTTTTGGACCTAGTTCCAAGATGCTTTTTTGGTGTCAGTCGGCATCTAGGGCAGCTTGGAAGAAAAGGGCATGAAAGAGAGGAGAGAAAAGGAGAGGAAATGAGAGAAAGGCCAAGCCTTAAAATGTGAGGATGGCTCATCCTATTTATAAGTCTCCTACTCTTAGATTTTTATTGCAAGTTCATGATTACGCCTAAGAGGCAAGTTGACCTAAATATCCTATTGAGTTGACACCTAAGTCCCTTAGTGTTCACTTATGATTGGTTCACATATTGATTTGTTCTCCAAGGCTCATTTTAGGTTCATTATTGCCTATAGTGCCTAAGGAGACACATAAGCCTTTTGGTGCATCATGTCCTCTTCTAATTAGCTAGTTCTTGACTTGTTCACCAAGGTTATAATCTAGGGCCATCATGCCCTAAGATTTACCTAAGATTTGGTCATCAAGAAACTTGGACTTTAGACAACTTGTTCTCCAATTCAGCCACGTGAGCATGTGACTCATTAAACTCATTAATTAGCTAGCTTCCAAAAGCATTTGATGTATTCTTATTTTCAAGCCAAGAAAACTCTAGATTAGCTTCCTCCTCAAGTTAGGCGTGTAGCACATTTCCCTTCCAAGTTGGGCGTGTGGTTCTCCCATTCTAAGGCAAAAATAGTTTTGAGCAACTTTCGAAATCAGTACCATTATCTTATCAAACGGGTTTGAAAAATTATAAAATTTTAATATGTTGTAGAGAATACATTAGAAAACATTTTTCAGAAGGAATCCAAGTTAAATTCATTCTGTGAGAAGAGCAACAAATCATTGAACACAACCCAAAATTCATCCGTCGAGCAGATTCAACGGTCAGAGAGAGAGAGAGAGAGAGAGACCCATTTCAAAATCCAAATCTTCACAAAACTCATTGGAATTTTAATATGTTGTAGATATAGATGTAATTTAAAAATTTTGTGGAGAAAGCATGTCCAAATTTGAAATGGAAGATTTTATAAAAATTTGAGAAAGCAACTTGGTTACCGTTTTCACTATATTTGGCAGGTTTTATACGATAATTGATGACCTTCGTCCCAACCATTTCACCTCAGAAAAAATATGAAATTTAAGTATGTTATAGATTAAGATGTTTTGAACAACTTTCATGAATGAAGTTTCTCAAAATTTGAAGTACAAAGAGCTCTATTAAATTGGAAAGTAGGAAAGATCTAGCAATTTCGAAAATTTGAGAAGTCAAAACCTATGAAACTCAATGTGCCAAGTCTATGGAGAAGAGGTGGTGCCCTACTTGGCTTTCAAGATCACTTGTCATCATTCTCTTAGGCCATGAGTCATCTCCTTTCATTAATTGCTTGGGATTCATAAACCTCTACACTCATTATCTTTATTTAATACATTTGACTCTTGTTCCTCAAGAAGAT
This sequence comes from Eucalyptus marginata, assembly GCA_014182565.1. Classification (NCBI taxonomy): domain Eukaryota; kingdom Viridiplantae; phylum Streptophyta; class Magnoliopsida; order Myrtales; family Myrtaceae; genus Eucalyptus; species Eucalyptus marginata. The sequence goes on from CM024589.1 coordinate 5,486,754, forward strand.
TGACCTATCTAGCTTAGCCTCCGAGTTAGGACTAAAATAAGGGTTGAAATAGAGGATGTTATATGTTACAATACTCGTAATGACCTTCATAGCTACGAATCAATCCATTGTGCACGTCTCAGTATCAAAGAAGTAAATGTAGTTGTGCTTCAAGGCTTTGTATAGACAAGTCCTTACCAAGTCTGCTTGTTCTTGCCACTCCTTGGCGGACTTTTAAGTTGATGGGCTACTCCCTTGATAGCCTATTGCAACTACACTTAGAGTAAGTGGTTGTTGCCCTGTCATGATCTTGGAAGGACCTTTGGTTCGTAGACTCACTTCATTGCTGACCCAGCCGTTGGACAAGATTCATTTCAAAGAGGGGCAGCTGTTGACACCTAAATCGTTCTCACTCAATCTTCTCCAAGCCAGTAGTAATGGATTTCATTAACGAGAGTCATATGTCACAGGCCAATTGATCTTGCATTCTCTTACCCATATGGCTTGAGTAATTTCTTTTCAAGTCAGCATATCTCACACACTCAAATGGTGGAGAGAAATTCTTTTGGAGAGAGAATCTCAGAATTTTAATGAGAGATGATCCAAACAAAAAGAGGATACCTCTTTATATACACGTACTCTTTAGATTACAACCATAGATATCTCATCAATCTAACGGTGCAAATTCTATCTTCCTATATACCAATTATGTGCATTTATTATAGGAACACTTCGAAGTAATGTACATTTACAAATTGCTCGTCCTAGGAATATTCTTGAGAATACTAGAGAAGATTGCCCGATCTTCTAGGATCATTCTTGGTCCTTTGTGCACGGGAAACCTCGGACCATGATATTCTCCTCCACCTAATCGGGCGATACCCTTGTCGCATTTTCTGCAGGGAATACATCAATTTGCTTTTTGAATCGTTAGAGAGCTTCCATAGGCTCCCAACTGGCTTCACTCTCCAGTAGACCTTTCCATCATATCAAATATTCTTGCTTTGGTGCACAATACCACTTTCATCTAACCCGATCTACCTTGATGAAATTGATGTCACGATCATATGAGGTTTTTTGCTCCATGAGATACCCATTGCAACTCTCCTCGATCTAGGTCTTCTTCATCTACATGAAAAAATTTAAGCATACTCACATGTAACATTGAATGTACCTTTAGTTTTGGCGGGAGCTTTGGTATATGCCATCTTCTCGACTTGTTGCAACACTCGAAGTGGCAAGTTGTAACGATGGATCAATTTCCTATGCATGTCTCGGTATCGAAGAATTAAATGTAGTTTTGCTTATGCCAGGTCCTCGACTTGGTACTCCATCTTGGTATATGCTATCTTCTCGACTTGTTGCAACACTCGGAGTGGCAAGTTGTAATGATGGATCAATTTCATATGCACATCTTGATATCAAAGAATTAAATGTAGTTTTGCCTATGCCAGGTCCTCGACTTGGTACTCCATGTGTTGCCACTTCTTGTCGACCCATTTCTTCATGTGCGTTGAGGCCTTGTGTATACAAGTCCTTACCAAGTCCACTTGTTTTTACCACTCCTTAGCGAACTTATAAGTCGATCGGCTACTCCCTCGATAGCATGTTGCAACCCTACTCAAAGTGAGTAGTCACTACCTCGTCATGATCTTGAAAGGACTTTGGTTTGTAGACTCACTTCGCTACAAGTTATAGGATAACTCCTATAACTGGGCTACATCGACCCACTTTGCATAATCCTCTTGCATTGTGCTCATGTACAACTCCAAGGGCACATTCACTCTCTTTGTCTAACTGTTGATTTGGGGATGTAGACTCATGGAGAAGTTGAGGCTTCGACTCTAGTAGCTTAAAGAGCTTAGTTCATAATCTCCTAGTGAATTGAGGATTGTGGTTGCTCACAATTGTCTACGGTATGCCTCAATACTTGATTATGTGCTTTAGGAATAGCCAAGCCACCTCCTCAATTAGGAAGTCCTTTGTTGCTCACACGAAGGTCACGTACCTAAAGAATCGATCCACCACGGCCATGAGAGTTCAGACACCCTTTGGACTTAGGTAAATTCACAATGAAATCTGTGGAGACGCTCTACCACGGATGCTTCAGAATAGGAAGTGGCTCATGGGGCCCTGCCAACGACCGTTGTTCGAGCTTGTCTTGTTGGCACACAAGACACATCCTCACATAAGCGTCCACATCGGTGCATAGGTGTGGCCAAAAGTAATGATACTCCACAAGTGCCATGATGCGATGTATCCCTAGATAACCTCCCCACTTAGAATTATGGCACTTGCATAGCACCTCCTTTTGTAGCTTTCCATGAAGCAACACGTATAGTTGTCGCCCCTTAGATCGCGCTCACATCGGAATTGTCGAGTCTTACCCTCTCATGCATGCTCAAGGAGTGCATTGGCGGATGGGTTGTGTGCGACCCCTCCTTAATGTGCTTGGTCCATGGATATTCAGGTCGACTAATGGTTGTTAGCTCCATCTTTCGACTAAGTGTGTCGGCCACGAAATTGGCCTTCTTAGGATTGTACTGTAGCACGTAGTTGAGCTTCTCAAGGAAGTCTTACCCAAGCTTGCTTTGGAATCAGCTTTTTTTGGGTTTATAATGGTGCGAATGGTAACCCTTCTTGGCTGGGGAAGAGTTTTTTTTTCCAGAAATACTTCTTTCCTATTTTTATTATGGGGAATAATTTTTGAGTAAAAGAACGCGTTTGGTAACTACACAAAATTTCTACTCCAGAAATAGAAAAAGAATAGAAATGCGTTTGGTAAAAAACATTTTTTTTTGTATTTATTCGTTTTTTATTCTTTCTCACGGATCGCCGCCGGACGCCGCCACCGCCGCCGGCCAACTACCGCCCCGCCGCATGTCGCCGCTGGCCGACCGCCGCCCCCGCCGCACGTCGCCGCCGGCGGTCAACGACAACCAATGGGCCACCGCCTACCACCGCCCGCCGCCGCATGTCGCCCGGTCGGCGCGGCGGCGGCGGCGGTCGACTGCGGCGGCAACGGCCGGCGGCGGGTGGCAGCCGGCCGCGGCCAACGGGCGCGGCGGTCGGCGGTGGCCGCGGCAAGAGAGACAAATAAAAGAAAAATGGAAAAGAAATTTCACTTATTTCTAGAAATTGTTCCCGAGAACAAGAAGCAACTTTTTTTTTTTGCTTCTCATTTCTATTCCAAAACCATCCTAGGGCTAACTTTTTATTCAGGGAACAAAAAAACAACTTGGCGTTACTAAACGGATTTCTGTTCTTTTTTTGTTCCGGGGAACAAAAGAACATAAATTCATGGGAACAAAAATGTTACCATGCGATGCCTAAGTAGCTCGTGGTGACATTGTTAGCACTTCGCCATGAACCACGATCCTAGGAGAAGATGCCACCATGTGCGAAGGCAGTACACCACCACCGCCATTGCCTTCTCTTGGACCATGTATCGCCGTTTGATCTCATTTAGCTTTCTTAATTCAAACGTCACCAGGTGTCCTTGCATTAGAACACCACCAATAGCATAATTAGAGGCATCAATCTCTACCTCATAGAGTTTGAGTGGTAAGGCATCACGAGCACCAATTCCTCGGTCACCACTTGCTTTGGCCAATTAAATGCCTTATGATATTGAGCCTTGTTGACCATGGGCAAGGCCCTTGCTAGATCCGACAAGGCTTGCCTGAGGTCGGTGATCTACTAGAGGAAGAACGAAGGGAAGAGAAATATAATTAAGTCCTGGCCATCGGTTTATTATGATTTCGATATTTAATGTCTAACTAAAGGAAAAAAAATGAAAGATTGGGTATTTAGAGACTCTTCATTAAAAATGACTAATTTGGAATATATTTTTTAGTAAGCGATCACTTGAAATAATTAGCTATTGAAATTTTTTCATTATCAATAATAATTTATATCCAAACCTTTTCATGGACGACGGAAACACTTTTCGTTCATTCCTTTTTGTAAACGGTATAGATGGTATTTCTTGTTTTTAAAAATGATTGCTCGTATCATTCACAAAAAAGAATGATTGGAAAGTATTATTATCGTTCATAAAAATGTTGAAACAAAAATTGTTAGTCAATAACAAAAATATCTTTTATTAGTTAATTATTTCAAGTGACATAAACGATCATTTATTTAAAAATATTTTTAATTTATTCATTTCTCGCAATATCAATGCACACTAAGATTCAGTTCGAGATGGATCTCGAAGAGAGCGGACCACGTTTATACAATGATCGTTCGACCTGCTAAAACGTGGTTTATCACGGCCCTTATTTTTACATTAGCTGAACGAACCATCGCTGCCAGCAATTCTGACCGATGTGATGGATTATAATTAAATAATAATTCATTGACCAAGACCTCGACTTCACCGCCAACGTCCAGGAAACATAACAATCACCATCTCCCACGTAGCATTTCGACCCGTTCGAGAGGATGGGATCGATCTCGTGCATGAAACGCGTGCTGTCTTGGAGATTTCTTGTTTCTCGGCCCTTCGGCTTTTTTCGATCTTTTCTCATCTCACGAATCACGATTGAAGAAAAAGCTCCTTTCTTTTTTTTGGTCGAAGAAGAAAAAGCTCCTTTACGCGAGCAAAAAAGTTATGATCTTTCTCATTTTTTGTCAATTTTTTTTTAAAAAAAAAAATGCCCAGTAATGGCATTTCAACAGAGATGATGCAAGGAGTGATGTCTGCTTCGATTCCTGTCCGATCGTCCGTCTTTTGTCCCGATCCTCTCTCCCGTTTATTTCAATTTGCCCTCGTGCTGCAAGATTTTCCCATCATATACTCTTGAAGAACTGAGACGGTAGAGAATCCATAATTGATCTCAGTGCATTTTCAAATGAAAAAATTATGGATTTAGCTTGAAACCTCTATCGCACAGATTGTCAATTTAACTTCGAATTTTTGCTGATGAAGTCCTAGAAACTTTGCATAGGTTTTTCATGCGGTCCTTCCGAGGCTAGTTTATTGGAATGTGGTCCATTCTCCTCATCAACATGATGACATGGGGGTCCTGCTCCTAGGCAAGCAGGCGGAGTCGAAGGCCACTCTAGTAAGGGTCGTGAGGGAAGCACCCCTGAGTTGTCAAAAGATTCTTATAATTTGAGCATATATTTTATTGGTAGTTTAGGCTTAAATCCACAATGAGCAACTAAGTATATATAATCTCTTTCTTATGCATTTGACAGATACATGTGATGTGCCAATTATAGTGCAATCCTTCATAGGATAAAATTCTAATTTAAGAGTGAACCGGGATGAAAATCTTGTGGCTCAAATTCTTTTTCTCGCTTTTATACTTGATTTCCTTGTGATTGTGCATTGAATCCTAACACGATTGTCACCCAAAAATCACTTGGTGAAGTCGTGTTTCAAGCAAAGCTATCCGCATCAGTGAGCCATGCGGGACAATAGGCATGCGATTTTGGTGGCAACTTGATTGGAAATATTACATTAGAATTGTGGTTGCGAGATTTAGGACTACATCGACGAAGTTGAAAAATTTAGAACCGCATAAATGCTCATACGATAAATAAGTTGAGGATAGATCCAGTGATTATCCCCATGGATAAAGATTTTTCAATTCTTATATTGTCATTTAGATTAGATAGAAGAGATGCATACGTGCAAAATCGCAATGCAATTCTATCTAACGAAAAGCTTGAACCCGCCACTGCCTGAACTGAGTCAGTTGCCAACATTCAAGACTCACTGCCTCAACTAAAGTCACCGAGTCGCGAGGGGCGACTCGACCTAGTCACTTCAAAAGCCCCCGAGCCGTGAGGGGCGACTCGCCTCTCTCTCTCTCTCTCCTTCCTAAGTGGCGATCCTCTGTTTTCGATCGCCTCGACTCGTTATTTTACTGAGAAACGGGGTGTCTCTTTCCCTCGACTCGTTATTGTATTGACCGTTCAATAATTTGTCCTTTGTTCTCCGCACCGCGTCCTCCAAGAAAATTCTCCTCTTCACGCACTCCTCTCGTGCTCGCCACTCTATATAAAACAACCCCTTTCGTCCCCGATACGTGCACACTCTCAGTTTCAGCTTGCTCCGAGTGTCCTTCGAGTGTTATTACCTTCCAAATCAAAAGTTAGAGCAGTCACTCTTCTGAGGTTCTTGAAACCCAAAAGAAATGAAGGTGAGATTTCTTGAAGTCCTTCGAAAAGTTCTCTTTTTTCTTGCATATTATGTGTATCTTGTTCACTTCTGTGAGATGGGGTTCTAGATGTTACTCTCTCCTGGGTTTTCTTGAACACTTCTCTTGGTATCTCTCGTCTCAAGCTTCATGAGTTATCGTTTGCTTCTTTGCTGCTGTAATTGTTTATCGCATAGCATGATTGTATCTGTTTATGTGAATAAGAATGCTCGGAATACCAAATGATGCTTCGAATTCTTATTCGTTGTTGGTTTATGTGGCCAACTTGCTTAAACGCTAGTCTGTCACACCACTTGTGAATGCGGAGTTCGGTCGTCCTCGTGAGAGATTGATATTTACTCAAAGTCTAACTGGGTTTTGCTTTCCTCAAATTTTGCAGAAGTTGGTGGCGAAAGTGAATCTCCATGATGACAGAGACAGGACTAAGGCCATGCAAGTAGTTTCTGGTTTTGGAGGTATTGGCTCTCTCTCTCTCGCTCTCTCCCCGCTCTCTGTTTTTCCCCTTAGTCTCCCACTAAATGTTCAAATCGTCACTGTAATAACTAAACATCTTGTGCTTGAAAAGTTCGGCTTTATCACTAACCTTTCTCACATAATGCTTTGCAGGGATTGGGTCTCTGTCTATGGACTCGAAGGACAACAAACTGACGGTATCCGGTGATTTCGATCCTGTCAAGGTGGTGAACAAACTGAGGAAATCTTGGCACACAGAAATCGTGAGCGTTGGAGCAGCCGAGGAAGATGATGGCAAGAAAGAAGAGGGCAAGAAGGACGATCAAGACGCCAATCTCGTAAAAGCCTATGAAGCATACTATTCTACGCCGGTCACATATTACTGCGTGGCCCCAGGAGAGACCCCAAATTGTGTCATTTGTTGAAATTCTTTGCGCTTCCAGACGGAATCAGGACTTGGCTTGTGCAGCGGAGAGGATTGAATAAGTAAGGTTGATCATGCCTCACGAAGACAAGAACAAGTGGAGTACCCTTTCTAGAATTATAGGCTTTTATTGCGTCGTTCGCTACATGCATGTGCGTAGGGTGTATACATATAGAGAGATTGGTTTTCACTTGAGGAACTCAAGTTATGGAAAATCCATTATGTACTTCATTTCAGCATACGATTGTTTTCGGTGACTGGAATATTATTATTTTGATGAATTATAATATTCTTGAAAAGAGTACGGTCAAATATTAAATGTGATCCATGCTTATGTTTCGTTGACTTAGGAATTGCTTTGGCATATTATAAATTCTGGTGACTAGTTAGGTCAAGTGACTTCAGGCAAGCTGCAAACAAGCAGGTTATACTCGCTGAAATTACTCGAAAACTTCTTAACCAAACCAAGATAAGAAAGTGAGACCTTAGACCGTGCATGCCAAAAATTGTTGTTGTTTTCTTGTGCTGCTTGCTTAAATTTGATCGCGAGTGTGAACCCCGGATAGGCCATTTAAATAACCAGTGCCGTTCTTATCAATTAAATGAGAACAAAAAAGACAGCTGTATTTCACTGCATCGTTTGGAAGTATCTGATGACGTCGCAACAACCCTCATCAATGATTGCTGATATATTTCCCTATAAGTTGAAGGGAAAAGGGAGCTTTTATGACCATTATTTGCGGACTTGATGGGCCTGCCACAGGACCGAGGATGGATCGCGGGGTGCTCTTTTGGTAATCTTTGAAGACATGATATATACTTGTAAATCATACCATCCTAGTTAACAAACTTTATAATGGTGAATCATTCTCACTCAATCTTCTCCGAGCCAGTAGTAATGGATTTCATTAACGAGAGTCATATGTCACAGGCCGATTGATCTAGCATTCTCTTACCCATATAGCTTGAGTAATTTCTTTCCAAGTCAACATATCTCACACACTCACAAAGATGGTGGAGAAAAATTCTTTTGGAGGGAGAATCTCTTAATTTTAAATATTTGTGAGATGATCCAAACAAAAGGAAGAGACCTCTTTATATACAAATACTCTTTAGATTACAACCATAGATATATCATCAATCTAACGGTGGAAATTCTATCTTCCTATATACCAACTATGTGCATTTATTATAGGAACACTTCGGAGTAATGTACATTTACAATATTGCTCGTCTTAAGAATATTCTTGAGAATACTAGAGAGGATCGCCCAATCTTCTAGGATCATTCTCGGTCCTTTGTCCATGAGAAACCTCTGGACCATGATATTCTCCTCCACGTAATCGGGTGACACCCCTATTGCATTTTTGGCATGGAATGCATCGGATTGGCTTTTTGAATTGCCAAAGAGCTTCCATAGGTTCTCGACTAACTTTACTCTCCGGTAGACCCTTTCATCATATCAAATATTCTCCCTTCAACACACAATGCCTCTTTCATGACATCACGATCATACGAGGCTTTTGGTCCAAGAGGTAACCGTTGTAACTCTCCTTGATCCGGATCTTCTTCATCTACATCAAAAAGGTTTAAGCATACTTACATGTAAAATCGAATGTACCTTAAGTTTCAGTGAGAGCTCCAATAAATGCTACCTTTCCGACTCATTGCAACACTCAAAGTGGCCCTTTGTAGTGATAGATCAATGCCCTATGCACATCTTGGTATCAAAGAACATAGTGTGGTTTTGCCAACACTAAATGCTCGACTTGGTACTCCATGTGTCGTTGCTTCTTGTCAACTCATTTCTTAATTGCTTTGAGGCCTTATGTAGACAAGTTCTTAGCCACTAGGCTACTCCCTCAATAGCCCGTTGCAACCGTACTCAGAGTGAGTGGTTTTTGCACCTTCATGATCTCTAAAGGACTTTGGCTAATAGACCCGCTTCGTTGTAGCTTATAGGATAACTGGGCTATGGCAACCAACTTTGCACAATCCAATAGCACATTCATCCTCCCCGTTTGAACAACAATTTAGGGATGTAGACTTGTGTAAAAGTTGAGGCTTCAAATCAACAACTTAAAGAGTTCGGTCTAGAATCTCAGAGTGACTCAAGGATCGTGGTCGCCCACAATCGTTTGTGTTATGCCCCAATATTAACGATGTGCTTTAGGAATAGCCGAGCCGCCTCCTCAGTTGGGAAGTCCTTTATTGCTGGCACTAACATTATGTACTTAACGAACTGATCCATCGCAGCCACGAGAGTCTGACACCCTTTAAACTTAGGAAAATTCACAATGAAGTCCATGGAGATACTTTACCATGCATGCTTCAGGATAGGAAGTGGCTCATGGGGCCCTGCCGGCAACCATTGTTCAAGCTCGTCTTGTCCGCAAACAAGACATGTCCTCACATAAGCGTCCACATCATCATGCAAGGGCAGCCAAATGTAATGATCCTCCACAAGTGCCATGAAGCAATGGATCCTTGGATAACCTACCCGCTTGGAATTGCAGTACTCGCTTAGCATCTCCTAATGTAGCTTCCCATGGAGTAGCATGTACAGTCGTCATCCCTTGGTATAGAGTAGATCGCCCTCACATCAGAATTGTCGAGTCTTGCCCTCGTTTGTTGGGTCATGTCATAGCCCCTCCTTAGTGCGCTTGGTCCATGGACATTCGGGTTGATTGATGGCTGCCAACTCCATCTTTCAACTAAGTGCATTGGCCACGCAATTGGGCTTCTTAGGCATGTATTGCAGCACATAGTCGAGCTCTGTAAGGAAGTCTTACCTAAGAGCTTGCTTTGGAATCAGCTTCTTTTGGGTTTGAATGTAGCTCCCAGTGACATTGTCAAACTCTGTCGTGAACCGCAATCCTAAGAGATGATGTTACCATGTGCAAATGTAGTACACCACCGTTGTCATTGCCTTATCTTGGACCATGAATTGTCCTTCAGTCTCTTTTAGCTTCTTTGATTCATACACCATCGAGTGTCCTTCTTGCATTAGAACACCACCAATAGCATAATTGAAGATGTCAATCTCTACCTTATAGGGCTTTGAGTTGTTGGGCCGTATGAGCATTGGTTCTTCGATCATAATTTGCTTTAGCTGATCTAATGCCTTTTGACATCGCGCCTCGCCGTACATGGGTGAGGCTGGCAATTGGTTGGAGGAAGAAGGAAGGGAAGGGAATTATAACTAAGTCTTGGCCGCCAATGTAGCATGATCTAGATATTTAATGTTTGACCAGAGGAAGAAAACGAAGGATTCGGTATTTAAAGACTTTTTGTTAAAAATGAGTCATTTAGAATATATTTTTCTATAAGCAATCGCCTAAAATGATTAGCTAATGAAAAAAGTTTTTATTATCGATAATAATTTATGTTTGAACATTTTCATGGATGATGAAAACACTATTTCCTTCATTCATATGCACAATACTTTCTGTTCCTCAAAATGATTATTTGTATTGCTAAAAAAAAAAAATGAATGATCGAAGAGTATTTTCATTATCCATGAAAACATTTAGAAAAAAAAAATTATTGTCGATAATGAAAATGCTTTTCATTAACTGATCATTTTAAACGGTACAAATGATTATCTTTTAAGAAAATGTTTTTCAAAATCATGTATTTCATGGTTGATTATGGTCGCCCACATAATCATAATCTAGGTTTTCATAAATAAATACTTCCCGAAAAGAAACTTGTCTTCAAGATTAATTTTATCAATTTGTGATTGATTCCATCAATATATTTATAAAAGGTAAGTGAGATTTTTCGCCAGAGAGCCAGATATTAAAGAATAAATCCCTATTATGTTCATACCGAATCCTTGTGGCAAGATCAATAAATCTGAGTCTGATTATATTTTCGTTTTAGACTCGATTTCAGTCTAGATTGTGTCAGAGTGAGAAAGACTTCTGGAAAGAATAGACTTTGAGAAGAGTCTGTGATATAACTTTAGAAGTCTACTATTCTTCAGAATAAGAATAAAAACATGAAAGTTTTGTCAATTTCTAAACCTAGTAGGAGTTTTCTCAACAACCATGTGCAAATGTAGTACACCACCGCCATCATTGCTTTCTCTTGGACCATGAATCGTCCTTTGGTCTCATTCAACTTCGTTGATTCAAACGCCATCGGGTGTCCTTCTTGCACTAGAACACCACCAATAGCATAATTGAAGGTGTCAATCCCTACCTCATACGGCTTTGAGTGGTTGGGCAGTACGGGCATCGGTTCTTTAGTCATAATTTGCTTTAGTCAATGTAACGCCTTTTGACATCGCGCCTCACCTCGACGAGGCTGATGACCGGTTGGAGGAAGAAGGAAGGGAAGGGAAGTATAACTAAGTCTTAGCCACCAAGTGTAGTATGATCTAGATATATAATGTTTGACTAGAGGGAGAAAATGAAGGATTGGGTATTTAAAGACTTTTTGTTAAAAATGAATGATTTGGAATATATTTTTCTATAAGAAATCACTTAAAATAATTAGCTGAGAAAAAAAGTTTCATTATTGACAACAATTTATATTTGAATGTTTTCATGGATGATGAAAACACTATTTCCTTCATTCATATCTATAAACAATACGCACAATACTTTCCATTCCTAAAAATAATTGTTTGTATCACTCACAAAAATAAATAATCGAAGAGTATTTTCATTATCCATAAAAATGTTCAGAAAAAAATTATTGTCAATAATGAAAATACTTTTCATTAACTAATCATTTTAAACAATATAAATGATTATCTTTCAAGAAAACGTTTTTCAAAATCATGTATGCATGACGGACGGGCCTAAGATTCAGCGAGAGATAGATGTCGAAGATAGCGGGCCACCCCGATACAATCAGCTTGTAGCTTGGATCGTTCGATCTGCTAAAACGCGGTTTATCATGGCCCTTATTTTTATCATAGCTAAATGTGAACCAGCGATAACAGAAATTATGGCTGATGTGATCGGACTATATTTAAATTATAATTCGTTGACCTAGACTTGGACTTCAACGTCTACGTCAAGGAACGTAAAAATCCAAAAAAAGAATAATAAATTAATAAAAAAAGAAAAAGAAAAAGAAAAGACAGGGCCCTAATCATAGATGATGGAGACGACGACGTTTTGAGACAGGGATCAATCCCGGGCATGAAACGCGTGTTTTCCTGGAGATTTCATATTGCTTTTTCAATCTTTCACAATTTACTATTGAAGAAAAAGCTCCTTTGCATAAGCAAATATGTCCAAAGATCGTAGCCAATGGTGGCATTTTCACAGAGGTGGCACATAGAGTTATGTCAGCTTCCATTCTGGTTATCGTCCGTCTTTTGTCCTAAACTCGTCTCTTTATCCCATTATTCGATGTGCTCATGCTGAAAGATTTTCCTATCATAAAGTCTTAGGCTACATTTGGTACTTATGATGAAAGTTAGGACCAAATTATATCTTATGTTTAGTTTCTACCTAAGATAGGATAAAATTGGATATAAAATCTTAGGCTATATTTGGTATTTTTTTTCCTATTTTTATTTGTATATTTGAATTTGTTTCTACTCTATAATAATATATAATTTGTATGTATATTATAATCTATATTATTACATACTTTACGAATAATAATCTAGTTTATTATTTGATAAAATTAAGGAATCATGGAAGGAATTAAAAAAATAAGTAAAGTCGCGATCCTCTGTTTTCCATCGTCTCGACTCGTTAATTGTCCGAGAAACCGTGTGGTCTCCCAAATCTGTGCTGGTCAATAATTTGTCCCTTCGTTCTCTGCATCGCGTCCTCCGAGAAACTTCTTACTTTCGCGCACTCCCCTCATGCTTGCCACTCTATATAAAGCAATCCCTTTCGTCTACTACGATACGTGCACTCGCTCAGTTTTTACTTTGCTCTGAGTGTCCTTCGAGTGTTTATAGTTTCCAAATCAAAAGTTAGAGCAGATACCAATCTCAGGCTTTGAAACCCAAGAGACATGAAGGTGAGATTCCTTTTGTCCTTAAAGAAGTTGTCTTTGTGGCATAGCGTGTATTTATGCACTCCTGTGAGATAGGGTTCTTGATGGTATTCTCTCCTGGGCTTTCTTGAACACTTTTCTTGGCATCTCTTCATGAGTCATCGTTTGTTTCTTTGCTGCTGTAATTGTTTATCGCATACCATGATTTTATCCGTTTATGTGAGTAATAATGCTCGGAATATGAAATGATGCTTCGAATTCCTATCTTGTTTAAACGCTAGTCTTATCACACCACTTGTGAATGTCGAGTTCAGTCGTCACCTTAAGAGATTGATATTTACTCCAAATCCAACTGGGTTTTGCCTTGCTCAAACTTTTGCAGAAGTTGGTGGTGAAAGTGGACTTACATGATGACAGAGACAGGAGCAAGGCCATGCGAGTAGTTTCTGGTTTTGGAGGTATTGGCTCTCTCTCTCTCTCTCTCTCTCTCTCTCCCCCGCTCTCTGTTTTTCCCCTTAGTCTCCCACTAAATGTTCAAATCGTCACTATAATAACTAAACATCTTGTGCTTGAAATGTTCCGCTTTATCACTAACCTTTCTCACATAATGCTTTGCAGGGATTGGGTCTCTGTCTATGGACTCGAAGGACAACAAACTGACGGTATCCGGTGATTTCGACCCTGTCAAGGTGGTGAACAAACTGAGGAAATCTTGGCACGCAGAAATCGTGAGCGTTGGAGCAGCCGAGGAAGATGATGGCAAGAAAGACGATGGCGAGAAAGAAGAGGGCAAGAAGGACGATCAAGTCGCCAATCTCGTAAAAGCCTATGAAGCATACTATTCTACGCCGGTCACATATTACCGCGTGCCCCCAGGAGAGACCCCAAATTGTGTCATTTGTTGAAATTCTTTGCGCTTCCAGACCGAATCAGGACTTGGTTTGTGCAGCGGAGAGGATTGAATAAGCAAGGTTGATCATGCCTTATGAAGACAAGAACAAGTGGAGTACCCTTTCTAGAATTATAGGCTTTTATTGTGTCGTTCGCTACATACACGTGCGTAGGGTGTATACATATAGAGAGATTGGTTTTCACTTGAGGAACTCAAGTTATGAAAAATCCATTATATACTCCATTTCAGCGTATGATTATTTTCGGTGACTGGAATATTATTATTCTGATGAATTATAATATTCTTGAAAAGAGTATGGTCATATACTAAATGTGATATATGCTTATGTTTCGTTGACTTAGGAATTGCTTTGGCATATAATAAATTCTGGTGACTAATTAGGTCAAGTGACTTCAGGCAAGCTGCAAACAAGCAGGTTATACTTGCTGAAATTACTCGAAAACTTCTTAACCAAACCAAGATAAGAAAGTGTAGCCTTAGACCGTGCATGCCGAAAATTGTTGTTGTTTTCTTGTGTTGCTTGCTTAAATTTGATCGCGAGTGTGAACCCCGGATGGGCCATTTAACTACCCAGTGCCGTTCTTATCAATTAAATGAGAACAAAAAAGATAGCTGTATTTCACTGCATCGTTTGGAAGTATCTGATTACGTCGCTACAACCCTCATCAATGATTGCTGATATATTTCCCTATAAGTTGAAGGGGAAGGGGAGCTTTTATGACCATTATTTGCGGACTTGATGGGCCTGCCACAGGACCGAGGATGGATCGCGGGGCGCTCTTTTGTTAATCTTTGAAGACATGATATATACTTGTAAATCATACCATCCTAGTTAACAATTTATAATGGCAAATCATTCTCACTCAATCTTCTCCGAGCCAGTAGTAATGGATTTCATTAACGAGAGTCATATGTCATAGGCCGATTGATCTAGCATTTTGTTACCCATATGGCTTGAGTAATTTCTTTCCAAGTCAGCATATCTCACACACTCACGAAGATGGTGGAGAGAAATTCTTTCAAAGAGAGAATCTCTGAATTTTAAATATTTGTGAGATGATCCAAACAAAAGTAGGAGACTTCTTTATATACAAATACTCTTTAGATTACAACCATAGATATTTCATCAATCTAACGGTGGAAATTTTATCTTCCTATATACCAACTATGTGCATTTATTATAGGAACACTTCGGAGTAATGTACATTCACTCTCTTTGTCTAACTGTTGATTTGGAGATTTAGACTCGTGGAGAAGTTGAGGCTTCGACTCTAGCAGCTTAAAGAGCTTAGTCCATAATCTCCTAGTGAATTGAGGATTGTGGTTACTCACAATTGTCTGCGGTATGCCCTAATACTTGATGATGTGCTTTAGGAATAGCCAAGCCGCCTCCTTAGTTAGGAAGTCCTTTGTTGCTCACACGAAGGTCATGTACCTAAAGAATCGATCCACCACGGCCATGAGAGTTCAGACACCCTTTGGACTTAGGTAAATTCACAATGAAATCTGTGGAGACGCTCTACCACGGATGCTTCAGAATAGGAAGTGGCTCATGGGGCCCTGCCAATGACCGTTGCTCGAGCTTGTCTTGTTGGCACACAAGACACATCTTCACATAAGCGTCCACATCGATGCACAGGTGTGGCCAAAAGTAATGACCCTCCACAAGTGCCATAATGCGATGTATCCCTAGATAACCTCCCCACTTAGAATTATGGCACTTGCATAGCACCTCCTTCTATAGCTTTCCATGAAGCAACACGTACAATTGTTGCCCCTTAGATCTCGCTCGAATCGGAATTGTCGAGTCTTGCCCTCTCGTGCATGCTCAAGGAGTGCGCTGGCAGATGGGTTGTGTCGCGGCCCCTCCTTAATGTGCTTTGTCCATGAATATTCAGGTTGACTAATGGTTGTTAGCTCCATCTTTCGGCTAAGTGTGTTGGCCACGGAATTGGCCTTCTTAGGATTGTACTGTAGCACGTAGTTGAGCTTCTCAAGGAAGTCTTGCCCAAGCTTGCTTTGGAATCAGCTTTTTTTGGGTTTATAAGTAGCTCGTGGTTACATTGTTAGTATTTGCCAAGAACCACGATCCTAGGAGATGATACCGCCATGTGCGAAGGCAGTACACCAACACTGCCATTGCCTTCTCTTGGACCATGTATCGCCGGTCGATCTCATTTAGCTTTCTTGATTCAAACGTCACCAGGTGTCCTTGCATTAGAACACCACCAATAGCATAATTAGAGGCATCAATCTCTACCTCATAGGGCTTTGAGTGCTAAGGCATCATGAGCACCGGTTCCTTGGTCATCACTTGCTTTGTTCAATTAAACGCCTTTTGATATTGAACCTTGTTGACCATGGGCAAGGCCCTTGCTAGATCCAACAAGGCTTGCCTAAGGTTAGTGATCTACTGGAGGGAGAAGGAAGGGAAGAGAAATATAATTAAGTCATGGCCGTCGATTTATTATGATTTCGATATTTAATGTCTGACTAAAGGAAGAAAATGAAAGATTGGGTATTTAGAGACTCTTTATTTATTATTTATTATTTATTAGAAATCCTACTCTAACACTCACTCTCGGACTTTTGTCCGCCCGCTGCGGGCGTGGGAGTCGAAATCCACTCTTGAAATGAAATCATCCTTACCCCAATCCCCCTAAAAATGTGGAGATTTGAACCCCCAACCTCCCCTTTCGAAGATGGATTGGGTATTTGAGACTCTTTATTGAAAATGAATGATTTGAAATATATTTTTTAGTAAGCAATCACTTGAAATAATTAGCTACTGAAATTTTTTCATTATCGACAATAATTTATATCCAAACTTTTTCATAGATGAGGGAAACACTTTTTTTCGTTCAATCATTTTTGTAAACGGTATAGATGGTATTTCCTGTTTTTAAAAAAATAATTACTCGTATCGTTTACAAAAATGAATGAATGGAAAGTATTTTTATCGTTCACGAAAACATTGAAACAAAAATTGTTAGTCAATAAAAAAAATATTTTATTAACTAATTATTTCAAGTGACATAAATGATCATTTATTTAAAAAATATTTTTAAGTTATTTATATTTCTCGCAATATCAATGCCCACTAAGATTCAGTTCGAGATGGATCTCGAAGAGAGCGGACCACGTTGATATAATGATCGTTTGACCTGCTAAAACGTGGTTTATCACGGCCCTTACTTTTACGTTAGCGGAACGAACCATCGGTGCCAGCAATTCTGACCGATGTGATGGATTATAATTAAATAATAATTCATTGACCAAGACCTCAACTTCACCGTCAACGTCCAGGAAACATAACAATCCAGAAAGGAATATTTATAAAAAGAAAAAGAAAGGGCCCTTTCACGGACGATGGAAATGACGACAATCACCATCTCCAACGTAGCATTTCGACCCGTTCGAGAGGATGGGATCGATCTCGTGCATCAAACGCGTGCTTTCTTGGAGATTTCATGTTACTCGGCCCTTCGGCTTTTTTCGATCTTTTCTCATCTCACGAATCACGATTGAAGAAAAAGCTCCTTTCGAAGAAGAAAACGCTTTCTCTTTACGCGAAAAAAAAGTTACGATCTTTCTCATTTTTTTGTCAAAAAAAAAAAAAGCCCAGTAATGGCATTTCAACAGAGATAATGCAAGGAATGATGTCTGCTTCGACTCTGTCCGATCGTCCGTCTTTTGTCCCAATACTCTCTCCCGTTTATTTCAATTTTCTCTCGTGCTGCAAGATTTTCCAATCATAAACTCTTAAAGAATTGAGACGATAGATAATCAATAATTGATCTTAGTGCATTTTCAAATGAAAAAATTATGGATTTAGCTTGAAACCTCTATCGCACAGATTATCAATTTAACTTTGAATTCTTGCTGATGAAGTCCTAGAAACTCTGCATAGGCTTTCCATGCGGTCTTCCTGAGGCTAGTTTATTGGAGTGTTGTCTATTCTCCTCATCGACATGATGACATGGGGGTCCTACTCCTCAGTAAGCAGGCGGAGTCCAAGGCCACCCTAATAGGGGTTGTGAGGGAAGCACCCCTGAGTTGTCAAAAGATTTTTATAATATGAGCATATATTTTATTGGTAGTTTAGGCTTAGATCCACAATGAGCAACTAGGTATATATAATCTCTTTCTTATGCATTTGAGAGATACATGTGATGTGCCAATTATAGTGCATTCCTTCATAGGACAAAATTCTAATTTAAGAGTGAACCGGGATGAAAATCTTGTGGCTCGAATTCTTTTTCTTTCTTTTATACTTGATTTCCTTGTGATTGTGCATTGAATCCTAACACGATTGTCACCCAAAAATCACTTGGTGACGTCGTGTTTCAAGCAAAGCTGTCCGCATCAGTGAGCCATGCGGGACAATAGGCATGCGATTTTGGTGGCAACTTGATTGGAAATATTACATTAGAATTGTGCTTGCGAGATTTAGGACTACATCAACGAAGTTGAAAATTTTAGAACCGCATAAATGCTCATACGATAAATAAGTTGAGGATAGATCCAGTGATTATCCCCATGGATAAAGATTTTTGAATTCTTATATTGTCATTTAGATTAGATGGAAGAGATGCATACGTGCAAAATCGCAATGCAATTCTATCTAACGAAAAGCTTGAACCCGCCAACTGCCTGAACTGAGTCCGTCGCCAACATTCAAGACTCACTGCTTCACCTAAAGTCACCGAGTCGCGAGGGGCGACTCGACCGAGTCACATCAAAGCCCCGATTCGTGAGGGGCGACTCGCCTCTCTCTCTCTCTCTCTCTCTCTCTCTCTCTCTCTCCTTCCTAAAGTGGCGATCCTCTGTTTTCGATCGCCTCGACTCGTTATTTTACTGAGAAACGGGGTGGCTCTTTCCCTCGACTCGTTATTGTATTGACCGTTCAATAATTTGTCCTTTGTTCTCCGCACCGCGTCCTCCAAGAAACTTCTCCTCTTCACGCACTCCTCTTATGCTCGCCACTCTTTATAAAGCAACCCCTTTCGTCCCCGATACGTGCACACACTCAGTTTCAGCTTGCTCCGAGTGTCCTTCGAGCGTTATTACCTTCCAAATCAAAAGTTAGAGCAGTCACTCATCTGAGGTTCTTGAAACCCAAAAGAAATGAAGGTGAGATTTCTTGAAGTCCTTCGAAAAGTTCTCTCTTTTCTTGCATATTATGTGTATCTTGTTCACTTCTGTGAGATGGGGTTCTAGATGTTACTCTCTCCTGGGTTTTCTTGAACACTTCTCTTGGTATCTCTCGTCTCAAGCTTCATGAGTTATCGTTTGCTTCTTTGCTGCTGTAATTGTTTATCGCATAGCATGATTGTATCTGTTTATGTGAATAAGAATGCTCGGAATACCAAATGATGCTTCGAATTCTTATTCGTTGTTGGTTTATGTGGCCAACTTGCTTAAACGCTAGTCTGTCGCACCACTTGTGAATGCGGAGTTCGGTCGTCCTCGTGAGAGATTGATATTTACTCAAAGTCTAACTGGGTTTTGCTTTCCTCAAACTTTTGCAGAAGTTGGTGGCGAAAGTGAATCTCCATGATGACAGAGACAGGACCAAGGCCATGCAAGTAGTTTCTGGTTTTGGAGGTATTGGCTCTCTCTCTCTCTCTCTCTCCCCCGCTCTCTGTTTTTCCCCTTAGTCTCCCACTAAATGTTCAAATCGTCACTGTAATAACTAAACATCTTGTGCTTGAAATGTTCGGCTTTATCACTAACCTTTCTCACATAATGCTTTGCAGGGATTGGGTCTCTGTCTATGGACTCGAAGGACAACAAACTGACGGTATCCGGTGATTTCGACCCTGTCAAGGTGGTGAACAAACTGAGGAAATCTTGGCACACAGAAATCGTGAGCGTTGGAGCAGCCGAGGAAGATGATGGCAAGAAAGACGAGGGCAAGAAGGACGATCAAGACGCCAATCTCGTAAAAGCCTATGAAGCATACTATTCTACGCCGGTCACATATTACTGCGTGCCCCCAGGAGAGACCCCAAATTGTGTCATTTGTTGAAATTCTTTGCGCTTCCAGACCGAATCAGGACTTGGTTTGTGCAGCGGAGAGGATTGAATAAGTAAGGTTCATCATGCCTCACGAAGACAAGAACAAGTGGAGTACCCTTTCTAGAATTATAGGCTTTTATTGTGTCGTTCGCTACATGCATGTGTGTAGGGTGTATACATATAGAGAGATTGGTTTTCACTTGAGGAACTCAAGTTATGGAAAATCCATTATGTACTCCATTTCAGCATACGATTGTTTTCGGTGACTGGAATATTATTATTTTGATGAATTATAATATTCTTGAAAAGAGTACGGTCAAATATTAAATGTGATCCATGCTTATGTTTCGTTGACTTAGGAATTGCTTTGGCATATTATAAATTCTGGTGACTAGTTAGGTCAAGTGACTTCAGGCAAGCTGCAAACAAGCAGGTTATACTCGCTGAAATTACTCGAAAACTTCTTAACCAAACCAAGATAAGAAAGTGAGACCTTAGACCGTGCATGCCAAAAATTGTTGTTGTTTTCTTGTGTTGCTTGCTTAAATTTGATCGCGAGTGTGAACCCCGGATAGGCCATTTAAATAACCGGTGCCGTTCTTATCAATTAAATGAGAACAAAAAAGACAGCTGTATTTCACTGCATCGTTTGGAAGTATCTGATGACGTCGCAACAACCCTCATCAATGATTGCTGATATATTTCCCTATAAGTTGAAGGGAAAAGGGAGCTTTTATCACCATTATTTGCGGACTTGATGGGCCTGCCACAGGACCGAGGATGGATCGCGGGGTGCTCTTTTGTTAATCTTTGAAGACATGATATATACTTGTAAATCATACCATCCTAGTTAACAAACTTTATAATGGGGAATCATTCTCACTCAATCTTCTCCGAGCCAGTAGTAATGGATTTCATTAACGAGAGTCATATGTCACAGGCCGATTGATCTAGCATTCTCTTACCCATATAGCTTGAGTAATTTCTTTCCAAGTCAACATATCTCACACACTCACAAAGATGGTGGGGAAAAATTCTTTTGGAGGGAGAATCTCTTAATTTTAAAGATTTGTGAGATGATCCAAACAAAAGGAAGAGACCTCTTTATATACAAATACTCTTTAGATTACAACCATAGATATATCATCAATCTAACGGTGGAAATTCTATCTTCCTATAGACCAACTATGTGCATTTATTATAGAAACACTTCGGAGTAATGTACATTTACAATATTGCTCGTCTTAAGAATATTCTTGAGAATACTAGAGAGGATCGCCCAATCTTCTAGGATCATTCTCGGTCCTTTGTCCATGAGAAACCTCTGGACCATGATATTCTCCTCCACCTAATCGGTGACACCCTATTGCATTTTTGGCATGGAATGCATCGGATTGGCTTTTTGAATTGCCAAAGAGCTTCCATAGGTTCTTGACTAACTTTACTCTTCGGTAGACCCTTTCATCATATCAAATTTTCCTTCAACACACAATGCCTCTTTCATGACATCACGATCATACGAGGTTTTTGGTCCAGGAAGTAACCGTTGTAACTCTCCTCGATCCGGATCTTCTTCATCTACATAAAAAAGGTTTAAGCATACTCACATGTAAAATCGAATGTACCTTAAGTTTAAGCGAGAGCTCCAATAAATGCTACCTTTCCGAGTCGTTGCAACACTCAAAGTGGCCCTTCATAGTGACAGATCAATGCCCTATGCACGTCTTTGTATCAAAAAACAAAGTGTGGTTTTGCCAACACTAAATGCTTGACTTGGTACTCCATGTGCCGTTGCTTCTTGTCAACTCATTTCTTAATTGCTTTGAGGCCTTATGTAGACAAGTTCTTAGCCACTAGGCTACTACCTCAATAGCCCGTTGCAACCGTACTCAAAGTGAGTGGTTGTTGTGCCGTCATGATCTCAAAAGGACTTTGGCTAATAGACCCACTTCAATGTGGCTTATAGGATAACTGGGCTATGTTGACCAACTTTGCACAATCCAATAGCACATTCATCCTCCGCGTTTGACCAACGATTTGGGGATGTAGACTTGTGGAAAAGTTGAGGCTTCAAATCAGCAACTTAAAGAGTTCGGTCTAGAATCTCAGAGTGACTTGAGGATCGTGGTCGCCCACAATCGTCTGTGTTATGCCCCAATATTGACGATGTGCTTTAGGAATAGCCGAACCGCTTCCTCAATTGGGAAGTCCTTTATCGCTGGCACTAACATTATGTACTTAACGAATTGATCCACCGCAGCCATGTGAGTCTGACACCCTTTAAACTTAGGAAAATTCACAATGAAGTCCGTGGAGATACTTTACCATGCATGCTTCCGGATAGGAAGTGGCTCATGGGGCCCTGCCGGCAACCGTTGTTTGAGCTCTTCTCATCGGTAAACAAGACATGTCCTCACATAAGCATCCACATCATCATGCAAGGGCGGCCAAATGTAATGATCCTCCTTAAGTGCCATGAAGTAGTGGATCCTTGGATAACCTACCCGCTTGGAATTGCGCTACTCGCGTAGCATCTCCTACCGTAGCTTCCCATGAAGTAGCATGTACAATCGTCATCTCTTGGTATGGAGTAGATCGCCCTCACATTAGAATTGTCGAGTCTTGCCCTCGTTTGTTGGGAGTGCGCTTGGTCCATGGACATTCGGGTCGATTGATGGCTACCAACTCCATCTTTCAACTAAGTGCATCGGCCATGCAATTGGGCTTCTTAGGCATGTATTGCAGCACATAGTTGAGCTCTATAAGGAAGTCTTGCCTAAGAGCTTGCTTTGGAATCAGCTTCTTTTGGGTTTGGAAGTAGCTCCTAGTGAAATTGTCAATCTCTACCGTGAACCGCAATCCTAAGAGATGATGTTACCATGTGCAAATGTAGGACACCACCAATGTCATTGCCTTCTCTTGGACCATGAATCGTCCTTCGGTCTCATTCAGCTTCCTTGATTTAGACGCCATCGAGTGTCCTTCTTGCATTAGAACACCACCAATAGCATAATTGAAGGCGTCAATCTCTACCTTATAGGATTTGAGTTGTTGGGCCATATGAGCATTGGTTCTTCAGTCATAATTTGCTTTCGCCGATCTAACGCCTTTTGACAT
Organism: Eucalyptus marginata; assembly: GCA_014182565.1. NCBI lineage: Eukaryota > Viridiplantae > Streptophyta > Magnoliopsida > Myrtales > Myrtaceae > Eucalyptus > Eucalyptus marginata. The sequence continues at coordinate 5,509,804 of CM024589.1, forward strand.
CGCGCCTCGCCAAACATGGGTGAGGCCAGCAACTGGTTGGAGGAAGAAGGAAGGGAAGGGAAGTATAACTAAGTCTTGGCCACCGATGTAGCATGATCTAGATATTTAATGTTTGACAAGAGGAAGAAACCGAAGGATTCTGTATTTAAAGATTTTTCGTTAAAAATGAGTGATTTGGAATATATTTTTCTGTAAGCAATCCCTTAAAATGATTGGCTAATGAAATTTTTTTTTATTATCGATAATAATTTATGTTTGAACATTTTCATGGATGATGAAAACACTATTTCCTTCATTCATATCTATAAACGATATGCACAATACTTTCCGTTCCACAAAATGATTATTTGTATTGCTAAAAGAAAAAATGAATGATTGAAGAGTATTTTCATTATCCACGAAAGCGTTTAGAAAAAAATTATTGTCAATAAAATACTTTTCATTAACTGATCATTTTAAACGATACAAACGATTTTCTTTTAAGAAAACGTTTTTCAAAATCATGTTTTGCATGGTTGATTCTGGTCGCCCATACAATCAAAGTCTAGGTTTCCATAAATAGATGCTTCCCGAAAAAGAACTTGTCTTCAAGATTGATTTTATCAATTTGTGATTGATTCCATCAATGTATTTATAAAAAGTAAGTGAGATTTTTTCGCCAGAGAGCCAGATATTAAAGAATAAATCCCTATTATGTTCATACTGAATTCTTGTCCCAAGATCAATAAATCTGAGTCTGATTATATCTTCGTTCTGGACTCGATTTCAGTCGGGATTGTGTCAGAGTAAGAAAGACTTCTGGAAAGAATAGACTTGGACAAGAGTCTATGATGTAACTTTAGAAATCTACTATTCTTCAAAATAAGAATAAGAATATGAAAGTTTTGTCAATTTCAAAACCTAGCAAGAGTTTTCTCAACAACCATGTGCAAATGTAGTACACCACCGCCATCATTGCTTTCTCTTGGACCATGAATCGTCCTTCGGTCACATTCAACTTTGTTGATTCAAATGCCATAGGGTGTCGTTCTTGCATTAGAACACCACCAATAACATAATTGAAGGTGTCAATCCCTACCTCATACGGCTTTGAGTGGTTGGGCAGTACGAGCATCGGTTCGTCAGTCATAATTTTCTTTAGTCGATGTAACGCCTTTTGACATCGCACCTCGCCTCGGTGAGGCTAGTGACCGGTTGGAGGAAGAAGGAAGGGAAGGGAAGTATAACTAAGTCTTGGCCACCAATGTAGCATGATGTAGATATTTAATGTTTGACAAGAGGAAGAAACCGAAGGATTCTGTATTTAAAGATTTTTCGTTAAAAATGAGTGATTTGGAATATATTTTTCTGTAAGCAATCCCTTAAAATGATTAGCTCAGGAAAAAAAATTTCATTATTGACAACAATTTATGTTTGAACATTTTCATGGATGATGAAAACACTATTTCCTTCATTAATATATATATAAACACAATACGCACGACACTTTCCGTTCCTAAAAATAATTGTTGGTATCGCTCAAAAAAATAAATGATCGAAGAGTATTTTCATTATCCATGAAAATGTTTAGAAAAAAATTATTGTCAATAACGAAAATATTTTTCATTAATTAATCATTTTAAACAATATAAATGATTATCTTTTAAGAAAACGTTTTTCAAAATTATGTATGCAAGACGGACGGGCCCAAGATTCAGCAAGAGATAGATGTTGAAGAGAGCGGGCCACCCCGATACAATCAGCTTGTAGCTTGGATCGTTCGATCTGCTAAACGCGGTTTATCATGGCCCTTATTTTTATCATAGCTAAATATGAACCAACGATGCCATAAATTCTGCCAGATGTGATCGGACTATATTTAAATTATAATTCATTGACCTAGACTTGGACTTCAACGTCTACGTCAAGGAACGTAAAAATCCAAAAAAAGAATAATAAAATAATAATAATAAAAAGAAAAAAAAAAACAAGGCCCTAATCATAGACTGTTGGGAATAATAGATCCCCGAAAACCAGATTCGGCACTTAAACCGAACCCCTAAATCACATGCGGAAGATAAGCCCGGGATTGTCACGTATCACCGATCAAAAGCACACCACGGATTCGAGCGTACCTTATTGGCCACAGATTAAACACCGACGCCAAAAAGAGGAAGAGAATTCAGTCCTGTTCGATCCGATGTCGAAAAATCGCCGTTGAATGGAAGATGGCGTCGCTTCTTAGCTTTTCTTGGAGAGAGAGAATACTTGAAGAGAAGAAGAACGTACGTTCATTATGCGAAGAGGTACGTTCTTTCTCTCTCTCATCCCTTTTATAGGTTCCCCTTTCCACGGGCCTAATTCCCGTGGGCCGGGCCTTTAGGCCCATCGTGGCCGGGCCAACTTAGGCCCATTAAATCCATCATCTCCCACTCGCACATGGTGGGTCAAAACCAACATGGGCGGATAGGCCCAACCGAGGCCCATCAACTGAAAATCCTCTTTTCCTCTTTCAACATTCATACCGGTGAATAATCCGTGCGACCAAGATACTTTGAGAGCTCGTTGCTATACATCCGTTAGGAATATATAGCAGCTCATAATGGGCGTCACATTCCGAGTAAATTTAGTATGCGGTACCCTAGATCGATCGATCACATTTATATCTCTCTTGATCTCTTTTGAACAATGATATATTTATTATATTCACAATTATGATTATCCCAAAGACAGTCATAATTGGTCGACCAAAGTGAATACAAAACTACAATGTGATTCTCCAAAATCGATCTTCCTCTTCCCTTCAAACTCTCAACTTCAGTTCAACTTGCTTTTCTAGAAATGTCCCATTAGATCGAATCAACTCATGACCATTGGCAACATTCTAAGATAGCAAACACTAAATTGAAATCTTGAGAATAAGTAAAAGTCATGAGGGGACTAAAAGATTGAGGAACTCTTTTCCTCAAGAGTCTCATACGGCATAAAAGTTGAGATCAAACTTTTGCCACTCTTATTGGTCGTCTCATGCATACGTAGTATGAAATACGTATTACGGTATTAACTCCTTTCCCATGGAGCGTATGTCTACACCATCAATACCGTACAGATGATAGTTCAGACATACCCAATGTCTAACTTGAGTTCACGTATCTACTCATTCACAAAATTCATCAGAACTCACATCTGGCATCTTAGACAGATAAAGTAAAATATGTGGGGTATTTTACTTCCGGACATAGTATATATCATGTCCTCATCTTAACACTCAGTTAAGGCGACATATTTATTTTAAGCTTGAGCTCTCGATTATCACCTAGATAATAAGCTTAAAAACCGTCTCATCTCTATTTATCACATAGTAAATAGAGGCGATTACCCGTGTGAGTGGGCTAATCACTTATCTGTCCGACATACTTTCTCAACTTAATGTAATGCACTGAGCATTAAGATGCATAAAGATCAAACAAAGATTCATAGGCATTAATAATGAAAACTCAAATTCATTAAATGTGAACAACTCAGGGAAATTACAATATCCAGTACATCAGACTCTACGCAATCCTAGAGATTTTACATGACCACAAAACACATCTCTAGGTATTGGCTTTGTCATAGGATCTGCTACCATTCTATGCGTAGATATGTACTGTAAGTTCACATCCTTTCGTGCAACCATATGTTTTACAAAATTATACTTGGTATCTATATGTTTGGTCTTGCCATGATATTTTGGATCTTTGGTGTACGCTATAGCTGCTTGGCTATCACAATTAACTAATAATGGATTTGCAGCTTTCTCAATAACACCTAAATGATCCAAAAATCTCTTAAGCCAAACTCCTTCTTGTATTACTGCGATAATGCCACGAACTCGGTTTCCATCGTGGACAAGGCTATACACGTTTGTTTCTTACTTTGCTCCAACAAATGGTGCCATTATTCAATAAGAAAACAAACCTAGAGGTAGATTTCCTTTCGTCTAAATCTCCTCCCTAATTAGTTTCATAATAGCCTTCGAGTCGCAGATCCTTTCCTTGATAACTCAACGTATAATCAGCAGTTCCCTTTAGATACCTCAGTATTCTCTTAACGGCTTTCCAATGTGCTTGACCTGGATTGGATTGGTAACTACTCACCATTCCAACTACAAAACATATGTCAGGTCTTGTACACATCATAGCGTACATCAAGCTCCCAACAGCACTAGCATAAGGAACATATTTGTTCCTTTTCTTGTGGAGTCCTTGGACACAGTCTATGGCTCAATTCTTCACCTTTCGCAATAGGAGTGTCTATGGGTTTATAATCTTGCTTACGAAATCGTTCAAGAAACTTATTTATATATGTTTCTTGCGAAAGAGACAACGATCTCTTCGAACGATCTCTTGAAATCTTAATTCCAAGAATGTATGCAGCCTCACCCATATCTTTCATCTCAAAGTTGGAAGATAACCAACTCTTGACAAGTATGAACAAACTCCATATTGCTTAGGCAATCAGTATATCATCAACATATAATGATATGATCACAAATTGATCCTTGGATCTTTTGATATATACACAATGATCCTCATCAATCATTGTAAAATCATATGCCATTATGGCATTATGAAAACGTATATACCATTGTCTCGATGACTGCTTAAGCCCGTATATCGATCTCAAAAGTCAACATACCTTTTCTTCTTGGCCTTTGACTATGAAACCAGTAGGTTGTTCCATGTATATTTCTTCCTCTAATTCTCCATTGAGGAAAGCAGTCTTTACATCCATCGATGTAACTCAAGATCCATACTAGATACTATTGCCGAATAATGCGAATCGAGGTAAATCTCACTACAGGAGAAAACGTATCTTCATAATCAATTCCTTCCTGTTGATTATACCCCTTCGCCACAAGGCGAGCCTTATGCCTTTCTATCGAGCCATCAGCCTTTCGCTTTATTTTGAAAACCCACTTGTTCCCAATAGCTCTGCGTCCTTTTGGAAGATCAACCAATTCCCAGACTTGGTTTGATTTCATTGACTCCATTTCCTCTTCCATTGCATGAATCCATTTTTCCTTACTAGGGCAATTCAGAGCCTCATTAATATTTCTAGGCTCATCCTCATCTTGTGGAGCAACCATAAAAGTTTCCCCTTCAATGTCAAAACGTCGACGGGGAATACTTTGGCGACTTGTTCGCCGTATGGGAGTTTGTACACTTTGCACATCATTCCCCATTATGCTCCCACTGGAATTAGATAATGATGTCGTCTCATTATGTGGTTGCAATTGAGAATGAGTTGAATTCAATTCATCACTTCTCATATTGCTCCCACTTGGACGAACTCCACTAAGATCATTATCTTGATCCGAGGTTTCAAATAGGGTGTTGTCTTCCCCTATTTCGCCCTTCTTAGGAAATTCATCCTCTAAGAATGTGACATCCCGTGATTCAAATTCAGTTATACTCCCACTTTCCTGCTCACCTATGAACACATACCCTTTTGAGTGTTCCGAGTATCTTATGAAAATACTCTTCTTTCCTCTGGGACCCAATTTCCCAAACTTGTGAGAGGACTCAAGCGTATAGGCAGCACAACCCCATGGCTTAAGAAAACTTAAGTCCGGTTTTCTACCTGTCCATAACTCATATGGAGTGGAAGTAATCGATTTGGAAGGCACACGGTTAAGTATATAGGCAGCAAGTTAACAACGCATCACTCCAAAAGGTGATAGGTAAGTTAGCATGCGCCATCATAGACCTAACCATTTCTAGTAGGGTTGTTTCTTTCTCTCGCAACACCATTTTGTTGAGGAGTATATGGAATAGATAACTGTCTTTCTATTCCTTTTTCATCACATAATTTTCTGAACTCATCAGACAAATATTCTCGACCTCGATCGGATCTCAATGCTTTTATTTTCTTGTCTAATTGATTCTCTACCAGGTTCATAAACCTTTTGAAACAACTTATTGCTTTAGATTTGTGAGAAATCAAATAGACATATCCGAATCGAGTATAATCATATATAAAAGTGATGAAATAAACAGCCCCATGCTTTCCTCTCACATTCATTGGACCACAGACATCAGAATGGATTAAATGCAGAGGAAATTCAGCTCTTTTACCCTTTCCAAATGGTTTCCTTGTCGTTTTCCCTTCTAGGCAATGCTTACAGATGGGCAAATTGACTTTTTCAATATTGCCCAACAAGCCCTCTTTGGCTAGTCTATTCATACGCTGTTGGCCAATGTGACCAAGTCTAGCATGCCATACATTCACATCATTTTCTTATGTATTAGGAGACGTGAGAAGGGAATAACAAACATTTGTATTAACATAATCAATATATAATACAATGAAACCATCCAGAAAATAACCATGACCATAGTAGTTTGTATCCAAATACAAATCTACACCTCTATTATGGAAGTTCAACTTAAAACCTAATTTAACCAACACTAAAAGCAGACACTAAATTCCGACGAATCTCCGGAGCATACAACACATCATGAAGGAACAAGGTGCGTCCACCACGCATATTCGGTTGGCATGTGCCAATTCCTTTCACTTCACTGAGTTGTTTCCCACATAGATCCACTTAGTTCCGGTTGGTACTGTCGGAATTCCACGAAGGATTCTCTATCCTTCGCTACATGGTCTGTCGCTCCTGAATCAACAGTCCACAGAGGATTAGATTCAGTCAAGAATACAGAACTTGACACATATGCAAAGTTCCCAATTACACAAAGGGTGTGTACCTTCTTTGGCTCGCGACAATCGCGGGCATAGTGACCCTTCTGGTCACAGTTGTAACATTTCACCCTTGAGATTTTCTTCACATGAGGACGTTTTCCTCTCTTTTGTTGGTTAATTTTTGGTTTCTTGCAAGGAGGACTTGATCCCTTGCATTTCCACATATTGAATGAATCAATGCGCTTGCGCTTAGAGCATGAAGCCCCTTTTGGGCTTAAAGCAACACAGAAAATATCTGTTTCTGCTCTAATGCCTTGAGGCGATGATCGCCTAGCTCAAGGTGGCGCAAAGCATCCTCTAGATCTTCCATAACATGGTCAAGAGCTTTTAGTGCTTTTTGCTTTTCCAAAGCACATATTGAATTTTCATTTGCCAAATTTCATAGTTGTCACCTTTGAGCTTTTCACCTTTGTTCGGCTCGGCAACTATGCTCTTTGTGGTGAAGCCATTGATCCAACACATCGACATATGTGCACGAGTTATTAATGCCTATCATTTATGCATCCCTTTTTGCACAGACCCATCATATTAATAAATAATTTCAAGTAAGGTTTTAGAATCAAAAGGTCACTACGTTTCCAATCATCCTCCAAAAATCCTAACTTAAAACTATCATTAATATGATTGTCATATGCAAAATCAATTCTATGAAGCTACAAAAACTTCACTAATTACCCACATCTAACTACCCACAGCAACCAGCAATAATAGAAAGCAACAGATAATTGACATACAATATATATATAAATGCTTTCAAATAATACCACTAACACATAGGTTGCTACATTAACAACAATCAGGTAGTTAACATTACATAATATGTCCACAAAGAACACTAAACCAAAAAAAAAAAAAAACAGCCAATACATCTAACGCCAAGCCAGCACACGAACTGGGAAAGATCCTCTTTCATTCAAATTCTGGATCTTTTCCCTTGTAACAATGCAGTAATATTCTTTAACAAAAATCATCACAATTTTCTTGTATGAAGCGCCTACGTTGACATCCCATATGCGATTCAACACATCTTGCCATTCGGGTGGAAGAGTGTTAATGAAAAATCGCACCATCTCTCGATCGTGGCATGGGACGACCATTCCATATGACCTCTTGTATCTTCCCGTTGACTTCAAGAACATGATCAATTATGTCACCACTCTCCCATCGATAATCATTCGGCCGTCCTATCAACTCGAAAGCCTTGCCTTTTATTTATCGGTAATTACGCGAATAGGCGTGCGTAATTGAAGGGGAGGCATTGTTCCCGCAACAAATGCAGAACAAATAAAATGGATTACATATAATCCACATAGACATAATTGAAAAAAGAAACAAATTCTTTTTTTTTTTTTTTTTTTTGGTCAACGGTCAACGGTCGTCGGTCAACGGTCAACGGTCAACGGTCGTCGGTCAACGGTCAACGGTCAACGTCCGGTCAACGGTCAACGGTCAACGGTCGTTCACGGTCAACGGTCGGTCAACGGTCGCGGTCAACGGTCCGGCCGGTCAGACGGTCGGGCCGGTCGGACGAGCCGGCCGGACGTGCCGGGCGCGTGCCGGGATGACGTCACGATGACGTCATCCGGCACGGCGTGGCACGCGCCTGGGGGCCTTGGCCGAACGACGCGCGCGCGCGTGCATCGCACGCGCTGGGCGAACGGGCGCGCCGTTTCGCTCACGCGTGCGTCGCACGCGCCGGGCCAACGGTGCGTCGCACGCCTCCGGCGGCGCGCGACACGTCGCCGGACTCGTCTCGACGTCGTCTTGCTCCCTATCTTTATCGATTTTGATTTCGACTTACTAAAATTCGGAAAAATGGCGAACAACGCTCGGGTGTCGGGATTTCTCGCCCGATCCGTACGGCCGAAGTGCTTTTTGCGAAAAATCAATCATCAAACAACAAACAAGTTGGGAAAACGCGAACACGGCTCGATACCAATGTTGGGAATAATAGATCCCCAGAAAACCAGATTCGGCACTTAAACCGAACCCCTAAATCACATGCGGAAGATAAGCCCGGGATTGTCACGTATCACCGATCAAAAGCACACCACGGATTCGGCGTACCTTATTGGCCGATTAAACACCGACGCCAAAAAGAGGAAGAGAATTCAGTCTGTTCGATCCGATGTCGAAAAATCGCCGTTGAATGGAAGATGGCGTCGCTTGCTTAGCTTTTCTTGGAGAGAGAATACTTGAAGAGAAGAAGAACGTACGTTCATTATGCGAAGAGGTACGTTCTTTCTCTCTCTCATCCCTTTTATAGGTTCCCTTTCCACGGGCCTAATTCCCGTGGGCCGGGCCTTTAGGCCCATCGTGGCCGGGCCAACTTAGGCCCATTAAATCCATCATAGACGATGGAGACGACGACGTTTCGAGACAGGGATCGATCCCGGGCATGAAACGCGTGTTTTCCTATAGATTTCATATTGCTTTTTTAATCTTTCACAATTTACTCTGGTTATCATCCGTCTTTTGTCCTGAACTCGTCTTTTTCTCCCGTTATTCGATTGTCCTCATGGTGAAAGATTTTCCTATCATAAAGTCTTAGGCTACATTTGATACTTATGATAAAAGTTAGAACCAAATTACATCTTATGTTTAGTTTCTACCTAAGATAGGATAAAGTCGGATATAAAATCTTAGGCTATATTTGGTATTTTTTCCTATTTTTATTTATATATTTGAATTTGTTTCTACTCTATAATAATATATAATTTGTATGTATATTGTAATCTATATTATTACATACTTTACGAATAATAATATAGTTTATTATTTGATAAAATTAAGGAATCATGAAAGGAATTAAAAAATAAAAATAAAGTCGCGATCCTCTGTTTTCCATCGGCTCGACTCGTTAATTGTCTGAGAAACCGTGTGGTCTCCCAAACCTGTGCTGGTCAATAATTTGTCCCTTCGTTCTCTGCATCGCGTCCTCCAAGAAACTTCTTACTTTCGCGCACTGCCCTCATGCTCGCCACTATATAAAGCAATCCCTTCCGTCTACTACGATCCGTGCACACACACTCAGTTTCTACTTTGCTCTGAGTGTCCTTCGAGTGTTTTTAGCTTCCAAATCAAAAGTTAGAGCAAATATCATTCTCGGTCTTTGAAACCCAAGAGACATGAAGGTTAGATTCTTTTTTTCCTTCAAGAAGTTGTCTTTTTGGCATAGTGTGGGTATTTATGCACTCCTGTGAGATGGGGTTCTTGATGGTATTCTCTCCTGAGTTTTCTTGAACACTTTTCTTGGCATCTCTTCAGGAATCATCGTTTGTTTCTTTGCTGCTGTAATTGTTTATCGCATAGCATGGTTTTATCCGTTTATGTGAATAATAATGCTCGGAATATCAAATGATGCTCGAATTCTTATTTTGTTTAAACGCTAGTCCTATCACACCACTTGTGAATGTCGAGTTCAGTCGTCACCTTAAGAGATTGATATTTACTCAAAATCTAACATGGTTTTGCCTTGCTCAAACTTTTGCAGAAGTTGGTGGTGAAAGTGGACTTACATGATGACAGAGACAGGAGCAAGGCCATGCGAGTAGTTTCTGGTTTTGGAGGTATTGGCTCTCTCTCTCCCTCTGTTTTTTTCCTTCATTTTCCCACAGAATGTTCAAATCGCCGCTGTAATAACTAATCATCGTATGCTCGAAATGTTCGGCTTTTTCACTGGCCTTTGTCGCATTGTGGTTTTCAGGGATTGGGTCTCTGGCTATGGAATCGAATGACAACAAACTAACAGTATCGGGCGATTTTGACCCGGTCAAGGTGGTGAACAAACTGAGGAAATCTTGGCACACAGAGATCGTGAGCGTTGGAGCAGACAAGGAAGATGATGGCAAGAAGGACGATCAAGTCGCCAATCTCGTAAAATCCTATCAAGCATACTATCCTATGCCGGTCACATATTACTGTCTGCCCCCTGAAGAGACCCCAAGTTGTGTCATATGTTAAAATTCTGTGTGCTTCCAGACCGAATCAGGACTTGGTTTGTGCACTGGAGAGGATTGAATAAGTAAGGTTAATTATGCCTTGTGAACACAAGAACAAGCGTAGTACCTTTACGAGAATATTAGGCTTTTATTGCGTTGTCCGGCACTTGTATGTACGTAGGGTGTATGTGTAAAGAGATTAGTTTTCACTTAGGAACTCAAGGTATGGAAAATTCATTATGTACTCCATTTCAGCAAAGGATTGTTTTCGATGACTGGAATATATTATTCTGCTTAATAATAATATTCTTGAGAAGAGTACGGTCAGATACTAAATGCGATCTATGCTTGTGTTCGTTGACTCAGTAATTGCTTTGGCTGATGATAAATTCTGGTGACTGGTCAGGTCAAGTGACTTCAGCCAAGCTGCAAGCGAGCAGGTTATACTTGCTGAAATTACTCGAAAACTTCTTAACCAAACCAAGATAAGAAAGTGTGGCCTTAGACCTTGCATGCCGAAAGTAGTTGTCGTTTTCTTGTGTTGCTTGCTTAAATGTAATCGCGAGTATGAATCCCAAATGGGCCATTTAACTAACCGGTGCCGTTCTTATCAATTAAACGAGAAGAAAAAAATACAGCTCTGTTTCATTGCATCGTTTGGAAGTATTTGATGACATCGCTACAACCCTTATCATTGATTGCTGATATATTCCCCTATAAGTTGAAGGGAAAAGGGAGCTTTTATGACCATTATTTGCGGACTTGATACGCCTGCCACAGGGCCGAGGATGGATAGGGTGCTCTTTGGTTCACCTTTGAAGACATGATATATACTTGTATATCATACCATCATAGTTAGCGAACTTCATAATGGCAAATCATTCTCACTCAATTGTCTCCGAATCAGCAGCAATGGATTTCATTAATGAGAATCATATGTCACGGGCTAATTGATCTAACATTCTCTTTCCCGTATAGCTTTAGTAATTTCTTCCCAAATCAATTTTTGTCACACTCACAAAGATGGTGGAGAGAAATTCTTTTGGAGAGAGAATCTCTAAATTCTAAACAATTATGATACAAATAAAAGGAGAAGACCCCTATATATATAAATACTCCTCAAATTATAACCATAGATGTCTTCTCAATCTAATGGTGAAATTGTTATCTTCCAATCTACCAACTATCCACATTTATTACAAGAACACTTCAGAATAATGAATATTTACAATATTACTCGTCCCTAGGAATATTCTCGAGAATACTAGAGAGGTTCACCCTATATTCTTGGATCATTTTCGATCCTTCATGCATTTGAAACCTCTGGACCATGATAGTCCACTTGATCGGGCCACAACCTTGTCACATTTTCAACATGGAATGCATCAATTTGCTTTTTGAATCGCCAAAGAGCTTCCTCAGGTTCTCGACTAGCTTCATTCTCCAGTGGACCCTTCCATCAAATATATATTCTCGCTTCGGCACACAATACTATTTTCATCTTACTCGATCTGTCATCATGAAATCGACATCATGATCATATGAGGTTTTTGCTCCAAGAGGTACCCATTGCGGCTCTCCTTGATCCACCTTTTCTTCTTCTACATGAAAAAGGTTTAAGCATACTTGCAGGTAACATCGAATGTACCTTTAGTTTCGGCGGGAGCTCCGGTGTATGATACCTTCCCAACTTGTTGCAACACTCGTAATGACCCTTCATAGTTACGGATCAAACCCTTGTGCACGTCTCGGTATCAAAGAAGTAAATGTAGTTTTGCTAACATTAGGTCCTCAACTTGGTACTTCATGTGCTATCGCTTCTTGTGGTCCCATTTCTTCATGCGCTTCAAGGCCTTGTATAGACAAGTCCTTACCAAGTCTGCTTGTTCTTGCCACTCCTTAGTGGACTTTTAAGTCGATAGGCTACTCTCTCGATAGCCCATTGCAACTATACTCAGAGTAATTGGTTGTTGCCCCGTCATGATCTTGGAAGGACTTTTGGTTCGTAGACTCACTTCGCTGCAAGCTATAGGATAACTGGGCCATGTCAATCAACTTCGCACAATCCTTTTGCATTGTGCTCATGCAATGTCTAAAATACAACTCCAAGAGTCATTCACTCATTTGTCTGACCGTCGATTTGGGGATGTAGACTCTTGAAGAAGTTGAGCCATCGACTCTCGCAGCTTAAAGAACTCGATCCAGAATCTCCTAGTGAATTGAGGATCGCAGTCACTCATGATTATTTGCAGTATGCCCCGATACTTGACAATGTGCTTTAGGAATAGCTAACTGCAGTTGGGAAGTCCTTTGTTGCTAGCAGGAACGTGGCATACTTAAAGAAGCGATCCACCACAATCACGAGAGTTCGACACCCTTTGGACTTGGCAAATTCACAATAAAATCCATGGAGACACTCTACCATGGATGCTTCAGAGTAGGAAGTGTCTCATAGGGCCCTACCTTGTCTTGTTGGCACGTAAGACACATCCTCACAAAAGCGTCCACATCAGTATGTGAGTGCAGCCAAAAGTAATGATATTTCCATAAGTGCAATCATACGGTGGATCATTGGATAACCCGTCCACTTAGAATTGCGGTACTCGCAAAGCACCTCTTTCCGTAGCTTCCCATGAAGTAGCACGTGCAGTCGTCACCCCTTGGTGTAAAGTAGATCACCCTTACATTAGAATTGTCGAGTCTTGGCCTCTTGTGCATGCTCAAGGAGTGCCTTGGTGGTTAGGTTGTGTCATGGGCCCCCTCCTTGATGCACTCGGTCCATGGACATCGACTGATGGTTGCTAGCTCCATCTTTTGGCTAAGTGCATCGACCAAGGAGTTGGCCTTCTTAGGATTGTATTGCTGCACGTAGTCAAGCTTCGCAAGGAACTGTTGCTAACAAGTTTGCTTTAGAATCAACTTCTTTTGGGTTTACAAGTAGCTCGTGGCAATGTTGTTAGCACTCGCCACAAACCATGATCCCATGAGATGATGTCGCCATGTCCAAAGGCAGTACACCACCATCGTCATTGCCTTCTCTTGGACCATGTATTGTCGTTCAGTTTCGTTCATCTTACTTGATTCAAACGTCACTAGGTGTCCTTCTTGCATTAGAACACCACCAATAGCATAATTGGAGGCATTAATCTCTACCTCAAAGGGCTTTGAGTGGTTAGGCACTACAAGTACCAGTTCCTTAGTCATCACTTGCTTTAACCGATCAAACGCCTTTTGATATTGAGCCTCATAGACCATGGGTGGGGCCCTTGCCAAATTCGGCACGAGCAAGGCTTGCTTGAGGCCAACGATCAGCCGAAGGAAGAAGGAAGGGAAGAGGAGTATAATTAGGTCCCCCCTGTTGGTGTAGTATGATTTCGATATTTAATGTCTAACTAGAGGAAGAAAACGAAAGATTGGGTACTTAAAGACTCTTTGTTGAAAATGAATTATTTAGAATATAATTTTGGGTTAATACCCAGAAAAAACCCCAAACTGGTACACATGTGACAAATTTACCCCAAACTATTTTTTTAAACACCAAAAACCTAAAACTAGTATACATTTGACAAATTTACCCCAAATTGGTACATTTTGGGGTAAATTTGTGACCAATTTACCCTCTATTAATTTTCGTTAAATTTTACTATCGAATTATTAAGTTAAATGACACATGACAATTGACTGGTATATCAATTTGGTATTTTACATATCGTTTGTCACAGTTTACAATTTTTGTGAATTTTTTGTGGTATTAATCCAATTTAGCATAGCGTATATTTGTCACATACTTACCAGTTTTGGGTTTTTTGCGGTCAAATAAATTAGTTTGGGGTAAAATTGTCATAAATGTACCAGTTTATGATTTTTTATGGTTAGTCAGGGTAAATTTGTCACAGATGTACCAATTTGGGGTTTTTCATGGTCAAAATAATAGTTTTGGGTAAATTTATCACGGTGTACCGGTTTGAGGTTTTTCGGGATATTAACCCTATAATTTTTTATAAGCAATCACTTGAAATAATAAATTAATAAAAAAGTCTTCATTACCAGTTGTAATTTATGTTGGAAAGTTTTCGTGGAAAATGAAAACACTTTTTCTTCATTCATATCTGTAAATGTCGTGAACAATACTTCTCGTTTCTAAAAATGATTGCTCGTATCTTTCACAAAAATGAATGAACGAAAAGTATTCTTATTATTTATGAAAATGTTAAAACATAAATTATTAGTACATAATGAAAATATTTTTTATAGATTAATTATTTCTAGTGATACAAATGATTATTTTATCAGAAAATATTTTTTAACGTCAAGTAATTCACGACGAACACGCCTAAGATTCAGCTAGAGATGGGCGTCGAAGAGAGCGGGCCACGTCTATGCAAAGATATCGCCCTCCTCAGATCAGCTCGTAGCATAGACCGCTCGATCTACTGAAAAGTAGTTTATCACGGCCCTTATTTTTACATTAGAGGAATGGACTATAGTCTTTAGCTGCCAGAATTCCGACTAATGTGATGGCACTATAATTATATAATAATTCATTGACCAAGACCTCGACTTCAACGTCAATGTTAAGGAACATAAAAATCCAAAAAAAAAAGAAAAATAATAATAATAAGAAAATAGAAAGGATGGGATCGATCACGTGTGCGAAACGCGTACTTTTCAGGAGATTTTATGTTTTATGATTGAAGAAAAAGCTCATTTGCGTGAGCAAAAAGGTTATTATCTTTCACATTTTTTCTCAAAAATTTCAAAAAATAAAAAATGCCCAAGGATGGCAGTTTCACAGAGATTTTGTAGAGAGTAATGTCTGCTTCGCTTCCGGTCCGATCGCCCGTCCTTTGTCCCGACCCCTCTCCCGTTAATTTCGATTTGCCCTCCTGTTGCAAGATTTCCCCATCATTAACTCTTAAAGAGTTGAGACGGAATGTGGAGTGCCGCTATAGAGAATTGATAGTTGATCTCAGCGCATTTTTGGAAGAACTAATTATGGATTTAGCCCGGAATCTCTATTATACGGATTGTTAATTCAATTAAGAATTTTTTGCTGATGAAATTCCGGAAGCTTTGTGTGGGATTTCAATGCGGTCCTTCCGAGGCTAGTTTATTGGAGTGTAGTCCATTCTCCTCATTGACGGGATGACATGGGATTTCTACTCCTTGGTAAGCGGGCGGAGTCTGAGGCCATCCCAATAGGGGTCGTGAGGGAAGCGCCTTGGAGTTGCCAAAGGATTTTTAAAATTTGAGCATATATTTTATTGGTAGTTTAGACTTGGACCCATGATGAGCAATTAGATATATATAATCTCTTTCTTTTGTATTTGAGAGATATATGCGATGTGCCAATTATAGTGAAATCATTTATTAAAGTAAATCAGGATTAAAATATTGTGTCTCGAATTCGCTTTTTCACTTTTATTCTTGATTTTCTTGTAATTGTGCATCGAATTCTAACATGATTGTCACCCGAAAATAGCTTGATGACGTCGAGTTTCCAGCAAGGCTATCCACATTGGCGTGCCACGCGGGACAATAGGCATATGATTTCGATGCCAAATTGATCGGAATGATCATATTAGAATTGCACTTGCGAGATTTAGGACTACGTCGGCGAAGTTGAAAAATTTAAAACCGAATTGATATTCATATGATAAATAAGTTGAGGATGGATATGGTGATTATCCTCATCGATTAAGATTTTTCAATTCTAGCATGTCGTTTAAATTAGATGGAAGAGATGCGTACGTGCAAAATGACAATGCAATTCTATCCAACGTGTCACAAGACTAGGCAAGCAAAGAAGAAAGAACCGAAGAAGAAATTGTAAATCGTAGGGAAGAAAATATTGGAGAGGAATGCCTCACTTCATTGATTGTATTCTCTATATAGCCATGTATATAATACAGAAGAAATAATAATAAAAGCAAGTCTATATTCTCCAAATATTCTGTGATCTTTCTAGTCCTAAGATAGATACAAATATATCAATTTACAATCTTGCAAATCATATCTTCCAACACTCCCCCTCAAGCTGGTGGCTTGTATATGTCCAAGACGCCCAGCTTGTTTAGAAGATATGCGTGTTGTCTCGACATAGAGGTTTGGTGAACATGTCCCGGTTGCTCCGTGGTTCCGATCCCTCTTGTCTGGACAACTCCTTCTTGGATATTTTCTCTAGTGAAATGACAATCGACCTCTATGTGCTTTGTCCTCTCATGAACTATGGGATTTGTTGCAAGCTTGAGTGCTGAATCATTATCACAGAAGAGTGTAGTAGGTCCCTTAATTTCTGCCCCTAGATCCATAAGTAAACCTCTCAACCAAACTATTTCACACACGGTTTTTGCCATGGATCGATACTCGACTTCAGCTGAAGATAAAGACACAATGGATTGCTTCTTCATCTTCCATGAAAGTAAAGATTCCCCAAATTTGATGCAGAACCCAGTAATTGATCTTCTGCTCATAGGGCATGTAACATAATAGCATCGCAATATGCTGTCATTTCCATGTTGCACTTCCAAGAAAGAAGTATTCCCAATCCTGGGCATGTCTTCAAATATCTCACAATTTTCAAAGCTACATTCATGTGAGACTATTTTGGGTTGTGCATGAATTGGCTAAAAGTCTGTATTGCATAGCAGATGTCCGGCCTTGTCATGGTAAGATAGATAAGTTTCCCTACGAGTCTCTGATATCCTGATGGATCTTTCAATAGTGGATCATCAGAAGAAGATGCTTCGGCATCATATTCGATAGAAGTTAGCCTGGCATTTTGCTCGATGGGAATAATGGCAGGTTTGCAACCTGACAACCCTACGTCTGATATAATCTCCATTACGTATTTCTGCTGGCTGAGTGAGATTTCTTGATCTGAACGAGCTATCTCAATTCCAAGAAAATATTTAGGCGGGCCTAAATCTTTGATATGGAAGGTGGAATGCAGATATTCTTTCAGTTTCTTGACAGCAGAATCATCATTGCCCATGATGAGTATGTCATCGACATAAATCATCAAATAAATAAACGACATACCTTTCCTCCAAGTGAACAAGGCATAGTCATATTTGGATTGTTTAAATCCAGCGGACGTAAGGGCACTAGTAAATTTGGCATACCATTGACGAGAAGCTTGTTTCAATCCATACAGAGATTTGCGGAGACGACATACCTTAGACTCCCCTTGTCTCTGTAATCCTGGTGGAAGATCCATGTATATCTCCTCATCCATATCCCCATGTAAGAAGGCATTATGAACATCCATTTGATGCAATGGCCATTCTCGAAAGGCAGCAATCGACAAGAAGGAACGAACAGTTACATCTTTGGCTACTGGAGAGAAGGTTTCATGATAATCAAAACCTTCTCGTTGTGTGAAACCTTTGGCCACGAGTCGAGCCTTGTATCTCTCTATAGAACCATCTGCTCAATATTTAATCTTATATACCCATTTACACCCAATAGGTTTTCTATAAGTAGGTAACGGCACAATATCCCAAGTGTGATTTCCTACTAGGGCCTGCAATTCTGCCTCCATTGCCTTTTGCCAACGTGGATCATGCATTGCTTCATTATAACTAGATGGCTCTTGCCCCTCAGAGATATGATTCATGCAACATAAATGTTCTGACGATAGCCTATCAAATGAAATATATGATGAGATAGGATATCAAGTACCTGGTGATGCTGATGAAGCACACACATAATCCTTCGTCCAAATAGGCGGACGACTAACTCGACCAGATCGTCGAGGTTCTGGATGCTGTATTAAGGTCGAGTCTTCATTAGTACCTGATTCTGGAAGGGCTGTCATATGAGGATCCCTTTCTTTTGGAGACTCGTCAATTGAATGATCCATAGGTAACTCAGTAGGTAATGGTGCAGTAGTCAATTCCGAATTTCTCGGAGGAGGAATAATAATGTAAGATTCTCCGAGGAAGATGGCTCTTCCTCGATAAGAAGTGATGAGGATCGGGCCTTTCATTTGGAGATGTATGAAGTGCATCTCTGAAAGGAAAAATGTCTTCGTGAAAAAATACATCTCTGCTCACAAAAAATTCCTCTGTGGATGGTTCATAAACGCGATATCCCTTCTTCAGGTTTGGATACCCCATGAATATACACTGTCTTGCACGAGGTCCCATCTTATCCCTGTGCCCTACCGTGGTCACATAGCATAGGCACCCAAAAACTCTAAGATGACTCAGGTTCGGTTTTCTTCCATATAATATTTCAAAAGGAGATTTTCCTTTAAGAATCCGTGATGGCATACGATTGATTAGGTATGCTGCTGTGACCACACAATCTCTCCAAAAAGTTTCAAGAATAGAAGCTTGAAATTTAAGAGCACGTACTACTTCCAATAGGTGACGGTGCTTTCTTTCAACCACTCCATTTTGCTGTGGTGTATATGTGCAAGAGCTTTCATGTAAAATTCCATTTAAGGAAAGAAAAGTAGCACATTCCCCATTAAAGAATTCTCTACCATTGTCGGTGCAGATACGATGAATTGATTTCCCAAATTGATTTTTAGACAAAGTGAGAAAAGTTTTTAGGTGAGAAAGAACCTGAGCTTTTGATTGCATGAGGAATGTCCATGTCGCTCGTGAAAAATCATCTACGATTGTGAGGAAAAACCGGGACCCATCATGATTCAAAGTATGATATGGTCCCCAAACATCAGCATGGATTAGTGAGAAAATTTCATCAACTCGAGAAGTGCTATTTGGAAAAGGAGCACGTGTCTGTTTTGCTAATGGACAGATGGGACACTGAGGATAAGGAAACAGAGCAGTATGGCCTAATCTTTGATGATGAAGAAGATTCTTATCATTGATAGGAACATTACACAATGATTTATTTGAATCAATGGAAGACGACAATTGAAAATTCATCCAAAAATATAGCCCTTGGAAAACTCTACCCAAGCCCATTAGTTTCCCAGTCGAAAGGGCCTGAAAGAAACATTTGTCATAATTGAATAAGATACGACAGGAATTTTCTTCACAAGCTCGAGATACTGACATGAGATTGAAATGGAATTTAGGAATGTAAAGCACATTTCGAAGTGTGATGCGAGAATTAAGATTCATAGTGCCAACGATTTCAATTTCGATCATGTTTCCATTTGGAAGCTGAATAAATTTGGGAAAAGATAATCGTCTGATGTTTGAAAGTAAGCTCTTATCACAAACAATGTGGTCACTAGCACCTAAGTCAATAATCCATGCACTTTTCGAAATTGAATTTACCAGACAATAAGAAGTACCTATGAAACTTCCAGATTTATCAAAGGCATCCAATTTTCTTATGCCTCCATCAGTTCCTAATATTGATCATGAGTAATTGTCTTCTCCACTCGTTGTCCAGATACCTGAAAAATCTGGGAAAATTTCCCTTTTTCTTTTTCTCCAAGCTTCCCATGCAATTTCCAGCAATTCTCTACTGTGTGATGTGGACGTTTACAGTAGTCACAGTAAATTTTACCTTTGCCTTTGGAAGTAAAATTCCTTGAGCCCAAAGAATTTCTGTTCGCAGGCTATGAAATTTGGGCCAAATTCGACCTATATAAATCATTTCCTCCACGTGTCAACCCATACGTCCCACTTGGTCCACTGGTTTGTGGCCCGCGCGAGACTTCCAACCCAAGAGTGCCCCGCAGCCCATCTGGGCCGATTAAATCAAGGGCGCTTCGTGGCCCATTTGTTCCAATTGAGCCCGTTCCATGTGAGCCGTCGAATCTGTGTGCTGCCAGAAAAGGACGTGAGCCGTCCGATCGCCCGATATAGTCGAGATTGCTAGGATTCTCTGTGAGGAACCCTAGTTCCGCCCCTTTCTGCCCTCTGCCTCCTCCGCTCCTCTGCAAAGAGCGAGTTAGGGTTTTCGCCGCCAAGGCGATTCCATCTCCGCCTCTGTTGTAATCTGCCGTTCGATGTTGATTCTCTTCCTACACGGCTAATTGATAGATGCGGCCGATGCTCGGTAGAGGTTCAACAGTCAAGATCTGAGAGCGGAACGAGAGGTAAGTCTCGTTGAGTATGAGCAGAAATCTGATTGTCTTTTCCCTCTCACGCATCTGTTTGTATTGCTGCAGAATCAGCTCGGGCCAGTCGAACTTTTCTTCGGCTGCCTCAAGTTCGTTCCATAAGGCTGAAAGTTTATTGTAGATGGCCGCAATAGACATATTTCCTTGTTTAAGCTCTGAGATTTGTTGTGTTAACGAAAAAATCTTGACTTGATCAAGCTTTCCATACATCTCTTTGATATTCTCCCACATCTCTTTTGAATCCTCCGTTGGAGGGAGTTTGGCCGCGACTTCGGTCGTTATGCAATTCCCAATCCACGTTCTAACTAGTTGGTTGCATTTCTTCCAAAAACGTGCCATCTTTTCGTCGGTTGGGATCGGAATTGACCCATCGAGAAATCCGTCTTTATCTTTTGTTACCAGTGCCCGTCGGAATTCTCGCGCCTAGCTCGAGTAATTGTCGGCACCGGTCAATTGTTGGCTAATAAGCTTCAATTTCGGCCCATCGGCATTAGTCGTGTGAAGCGGGTCGCTTGGTTCCGGTCGGCCACTGGCAGCAAAAAATGGATACGGAAACATTCCGGGTCCGAGATTCGGTTCGGTTCCTTGACCCGCATGACCCGTATTGAGAAAAGCAGGGTAGGAATTTCCTCCCATGCTCGATCCAGGTGTGCCGCCCGTTTGCTCTAGTCTGATGGATGCGCCTGCCCCTTCACCAGTTGGTAGGCCTCCATCAGAACCAATATTGCTTTGGTAGCCTCCAGGCAGTGATGCATTTGGGTTTTGCCCATGGAACCATGGATATGGTATCCACTGGTATGGATGGCCCATAAATGGCTACCCCAAATTTGACTGAGCTTGGAACGGCTGCCATTGCAATTGCTAAGCTTGTTGATGCGCCTGATTGAGTTGTTGTTCTGGGGTTGAGGTGACGACAGAGGAGTCCTAGGTCTGCAAGCTTTCTGGCGTAGTCTCTAAGGTGAGGTCTTGTGTTTTAGTCATGATGAAAAAAAACTTCTTCCCTAAAGAAAAGAAATTAACGATTCCTATGGCAACCCCTTTTGCAGATTGGAGTTCCGTGAGGCAATCGAAGCGGAAGCAATGAAAAGCTCGGAACTTCAAGAAGGCTCTGATACCATGTCACAAGACTAGGCGAGCAAAGAAGAAAGAACCGAAGAAGAAATTGTAAATCGTAGGGAAGAAAATATTGGAGAGGAATGCCTCACTTCATTGATTGTATTCTCTATACAGCCATGTATATAATACAGAAGAAATAATAATAAAAGCAAGTCTATATTCTCCAAATTTTCTGTGATCTTTCTAGTCCTAAGATAGATACAAATATATCAATTTACAATCTTGCAAATCATATCTTCCAACAACGAAAAGCTTGAACCCGTCAACTGCCTGAACTGAGTCCGTCGGCAACATTCAAGACTCACTGCTTCAAAAGTTACCGAGTCACAACGGCCGACTCGACCGAGTCACTTCAAAAGCCCCGAGTCGTGAGGGGCGACTCACCTCTCTCTCTCTCTCTCCCTCTCTCACTCCCCTCTCTCTCTCTCTCTCTCTCTCTCTCTCTCTCTCTCTCTCTCTCCCCTTCCTAAAGTGGATCCCTTCCTAAAGTGGCGATCCTCTGTTTTCGATCGCCTCGACTCGTTATTTTACTGAGAAACGGGGTGGCTCTTTCCCTCCACTCGTTATTGTATTGACTGGTCAATAATTTGTCCTCTGTTTCCGCACCGCGTCCTCCAAGAAACTTCTCCTCTTCACGCACTCCTCTTATGCTCGCCACTCTTTATAAAGCAACCCCTTTCGTCCCCGATACGTGCACACACTCGGTTTCAACTTCCTCCGAGTGTCCTTCGAGTGTCTCTAGCTTCCAAATCAAAAGTCAGAGCAGTCACAATCTCAGTTCTTGAAACCCAAGAGAAATGAAGGTGAGATATCTTGAAGTCCTTCGAGAAGTTCCCTCTTTTCTGTGCATATTATGTGCATCTTGTTCACTTCTGTGAGATGGGGTTTTGATGTGACTCTCTCCTGGGTTTTCTTGAACACTTATCGTTTGCTTCTTTGCTGCTGTAATTGTTTATCGCATAGCATGATTGTATCTGTTTATGTGAATAAGAATGCTCGGAATACCAAATGATGCTTCGAATTCTTATTCATTGTTGGTTATCTATGGCCAACTTTTTTAAACGCTAGTCGGTCGCACCACTCGTGAATGTCGAGTTCAGTCGTCCTCGTGAGAGATTGATAATTACTCAAAAGTATAACTGGGTTTTGCTTTCCTCAAACTTTTGCAGAAGTTGGTGGTGAAGGTGAATCTACACGATGACAGAGACAGGAGCAAGGCCATGCAAGTAGTTTCTGGTTTTGGAGGTATTGGCTCTCTCTCTCTCCCCGCCGCGCGCCGCCGCCACCACCCCCGGTTTCCTCTGTTTTTCCCCTTCATTCTCCCACTGGATGTTCATATGTCACTGTAATAACTAATCATCTTGCGCTTGAAATGTTCGGCTTTATCACTAACCTTTCTCACATAATGCTTTCCAGGGATTGGGTCTCTGTCTATGGACTCGAAGGACAACAAACTGACGGTATCTGGCGATTTCGACCCTGTCAAGGTGGTGAACAAACTGAGGAAATCTTGGCACACAGAAATCGTGAGCGTTGGAGCAGCCAAGGAAGATGATGGCAAGAAAGAAGAGGGCAAGAAGGACGATCAAGTCGCCAATCTCGTAAAAGCCTATGAAGCATACTATTCTACGCCGGTCACATATTACTGCGTGCCCCCAGAAGAGACCCCAAATTGTGTAATTTGTTGAAATTCTTTGCCCATCCAGACCGAATCAGGACTTGGTTTGTGCATCGGAGAAGATTGAATAAGTAAGGTTGATTATGCTTTACGAACACAAGAACAAGCTGAGTACCTTTTCTAGAATTATAGGCTTTTATTGCGTCGTTCAGTACTTTTATGAGCGTAGGGTGTGTATATAGAGAGATTGGTTTTCAGTTGAGGAACTCAAGGTATGGAAAATCCATAATGTACTCCATTTCAGCAAACGATTGTTTTCAGTGATTGGGATAAGAAGTGGATGATTTTTTAGTTGCTCGATATCTTACACAAGCTGCGAGCAGGCAGGTCATACTTGCTGAATTTACACGATAACTTTTTAACCAAAACAAGATAAGAAAGTCTGGCCTTAGACCTTGCATGCTGAAAATTGTCGTCATTTTCTTGTGCTGTTTGCTCAAATTCGATCGCATGCGTGAACCACGGATAGGCCAATTGACTAATCAGTGCCGTTCTTATCAATTAAATGAGAAGAAAAAAGACAGCTCTGTTTCATTGCGTCGTTTGAAAGAATTCGATGACATGGCTGCAACCCTCATCTTTGAATGTGGATATATTCCCCTTTAAGTTGAAGGGAAAAGGGAGATTACATGACCATTATTTGCGGACTTCATGTGCCTGCCACAGGGGCCGATGATGGATTCGTGGGATGCTCTTCTGTTCATCTTTGGAGACATTTTATATACTTGTACATCATACCATCCTGGTTAACAAACTTATAATGGCAAATCATTCTCACTCAATCTTCTCCGAACCAGCGGCAATGAATTTCGTTAATGAGAGTCATATGTCACAGTTGGTTGATCTAGCGTTCCTTTACCCATACGGCTTTTTTACTTTCTTCAAAAGTCAGTATTTCTCACACACTCATAGAGATCGTTGAGGGATATTCTTTTGGAGAGAGAATCTCTTGATTCTAAATACTTGAGAGATGATGCAAATAAAAGGGAGGAGAAACCTAAGGCTTCACATTGTAACATTTCTATTCCTATGTTTTTTTGTTCTTTTACTCCTTGGAATAAAAGAAAAGGAATAAAAGAAAAAAAAACGGAAATCCATTTGGTAACGTCAATCAATTTTTCTATCCCCCAAAATAGAAAAGTTGCTAAGGAATAAATTTGGAATAAAAATAAGAAATAAAAAAAAAAAGTAGCTTTTTGTTCCCGATAACAATTTATAGAAATAAATCATTCTTCTTTTCTTTTTGTCTTCTTTGTCGTCGCCTGCTACTTGTCGTTGTTTGCTACCTGCCGCCCCTCACCACCGTCACCCACCGGTGATGGATGGTAGCCGACGGCCACGGCCACGACCGACAGTAGAAGAAGAAGAGAGGAAAAAAAGAAAGGAAAAAAAGAAAAGAAAATCTCAAAAAAATTATTAAAAAATTAAAAGAAATTCTACATCACAACAAAAATTTGTACGCCGTACCAAACACATTTCTATTCTTTTTCTATTTTGAGAATATAAATTTTGTACAGCTATTAAACGCGTTGTTTTATTCATAAACTGTTTCAAGGAGTAGAAATAGAAAATAATTATTTCTAAAAAGAAATTATTCCCATGAACAAAGATATCACCAAACACACTCTTAATATACAAGTACTCTTTAGATTACCATCATAGACGTCTCTTCAATCTAATGGTGAAAATTCTATCTTTCAATCTACTATCTACATTTATTACAATAACACTTTAAAATGATGTACATTGACGATATGGCTCATCTCTAGGAATATTCTAGAGAAAACTATAAAGGCTTGCCTAGTCTTTTTGGATCATTTTCAATCCTTCGTGTCCGGGAACCTCCAGACCATGATATTCTTCTCCACCTTATCGGACGATACTCTCGTCACATTTTCAACAGGGAAGGTATTGATTTGCTTTTTGGATCGCTAAAGAGCTTCCATAGGTTCCCAACTACACTCCGGTAGACCATTCCATCAAATCAAATATTCTCGCTTTGGTGCACAATATTGCTTTCATCTAACTCGATCCACCAGATGAAATTTATATCATGATCATATGAGGTTTTAGCTCCAAAGATACCCATTGTGACTCTCATCGATCTGTGTCTTCTTGATCTACATGAAAAGGTTTAAGCACACTCACATGTAACATCGAATGTACCTTTAGTTTTAATGGGAGCTCCAGTATATGCTACCTTCCCGACTCGTTGCAACACTTAGAATGGCCCATTGTTGCGATGGATCAATCCCATGTGCACATCTCGGTATTAAAGAACTAATTGTAATTATGCCAACACCAAATCCTCAACTTGGTAATCCATGTGTCGTCATTTTTTATCGGCCCATTTCTTCATGCGCTTTGAGGCCTCATGTAGAAAAGTCCTTATCAAGTCCGCTTGTTCCTACCACTCTTTAGCGAACTTGGAAGCCAATGGGGGTAGCCCTTGATAGCTCGTTGCAACCGTACTCAAAGTGAGTGGTTGTTACCCCGTCATGATCTTGAAAGGACTTTGGTTCGTAAACTCACTTCGTTGCAGTTTATAGGATAACTAGGCTACGTCAATGAACTTCGCACAATCCTCTTGCACTGTGCTCATGTAGTGTTTGAAGTACATCGGAGAGGATTGAATAAGTAAGGTTGATTATGCCTTAAGAAGACAAGAACAAGTGGAGTACCTTTTCTAGAATTATACGCTTTTATTGCGTTGTTCGCTACATGTATGTGCATAGGGTGTATATATATAGAGAGAGATTGGTTTTCACTTGAGGAACTCAAGTTATGTAAAATCCATTCCGTACTCCATTTCAGCAAACAATTGTTTCCGGTGACTGGAATATTATTATTCTGACGAATTATAATATTCTTGAAAAGAGTACGGTCAGATACTAAATGTGATCTATGCTTATGTTTCATTGACTTAGTAATTTCTTTGGCTTATGATAAATTCTGGTGACTAGTTGGGTCGAGTGACTTTGCAAACAAGCAGGTTATACTTGCTGAAATTACTCGAAAACTTCTTAACCAAACCAAGAGAAGAAAGTGTGGCCTTAGACCTTGCCAAAAATTGTTGTTGTTTTCTTGTGTTGCTTGCTTAAATTTGATCACGAGTGTGAACCCCGGATAGGCCATTTAACTAACTAGTGCCGTTCTTATCAATAAAATGAGAACAAAAAAGACAGCTCTATTTCATTGCATCGTTTGGAAGTATTTGATGACGTCGCTACAACCCTCATCAATGATTGCTGATATATTTCCCTATAAGTTGAAGGGAAAAGGGAGCTTTTATGACCATTATTTGCGAACTTGATGGGCCTGCCACAGGACCGAGGATGGATCGCGGGGTGCTCTTTGTTAATCTTTTGAAGACATGATATATACTTGTAAATCGTACCATCCTAGTTAACAAACTTTATAATGGCGAATCATTCTCACTCAATCTTCTCCGAGCCAATAATAAGGGATTTCATTAACGAGAGTCATATGTCACAGGCTGGTTGATCTAACATTCTATTACCCATATGGCTTGAGTAATTCATTTCCAAGTCAGCATATCTCACACACTCACAAAGATGGTGGAGAGAAATTCTTTTGGAGAGAGAATCTCTGAATTTTAAATATTTGTGAGATGATCCAAACAGAAGGAGGAGACCTCTTTATATACAAGTACTCTTTAGATTACAACCATAGATATCTCATCAATCTTACGGTGGAAATTTTATCTTCCTATATACCAACTATGTGCATTTATTATAGGAACACTTCGGAGTAATGTACATTTACAATATTGCTCGTCCTAGGAATATTCTTGAGAATACTAGAGAGGATCGCCCAATCTTCTAGGATCATTCTCGGTCTTTTGTGCACGGGAAACCTTCGGACCATGATATTCTCCTCCACCTAATCGGGCGATGCCCTTGTCGCATTTTCTGCAGGGAATGCATCGATTTGCTTTTTGAATCGTTAGAGATCTTCCATAGGCTCCCAACTAGCTTCACTCTCCTGTAGACCTTTCCATCATATCAAATATTCTTGCTTTGGTGCACAATACCACTTTCATCTAACCTGATCTACCTTGATGAAATTGATGTCACGATCATATGAGGTTTTTTGCTCCATGAGATACCCATTGCAACTCTCCTTGATCCAAGTCTTCTTCATCTACATGAAAATGTTTAAGCATACTCACATGTAACATTGAATGTACCTTTAGTTTCGGCGGGAGCTTCAATATATGCTATCTTCTCGACTTGTTGCAACACTCGGAGTGGCAAGTTGTAATGATGGATCAATTTCCTATGCACGTCTCGGTATTGAAGAATTAAATGTAGTTTTGCCTATGCTAGGTCCTCGACTTGGTACTCCATGTATCGTCACTTCTTGTCGACCCATTTCTTCATGTGCGTTGAGGCCTTGTGCAGACAAGTCCTTACCAAGTCCACTTGTTTTTACCACTCCTTAGCGAACTTATAAGTTGATCGGCTACTCCCTCGATAGCATTGCAACCCTACTCAAAGTGAGTGGTCACTGTCTCGTCATGATCTTGAAAGGATTTTGGTTTGTAGACTCACTTCGCTACAGGTTATAGGATAACTCCTATAACCGGGCTACATCAATCAACTTTGCACAATCCTCTTGCATTGTGCTCATGTAGTGTCTGAAGTACAACTCCAAGGGCACATTCACTCTCTTTGTCTAACTATTGATTTGGAAATGTAGACTCGTGGAGAAGTTGACGCTTCGACTCTATCAACTTAAAGAGCTTAGTGATGTAGGAGTGAACCCAGCTAACAAATCTCCCCCTCACGACAATGTGGAGGGATTCACCATCCCCGCTATCAATTGGCAATGTTCAAGCTTCTCTCTTGGTAGAGTCTTCGTCATCATATCAGAGCCATTATGATCCGTATGAATTTTCTCAAGTTCCAACAACTTTTCATCCGGAACATCCCTTATCCAATGATATCTAACATCAATATGTTTCGATCTAGAATGAAAAGATGAATTCTCACCAAGATGAATTGCGCTTTGATTATCACAAAATATCACATACCTCTTTTGCTTGAACCCAACTTCTTTTAAGAACTTCTTCATAAATAGCATCTCTTTCAAGCTTCAGTCACTGCAATAAATTCAGCTTCGGTTGTAGAAAGTGCAACAAACTTCTGCAATCTTGACTTCCATGACACAGCTCCACCCACAAAAGAAATCAAATAACCAAAAGTAGATTTACGAGTATCAATATCTCCTGCCAAGTCGAAATCTGTGTATCCAACTAACTCAAGTTTCCCAGTCCCGAAACTAAGTTTCAAATTTGAAGTTCCTCGAAGATACCTCATAATCCACTTCACTGCATTCCAGTGCTCTCTGCCTAGATTTGACAAATAGCGACTAACAACGCCAACTGCGTGCGCCAAGTCTAGGTGTGTACATACCATCGCATACATTAAGCTTCCTACAACCGAGGCATATGGAACACTTTCCATATCTTTCTTCTCTTTATCAGTCATAGGACTTTGCTTCATATTTAACTTAAAGTAGGCGGCAAGAAGAGGAGTACTAACCACTTTAGCCTTGTCCATGTAAAATTTCTGAAGGATCTTCTCGATATATTTCTCTTGCGACAAAAACAACTTCTTAGCATCTCTATCTCGGGTAATTCTAATGCCAAGAATCTGCTTTGCCGAGCCCAAGTCTTTCATGGCAAAAGACTTACTCAACTGTTTCTTCAATAACTCAATTCTTGAAGCATTCCTGTCAACAATCAACATATCATCAACATAAAGCAAGAGAATAATAAAGTCGTCATCAGAAAATTTTTGGACAAACACACAGTTATCCGAGGGAGTCTTCTTATAGCCCTATTCTGTTATAACTGACGTAAACTTTTTGTACCACTGCCTCAGTGCTTGTTTTAGGCCATAGAGACTTTTCTTCAATTTGCACACATAATTCTCTTTCCCTTTCACTTTAAAACCCTCGGGTTGTTCCATGTATATCTCTTCCTCCAAGTCACCATGTAGGAAGGCTGTTTTGACATCCATTTGCTCAATTTCCAGATCTAGGGTAGCTGCCAAGCCTAGTACCATACAGATAGAAGATATTTTTGTTAGGACTAGAATTAGCACCTAGAGGGAGGTGAATAGGTGACTAAAGCGATTTTAGCAATTAAATCCGAATAAGAGATTAATAAATTAAAAACAACAATCGCAGCAAATAAAAGTAATGAAAGATAAAAGGATTAGGGATAGAGAATCAAGACTCAGATTTATAGTGGTTCGGCTTAAACTAAGCCTACGTCCACTCCCGCACCGACCCTTCGGCTGGATTTCACTAAGAATCAAAAAAAGAGTGTTTACAGTCTCACGCTCTTGAGTCCACAGTGTAAAAACTTTACTACACTTCCTCAAGGTCTCACCACTCTATGGTCTCTCTTTTGATTACATGTATTGCTCGAAGAATAAGATCACAAACATAATATGGAGATTCAGACTTTGGAATTCTTCTATCCAGCACACTTCAACAACTTGAGCGTCTCTCTTTATACACTTCTTCATGCCTTCATTACCGTTGGCACCTTCCAAAGAAGTTCTTCCAATCAACCCGTTGGACAGAATCAATTAAGAGAGATCTCGAGCTCTTTAAGGTAAGTGTAGATAGCCCATCAATCCTGCTCGCCCATACAATCAGGATCTTGGTTTCCATAAGTAGAACTTTCCAAATTAGTTATGAATCTTTTAGAGAATCTATATAAATTCGGATACGAATATAAAATCTTGTAATGCTGAATCCAATCGAAAGATATTCCTTAGCCATTTAGATAAAGACGTATAGAATCGAATAGAAGTTTTTATCTTGTCGGTCCGGAAACCTGTCCATGTGAATAGACTTTGAAACTTGAGTCTTGTTAGCTTCGAGACTTTGATCTTCGAGACTTTGCCGTAGAGTCTCGCAAGTCTTCGACTAGACTGAGAGAAATGTTTTGTCAACTTCAAAATCTCTGAGAAGAATTTATCCAACAATCTCCCCCTTTTTGATGGTGACAAAACTTTCCTGCAGATTTGAATACTATTGCCCTGCAAAACAACTTTTAAGCTAGCAAAGATAACTTATAAAGGATTAGAAAAAGAATAGTAAAAAAATATCCTGTACACAGATGTCCTGTACACAGACTTACCCTGTACACAGATCTGCATCCATAGAGACCTTATTAGTCATGTGCAGACATTACTATCTTTATCTAATTTTAACAGCTTAAGGTAATGCAGTAGTAAGCAACAATTCAAAAACTCAAGATAAAGTCAAAATGTCAATCACAAACAAACTATAGAATCCGAAAAAAATTTAGAAATGAAGGTTTGGGTTTGGAATAGAATGAAAATCTGCCTGCAAAGTCTTCTCCCCCTTTTTGTCAGCATTAAAAAGTAAGAAAATCAAGGAGCACGAGAAATGCGAACAAGTTGAAAGTCCTCCATAGACTTGACGGTTCCTTCCGGCTTCCTTAAGTCTTCCCGTAGTTGAGCAAGAGCGGTGCCTTTTGCATTGTCCCGAACATGACGTTGAACATCTTTAATCGATCATGCAAGGAGATGAACATAGCATGATTCTCATTCTCAAGAGTCTGAAATTCACACCCCAAAGCATAAATTTGGCCTTTGAGCTCCAAAATGATGTCAAGCAACCTTTTGAAATCTCCGGAATTGTCAGTCTGTGTGCTTGCGTCAACTCGGTCTGATGATGGAGTTAAGCCGGTGTGAATATCGAAGGAAGATCAATGTTTGGAGATGATGCCTCTCCCTCAGGAAAATGAGCAGCATGAATATCTTCTGCATCAGGTGGCGATCTACTCACACTTGCACTGGTAAAAGTCAAGAGAAGAGGAGTACTTTCTCTTTGGATATCTCCCCCTGTTTCAATGCCTTCTAGAGGGGAGAAGTACTCTTATTTCTGAGGAGTTTCCTCAGTGACAAGATGTTGTTGATCCTCCTTTTCTGCTGGAGAATCTGTTTGGGCTTGTGAGTCTCATTGGTTGATCTTGAGAGTCTGTCTTTGCTTTGACTCTTCCTCTTCATCTTTTCTTCTTTTTCTTCTTCCTCTTTTTTTTCTTCTTCTTCTTCTTCCTCTTTCTCTTCTTCTTCCTCTTTCTCTTTTCTTTCTTCTTCCTCTTTCTCTTTTTCTTCTTCTTCTTCCCGTAAGGATTCCTTTTCAGGTTTCCTTTATCGGTTTCCTCCGCAAATTGTTGTTCGGGAATAGCGATACAAGAGTAGGCGAGGAACAAGGGCGAGATAGGCGAGATCATCCTCATCATCTTCATCCTCCAAGATGATTGCCCTCCTCTTCTTGATAGGACCAGTCACAGGTTCCTTTCCTTTCCTCTTTGCAGTAGAAGAGTTTGGTCTGGTCTTAACAGGGGTTTGTTCCTTGAACTGCTCCAACTTCTTGCTGAGTTCTTTCAGACGCATCTTTGTAATCATCCTCAATCCAATGACCATTTGATCAATAGTTTTCACAGAGAGAATGTGGGGAGGCTGAATGTTCAAATGTCTGAAAAGACTGGTGATGAGAGCAGCATAAGGGAGTTTTCCCTTGTCCTTCACCATAGACCGGTACATGTGAAACATGATAGTGTGTGGCAAAGAGAAGTTAACACCGATCTTGATTGCATACATCAATTTTGCTTCTGAGATGGACACATCTGTCTTTGAAGTTGATTTAGGTCTAAGACAGTTGATTACTATCTTGTGAAGCAAAGTGTTCGTAGCATTCATCCTAGAGTAGGAGAGACGACCTTCTGCGATTCTGTCTCTCGCAAGTTCCAGAATTGCAGAACTCACAGACACAGAAATTGATTGGAAAGCTCCTCTTTCCACACCAATTACATCCGCCAGAGTGTCCGTGTCAACCACATATTCTCTGTCTCTTACACCGAAAGAAAAGCTATTAGCATCAAGAAAACCGAGATTGGAATAAAAGTATGCGGTTAACTCGGAATAGGCAACCTCGCTCTTAGTACGAAATTGTGAAGTTGAAGTTTCTCAAACTTCTCCCTCGAGGCCCGATGCTCAATAGATCCAGGAAATCAAAATCCACCGTTCGTGGGTTCATCACCCCACGCTTCAGCAATTTCCCATACACTTTCTTGTGTTCCTCCGATCGGAACAATTCATCCTTCTTCCCTCGAAGAGTTGCAGCCACACCCATCCTAGGCTTAAAACGTATAAACATCTTCTCATCATCATCTTTCCCCTCGGGCCTGATTTACACTTTGCTAAATCGAGGGTCACTCGGAAAGTTTGCAAATGTCTTTTTGCGGTTCCAACGGGAACAACACCCGATCGTTCCATCACGGTGAGAAAATGTGTCTCATTTCTATAGCCTTTTTCTTTCAAAAATTCATCAATGAAGGTCATTGCAGAACCCCCTTCCTTCAACGCGAGAATAGAGCTTATAAACAAATGCGGGCTTAAGGGATCTTACGGGTTCAACATCTTCAATGATTTCTTCGCATGTTGAGGATGACGAACATGTGATCTAGTCGAGGAGGTGCGCTTATTTGTTGAGATTGTTGGTGCGTTTGTTCTCTTGGAAAGTCACTTTCTTCCGTGAGATCAAAATGCGTAGGCCCCTCACCCGAGCCCGTGGTCCCCGCTTGCTATTCTTGAAGATTTCCTTTGGAAAGACATTGTCGCTTTCTTGGATGGAACTTTCACATTTGTGTCGCAAGAAAGTCAAAAACTTGAGAAGTAGAAATCGAGGAGAGAAATTCAGAGAGTGAAAAGCTTTTGAACTAGGGTTTTCGGGTAAAGTAAAACGGAGAAGGAGAAGGAGTATAAAAGGTAATCGAATCGTGGTAACTGAATCGTCGCAAAAGAAATTCCTTTTGAAAAATAACGCCTTAATAAATCGATAACCACCCTTTTTAAGATAAACCGCCTTAATAAACATGATTATACATAAATAAACAGACAAACTTACCTTTTCGAGATAATAGTTTAAGTAAATGAACTTACAGTCGTGTCGATTGGTATTCCAAGTCTACCCTTTTGAGTTTGATACGCTGTCAGACTTTTAGATTCTGAGTCTGAGCTTCAACAGTCTTCAAGAGATAAAATATTGAGTCTTGAGCGAATAGACTCAAATGAGCTTTTCTCAAGTGGCTTTGTGAAGATGTCTGCCAGTTGATTCTTTGAGTCAATAAATTGTATCAAGACTTCTTTGTTCTGAACATGATCTCTTATAAAATGATGTCGAATCTCAATATGTTTTGCTCTTGAATGTAGGATAGGGTTCTTTGTAAGATTGATTGCACCTTGGTATTGTCACATTTGATTTTGTGCAAGAGTCTTCAATACCAAAGTCTCGTAGTTGTTGTTTTATCCACGGTATTTAAGAACAAGAACTTCCAAGTGCTACGTATTCTACTTGTGTTGAGAGAGCCACAGTACTTTATTTTCTTGAAAACCAAGATACTGCCCTGTTACCAAGTAATTGACAAGTTCCTGAAGTACTTTTTCTTTCAACTCTACAACCTGCAAGATCTGCGTCTAAATAACCAAGAAGGGTAAAGTCTCCTACTTTGGGATACCATAGACCAATCTTAGCAGTGGTTGCAACATATTTAATGATACGTTTAGCAGCACTTAAATGAGATTCCTTAGGATTTGATTGAAACCTAGCACATAAACACTAAATAATATGTCAGGTCTAGATGCAGTAAGATAAAGAAGTGAACCAATAATACTCCTGTATAATTTTTGGTCGACTTTCTTCCCTGCTTCGTCTTTGTCTATCTTCAAAGAACTTGACATAGGAATGTCAGTCTTTTTGCAATTCTCTAGACCGAACTTTTTAACAAGTTCTTTTGCATATTTTTCTTGATGAATAAAGATTCCTTCTTTCAGTTGTTTCACTTGTAGACCAAGGAAGAAGGATAGTTCACCCATCATGCTCATTTCAAATTCATCCTGCATAGACTTAGAAAATTTCTTGCACAAAGTCTCATTAGATGATCCGAATATAATGTCATCAACATAAATCTGAACAAGTAGAAAGCTTTTGCCTTCCTTTTTAATAAACAAAGTAGTGTCTACCTTTCCTTTAGAGAAACCACTTTGAATTAAGAAATTACTTAGCCTTTCATACCAAGCTCGAGGAGCTTGTTTTAATCC
Source organism: Eucalyptus marginata (assembly GCA_014182565.1). Classification (NCBI taxonomy): domain Eukaryota; kingdom Viridiplantae; phylum Streptophyta; class Magnoliopsida; order Myrtales; family Myrtaceae; genus Eucalyptus; species Eucalyptus marginata. Next base: position 5,544,487 of record CM024589.1, read on the forward strand.
ATATAAAGCTTTCTTCGTCCGAACACCGAGTCCGGTTTCTTTGAGTCTTCAAATCCGGAAGGTTGTTCCACATAGACTTCTTCTTGAATAAATCCATTCGGGAATGCGCTTTTGACATCCATTTGAAATAACCTGAAATTCTTATAACATGCAAAAGCAAGTAGTAATCGATTGCTTCTAACCTTGCTCTTGGAGCATAAGTCTCATCATAGTCTATCCCTTCTTCTTGCGTATATCCTTTAGCCACAAGTCTTGCTTTGTTTCTTGTCACTTTCCCTTTTTCATCAACTTTGTTCTTGAAAACCCATTTAGTTCCAATAATGATTTACCTTTTGGTTTAGGAGTTAATTCCCAAACATCGTTAATACTGAATTGTCGAGCTCTTCTTGCATTGCTTCAATCCAGCTTTCATCAGCTAAGGCTTCTTCAATGTTTTTGGGTTCTATTTCAGAAATAAGTGCAACGGCACTAGACTCTTCTCGCCTTTTGGATCTTGTACGAATTCCCTCATTAATGTTCCCAATAATGAGTTCTTCGGGATGATTTGGACTTGTGTTTCCGCATTCTTGGATGGTCCGATAAGTTGTTGATCATTTTCTTGAGTTGATTTTCATCGACAACTTGTTGTACCGCATCTAGATTTTGGACTGCTTTATGGGAGATAGATCTAGCGAGTGCGGAACGCAGTTCGATTCTTCGATCTGTATTGTCTGAACTTGTGGAGAGTCTTGAAATTTGACGTTCATTGATTCTTCCACAGTCTGAGTCTTTTTGTTGAATACTCTATAGGCTTTGCTTGTAGTTGAGTAACCAAGAAAGAATCCTTCATCTGATTTTTCTTCAAACTTACCAACTCGATCATTTGCATTCTTCGAATAAAGCATTTACAGCCAAATACTTGAAAATAAGAAACAATTGGTTTCTTTTCTTTAAAAATTTCATAAGGGGTTTTCTCAAGAATTGGTCTCAAAATACTGTTAATAATATAACAAACAAATAAATGACTTCAGCCCAAAACCTTGAAGAAATATTGCTTTCAATTAAAAGAGTTCTTGCCATTTCTTGTAAAGACCTATTCTTCCTTTCCACAACCCCATTTTGTTCGGGTGTGTATGGAGAGGAGAATTTGTGCTGAAAACCAGAATCATCACAGAATTTAGTAAAGTCTTGATTTTCAAACTCACCTCCATGGTCTGTACGAATGCTTGAGATAGTGTAACCTTTCTCATTCTGCACATTTTTAGCAAACTTTGAAAAGAGAGAGAAAGTCTCAGACTTACTTGAAAGAAAGTAGACCCAAGTAAATCGTGAATAATCATCCACTATTACTAGGCAGAACCTTTTTCCACCAATGCTTTGCGTTCTAGTCAGTCCAAATAAATCCATATGCAAAAGCTGCAGTACACGATTAGTGGAAACTTTACTTATTGGTTTGTAAGAGTTTCTAACCCGTTTACCCGACGCATGGTGTGCATGGATCAGACTTTAAGTAATTGAGAATAGGCAATCCTCGAACAAGTTTCTTGGAGGAGATCTTGCTGATTTGCTTCATATTGATATGGCCAAGTTTTCTGTGCCATAGATTAGCTTCATCTTGTACTGATATCAAGCATTGTGATCTTTCATGATTTACATCCAGAAGATAGATATTTCCATGTCTTCGTCCGAAAGGATTGAGTAAAGTCTTTGTTGATTCCGAGCACTTTCCTTCCGGAAATTGATCTTGAATCCAGTATCACACAACCGGCTTATGCTAAGCAAGTTGTAATTTAATCCTTCAACTAAGGAAACATTCTTGATTGTGATTTCCAATCTTTACTTGTTCCACGACCAATGATTCTTCATTTGTTGTTACCTCCAAAGGAAACTTTTCCTCCGTCTTTCCGGTCAAGTTTTATTAAGCAACTTGAGTCTCCTGTCATATGTCTTGAGCAGCCACTATCTAGATACCATTTAATCTTCTTTTTGATAGTGACCTCGAATTCTTTGTCTAAGTCTCGTATCGAATCAGGTCCGAGTCGAATCAGATTTTGCCATTAAACAGATATTGGCATAATTATCATCACTTTCTTCACATTCGGTATCACCAGTGTCTCGCTTTGAGTGCCTTCCGTATTTCTCGGTCTTTCCTTTTCTCTTCTTTAACGAGAGGACGGTTGGGTCGATGTGTCCCTTTTTCTTGCATTCAAAGTAAGTCACTTCTTTGTTAGAGTCATCTTCCTCTATTGATTTGTTTTGAAACCTTTGTGAGCTTTGTTTCTTCCGGTTGAATTTTCTTCCTTTTTTGTTCAACTTTCTGAATCTCTTTATCATGAGTGCCAGCTCTTCATCATCTAGATCTTCTTCAGAATCTGTAGCATCAGAATAGTCATTAGACTTTAAAGCAATTGATTTCTTACCTTTTGAATCTTCCTCTTCGTTGGTTTGCTCTACTTCATAAGATTGAAGGGTCCCAACCAGTTCGTCTACGAGAGAGTGGAGCAATCCTCTGTGTCTCTCTTATTGAGGTTTTTATGTGATTCCAGTCTTTAGAGAGTCCTTGTAGGAGTTTGTTGACCTTCATATGTCCCGAGATTGGATGTCCTTGATATTCAAGACCATTCACAATTTCAGAAAAGCGACTAAACATGTCAGTTATTGATTCTCCCGATCTCATCTTAAAGACTTCATATTGTCCCAAAAGAATGTTGATCCTTGTCTCTTTCACTCGATCAATTCCTTCATAGGTAATGTGAAGCCTATCCCAGACTTCTTTTGCTGTACCACAAGAAGATATTATGTTATACTCAGTAGGGGATAAAGCACAATATAAGGAGTAAATGGCTTTAGCGTCAAGAGTCTGTCTCTTGGTGATTTCTTCTTGAGTCATTAGAATGGGATCAGCAACTTCTTTTCCTCTCTCGATTCGTGCGAGCAGCAGAATGATTCCTTTGTCTACCACTTCCCATTCCAAAGGATCCTTCGATCTTAGGAATGCTTTCATCTTGTTTTTCCATATCTTTGTAGTCTTTTCCATCAAAGTATGGAGGTCGATATTGCTTTGACCTTCAACCAACCTTGTAGGTAACATACTAGCCATAGATCTTTTACTCGAAGTAAAGACACTTCTTATAAACGAGTACACAAGCTCTGATACCAATTGTTAGGACTAGAATTAGCACCTAGAGGGGGTGAATAGGTGACTAAAGCGATTTTAGCAATTAAATCCGAATAAGAGATTAATGAATTAAAAACAACAATCGCAGCAAATAAAAGTAATGAAAGATAAAAGGATTAGGGATAGAGAATCAAGACTCCAGATTTATAGTGGTTCGGCTTAAACCAAGCCTACGTCCACTCTCCCGCACGGACAGCCCTTCTGGCTAGATTTCACTAAGAATCAAAAAAAGGTGTTTACAGTCTCACGCTCTTGAGTCCACAGTGTAGAAACTTTACTACACTTCCTCAAGGTCTCACCACTCTATGGTCTCTCTTTTGATTACATGTATTGCTCGAAGAATAAGATCACAAACATAATATGGAGATTCAGACTTTGGAATTCTTCTATCCAAAGACACTTCAACAACTTGAGCGTCTCTCTTTATACACTTCTTCATGCCTTCATTACCGTTGGCACCTTCCAAAGAAGTTCTTCCAATCAACCCGTTGGACAGAATCAATTAAGAGAGATCTCGAGCTCTTTAAGGTAAGTGTAGATAGCCCATCAATCCTGCTCGCCCATACAATCAGGATCTTGGTTTCCATAAGTAGAACTTTCCAAATAAGTTATGAATCTTTTAGAGAATCTATATAAATTCGGATACGAATATAAAATCTTGTAGTGCTGAATCCAGTCGAAAGATATTCCTTAGCCATTTAGATAAAGACTGTATAGAATCTAAATATAAGTTTTTATCTTGTCGGTCTGGAAACTGTCCATGTGAATAGACTTTGAAACTTGAGTCTTGTTAGCTTCAGACTTTGATCTTTAGACTTTGCCGGTAGAGTCTGCAAGTCTTCGAGACTAGGCGAGAGAAATGTTTTGTCAACTTCAAAATCTCTCGAGAAGAATTTATCCAACAATTTTCACTACCGGAGAAAATATATCATCAAAATCAATACCCTTTCTCGATCGCCCTTAACAATCAATCTAGCTTTGTACCGTGGTTGTGAAGTATGTTCATCTTGCTTCAACCTATATACCCACTTGTTCTTCAAAGCTCTTTTACCTTTAGGTAACTTCACCAACTCAAAAGTATGATTATCATGAAGTGACTGCATCTCATCTCGCATAACATCAAACCAATTGCTTTTGTATTCATCTTCTATTGCTTCTGCATAGCACTCTGGTTCACCTGCATCAGTCAATAATACATACTTATCTTCAGAATACTTGGTGGAAGGTCGTCGGTCTTTAACGGATCTCCGGACTAGAACATCCAGTGGAACATCTAATTGAGCCTCTCATTTAGGAATAGTATTATCTGTTTCAACATGTTCAAGAACATGTGTGTTATTTGGAACATTGATTTCCCGCTACTCTTCATCAACTTGTGTAGGAATATTTGTAAAAGGAACTTGATCCAAATCAACCAAATTATCACTAACCTGTGGTGCTGAAATCATCTCTGCTTTCTCAATATCCTCTATTGTTTGATCTTCCATAAACACAATGTCTCTGCTTCTTACAATTTTCTTTTCAACCGGATCATAAAATTTGTAGCCAAGCATATCTTGTCCATAACCAATAAATATGCATTGTCGTGTTTTCACGTCAAGTTTAGACTTCTCATCTTTGGGAATATGCACAAATGTTTTGCACCCAAAGACACGCAAATAATCATAAGAAACATTTTCGCATGTCCAAACTCTATTAGGAACATCAAACTCTAAAGGAACACATGGAGTAAGATTTAGTACATGCACAACTATACTTAAAGCCTCACCCCAAAAGGATCCAGGTAGTTTTGATTGTGAAAGTAAGTATCTTACCCTTTCAACCAGTGTTCTGCTCATTCTCTCGGCTAAGCCATTTAACTAAGGTGTCTTGGGAGGTGTCTTTTGATGTCGAATACCTTGTTGTCTGTAATATTCATTAAAAGGTCCAATATACTCTCCCCCGTTATCAGTTCTGATACACTTCAATTCCTTTCCAGTCTGTCTCTCAACTGAAGCCTAAAATTGCTTAAAAGTATCTAATACTTGATCTTTAGTTTTCAAGGTATGAATCCAAATTTTCTTTGAAAAATCATCTATGAAGATAACAAAATAAAGAGAGCCACCAAGTGATTTTGTTTTCATAGGACCGCAAACATCAGAATGCACTAAATCCAGTATACCTGACTTTCTTGAAGGAGGTGAGCTTTTAAATGCAACTCTGTTCTGTTTTCCTACTAAACAATGAGCACACTTCTTTAGCGCCGAACTTTTCAATCCTGAGAGGAGCTTCTTCTTGGCCAATATTGACAAACCTTTCTCACTGTGACTGAGCCTCTTATGCCATAACTTAGTTGCATCTTCGCTGTCTACTGCATTTATTTTGTCTGTGGACAACTTTGCCTACATAATGTATAACGAAGAATATTTTTCACCTCAAGCCACAACAAGAGAACCTTTGGTGAGCTTCCATTGACCATTACTGAAGGTGCTGCAATACCCCTCATCATCCAACTTGCCTGTAGAAATCAAATTCAAGCGGATATCAGGTATATGTTTAACATTATTCAATACTAACCTTGTGCCATTGCTGGTTTCTAGGCACACATCACCGATGCCTACAACTTGAGCTAGCCCATTGTTTCCCATCTTCACAGATCCGAAATCACCTGACCTATATGATGTAAAGAAATCCCTACGAGACGTAGCATGAACAGATGCACCACTATCAATTACCCAACCGGTCTCATGAGATACAAAATTCACCACATCACCATAAAAAATAATGAGAAAGTCTTCTTTAAGGGCAACAACACGATTGTCATCACTGTCATTATCAATTTTCTTCTCTTTACCTTTCTCCTTTTCTTTCTCCATTTTTAACTAGCGACAAAACCTCTGAATATGTCCCTTCTGATGACAATAACAGCACTCAACATTAGCAAATTTATTATACTTACCTCTGCTTTTATCTCGACTTTTATCTCTATTTCTCGGACCTCGAGACTCACTTCTTCCCCTTTTCTCAACAACCAAGGCATCGAATGTGAAGACGACGATCCTTGTGTCTTCTTTCTCATCTCTTCATTCAAAATACTACTCTTGACCAAATCCATGGTAATCGTACCATCCGGGGCAGAATTAGACAAAGATGTTCGGAACGTCTCCCATGAGTTCGGCAAAGTACCAAGCAACCATAGTGTTTGTATCTCATCATCAAACTTGATTCCCATCGCAGCCAACTGATTTATAATTCCTTGAAAAAAATTTAAATGATCAGTCAAACGAATACCATCTTAATATCTCAGAGCCATCATCTGTTTTATAAAAAATAACTTATTATTCCCAGTCTTTTGAGCATATAACTGTTTGAGCTTATCCCATAAACTGCGTGCATGTGTTTCCTTAATAATATGGTTCAAAACATTATCATCCACCCACTGCCTCGATATAACCACACACTTGACGATGAAATATAGACCATTCAACATCAATTTTATTCTCCGGTTTCTCTCGGCAAATACGGGCAAATACAAATCTTTCACATATAAAAGGTCTTCCATCTTCCCTTTCCAAATATAATAATTCGAACCATTTAGTGTAACCATTCTACTCGTATTCATTTCCATTATTTAACACAAGACAAAAAAATCAAGCAATAACCAGAAGCTTTGATACCACTCTAATGGGAGAACAATAACAATTCAAACAATATCAAATTAACGCAGCGGAATAAAATAATCTCTCATCTTGTGTAAACCTAATAGAAATCAATATAGTAGAGTAAAATAAATACCAAGCATGCGAACACAAGACGATTCTTTTTACGTGAAAAACCTCCTCAATGTGAGGAGATCAAAAACCACGGGACCGGAGTCCACTCGAAAATCTTCACTATCAACAAAATTGGGTGAACAATGTTCTTCTCTAGCAAATACTAGAGGTACATAGCAACAAAGACTTCAAGAACATAATTCTTGGCAATACACATGAATTTCACAAGACATCAAAGATAAATCTGACCAAAATCATAGGTTTTGATCAATCCATGAAAAACCTGATGTAGGGAGCTTCAAACGAAAATCAAACCGTTTAGATTCGAGAAAATTGCGCCACAAACATGTTGACAAAATTTCAGCTCAATCCTACCTCAAATCGACCTCCGATGCCAACTTGATGTAAATCAGATATTACCCCAACCCCCAGATTTTCTGCTCTCTTTTTCTCTTGTTACTACGTCTTTTTGTGGCCACCACTCTAAAGATAGTAAGAAACCCTATTTCTCTATATAACTTATTATATAGACTCAAGCCCTTTTTGGACTTGCAACTCATTGGGCTTTCTCCACATAGGAGTAAACCCAGCTAACACTTAGTCCATAATCTCCTAGTGAATTGAGGATTGTGGCTGCTCACAATTGTCTGCGGTATGCCCCAATACTTGATTATGTGCTTTAGGAATAGCCAAGCTGCCTCCTCGGTTAGGAAGTCCTTTGTTGCTCACACAAAGGTCACGTACCTAAAGAACTGATCCACCACGGCCATGAGAGTTCAAACACCCTTTGGACTTAGGTAAATTCACAATGAAATTCGTGGAGACGCTCTACCACAAACGCTTCAGGATAGGAAGTGGCTCATGGGGCCTTGCCAATGACCATTGTTCGAGCTTGTCTTATTGGCACACAAGACACATCCTCACATAAGCATCCACATCGGTGCACAGGTGTGGCCAAAAGTAATGATCCTCCACAAGTGCCATAATGCAATGTATCCTTAGATAACCTCCCCACTTAGAATTACGGCAATTGCATAGCACCTCCTTCTGTAGCTTTCCATGAAGCAACACGTACAGTTGTCGCCCCTTAGATCGCGCTCACATCGGAATTGTCGAGTTTTGCCCTCTCATGCATGCTCAAGGAGTACGTTGGCAGATGGGTTGTGTCGCGGCCCCTCGTTAATGTGCTTGGTCCATGGATATTCATGTCAACTAATGGTCGTTAGCTCCATCTTTCGGCTAAGTGTGTCAGCCACGGAATTGGCCTTCTTAGGATTGTACTATAGCACGTAGTTGAGCTTCTCAAGGAAGTCTTGCCCAAGCTTGCTTTGGAATCAGCTTTTTTGGGATTTATAAGTAGCTCGTGGTGACGTGGTTAGTACTCGCCATGAACCACGATCCTAGGAGATGATGCCGCCATGTGCAAAGGCAGTACACCACTAGCCATTACCTTCTCTTGGACCATGTATCGCTGTTCGATCTCATTTAGCTTTCTTGATTCAAACGTCACTGGGTGTCCTTGCATTAGAACACCACCAATAGCATAATTAGAGGCATCAATCTCTACCTCATAGGGCTTTGAGTGGTAAGGCATCATGAGCATCAGTTCCTTAGTCATCGCTTGCTTTGGCCAATTAAACGCCTTTTGATATCAAGCCTTGTTGACCATGGGCAAGGCCCTTGCTAGATCCGATGAGGCTTGCCTGAGGTCGGTGATCTACTGGAGGAAGAAGGAAGGGAAGAGAAATATAATTAAGTCATGGCCGTCGGTTTATTATGATTTCGATATTTAATGTCCGACTAAAGGAAGAAAATGAAAGATTGGGTATTTAGAGACTCTTCATTGAAAACGACTGACTTGGAAAATATTTTTTAGTAAGCGATCACTTGAAATAATTAGCTACTGAAATTTTTTCATTATCGACAATAATTTATATCCAAACCTTTTCATGGACGACATAAACACTTTTCGTTCATTCATTTTTGTAAACGGTATAGACAGTATTTCCTATTTTTAAAAATGATTGCTCGTATCGTTCGCAAAAATGAATGAATGGAAAGTATTCTTATCGTTCACGAAAACGTTGGAACAAAAATTGTTAGTCGATAACATAATTATTTCAAGTGATATAAACGAACATTTATTTAAAAAATATTTTTAAGTTATTCATTTCTCGCAATATCAATGCCCACTAAGATTCAGTTCGAGATAGATCTCGAAGAGAGCGGACCACGTTTATACAATGATCGTTCGATCTGCTAAAACGTGGTTTATCACGGCCCTTATTTTTACATTAGCTGAATCATTCATCGCTGCCAGCAATTCTGACTGATGTGATGGACATAAATAATAATTCATTGACCAAGACCTCGACTTCTCCGTCAACGTCCAGGAAACAGAGCAATCCAAAAAGGAATATTCATTAAAAGAAAAAGAAAGGGCCCTATCACGGACGATGGAAATGACGACAATCACCATCTCCAACGTAGCATTTTGACCCGTTCGAGAGGATGGGATCGATCTCGTGCATGAAACGCGTGCTTTCTTGGAGATTTCATGTTACTCGGCCCTTCGGCTTTTTTCGATCTTTTCTCATCTCACGAATCACGATTGAAGAAAAAGCTCCTTTACGCGAGCACAAAAGTTATGATCTTTCTCATTTTTTGTCAAATTTTTTTTTTAAAAAAAAGCCCAGTAATGACATTTCAACAGAGATGATACAAGGAGTGATGTCTGCTTCGATTCCTGTCCGATCGTCCGTCTTTTGTCCCGATACTCTCTCCCGTTTATTTCAATTTGCTCTCGTGCTGCAAGATTTTCCTATCATAAACTCTTAAAGAATTGAGACGGTAGAGAATCAATAATTGATCTCAGTGCATTTTCAAATGAAAAAATTATAGATTTAGCTTGAAACCTCTATCGCACATATTATCAATTTAACTTTGAATTCTTGCTGATGAAGTCCTAGAAACTTTGCATAGGCTTTCCATGCAGTCCCTCCGAGGCTAGTTTATTAGAGTGTGGTCCATTCTCCTCATCAACATGATGACATGGGGGTCTTGCTCCTCGGTAAGTAGGCAGAGTCCAAGGCCACCCTAGTAGGGGTTATGAGGGAAGCACCCCCGAGTTGCCAAAAGATTTTTATAATTTGAGCATATATTTTATTGGTAGTTTAGGCTTAGATCCACAATGAGCAACTAGGTATATATAATCTCTTTCTTATGCATTTGAGAGATACATGTGATGTGCCAATTATAGTGCAATCCTCCGTTGGACAAAATTCTAATTTAAGAGTGAACCGGGATGAAAATCTTGTGTTTCAAATTCTTTTTCTCGCTTTTATGCTTGATTTCCTTGTGATTGTGCATTGAATCCTAACACGATTGTCACCCAAAAATCGCTTGGTGACGTCGTGTTTCAAGCAAAGCTGTCCACATTGGCGAGCCATGCGGGACCACAGGCATGTGATTTTGGTGGCAAATTGATTGGAAATATTACATTAGAATTGTGTTTGCGAGATTTAGGACTACATCGACGAAGTTGAAAAATTTAGAACCGTATAAATGCTCATATGATAAATAAGTTGAGGATAGATCCAGTGATTATCCCCATGGATAAAGATTTTTCAATTCTTATATTGTCATTTAGATTAGATGGAAGAGATGCATACGTGCAAAATCGCAATGCAATTCTATCTAACGAAAAGCTTGAACCCGCTAACTGCCTGAACTGAGTCAGTTGCCAACATTCAAGACTCACTGCTTCAACTAAAGTCACCGAGTCGCGAGGGGCGACTCGACCGAGTCACTTCAAAAGCCCCCGAGCCGTGAGGGGCGACTCGCCTCTCTCTCTCTCTCTCTCTCCTTCCTAAAGTGGCGATCCTCTGTTTTCGATCGCCTCGACTCGTTATTTTACTGAGAAACGGGGTGGCTCTTTCCCTCCACTCGTTATTGTATTGACTGGTCAATAATTTGTCCTCTGTTTCCGCACCGCGTCCTCCAAGAAACTTCTCCTCTTCACGCACTCCTCTTATGCTCGCCACTCTTTATAAAGCAACCCCTTTCGTCCCCGATACGTGCACACACTCAGTTTCAGCTTGCTCCGAGTGTCCTTCGAGTGTTATTACCTTCCAAATCAAAAGTTAGAGCAGTCACTCATCTGAGGTTCTTGAAACCCAAAAGAAATGAAGGTGAGATTTCTTGAAGTCCTTCGAAAAGTTCTCTCTTTTCTTGCATATTATGTGTATCTTGTTCACTTCTGTGAGATGGGGTTCTAGATGTTACTCTCTCCTGGGTTTTCTTGAACACTTCTCTTGGTATCTCTCGTCTCAAGCTTCATGAGTTATCGTTTGCTTCTTTGCTGCTGTAATTGTTTATCGCATAGCATGATTGTATCTGTTTATGTGAATAAGAATGCTCGGAATACCAAATGATGCTTCGAATTCTTATTCGTTGTTGGTTTATGTGGCCAACTTGCTTAAACGCTAGTCTGTCGCACCACTTGTGAATGCCGAGTTCGGTCGTCCTCGTGAGATTGATATTTACTCAAAGTCTAACTGGGTTTTGCTTTCCTCAAACTTTTGCAGAAGTTGGTGGCGAAAGTGAATCTCCATGATGACAGAGACAGGACCAAGGCCATGCAAGTAGTTTCTGGTTTTGGAGGTATTGGCTCTCTCTCTCTCTCCCCCGCTCTCTGTTTTTCCCCTTAGTCTCCCACTAAATGTTCAAATCGTCACTGTAATAACTAAACATCTTGTGCTTGAAATGTTCGGCTTTATCACTAACCTTTCTCACATAATGCTTTGCAGGGATTGGGTCTCTGTCTATGGACTCGAAGGACAACAAACTGACGGTATCCGGTGGTTTCGACCCTGTCAAGGTGGTGAACAAACTGAGGAAATCTTGGCACACAGAAATCGTGAGCGTTGGAGCAGCCGAGGAAGATGATGGCAAGAAAGACGAGGGCAAGAAAGAAGAGGGCAAGAAGGACGATCAAGACGCCAATCTCGTAAAAGCCTATGAAGCATACTATTCTACGCCGGTCACATATTACTACGTGGCCCCAGGAGAGACCCCCAATTGTGTCATTTGTTGAAATTCTTTGCGCTTCCAGACGGAATCAGGACTTGGTTTGTGCAGCGGAGAGGATTGAATAAGTAAGGTTGATCATGCCTTACGAAGACAAGAACAAGTGGAGTACCCTTTCTAGAATTATAGGCTTTTATTGGGTCGTTCGCTACATGCATGTGTGTAGGGTGTATACATATAGAGAGATTGGTTTTCACTTGAGGAACTCGAGTTATGGAAAATCCATTATGTACTCCGGTTCAGCATATGATTGTTTTTGGTGACGGGAATATTATTATTCTGATGAATTATAAATTTCTTAAAAAGAGTACGGTCAGATATTAAATGTGTGATCCATGCTTATGTTTCGTTGACTTAAGAATTGCTTTGGCATATAATAAATTCTGGTGACTGGTTAAGGTCAAGTCACTTCGGTCAAGATGCAAACACGCAGGTCATACTAGTTGTTGTTTTCTTGTGTTGCTTGCTTAAATTTGATCGCGCGTGTGAACCCCGGATAGGCCATTTAACTAACCGGTGCCATTCTTATCAATTAAATGAGAACAAAAAAGACAGCTGTATTTCACTGCATCGTTTGGAAGTATTTGATGACGTCGCTACAACCCTCATCAATGATTGCTGATATATTTCCCTATAAGTTGAAGGGAAAACGGAGCTTTTATCACCATTATTTGCGGACTTGATGGGCCTGCCACAGGACCGAGGATGGATCGCGGGGTGCTCTTTTGTTAATCTTTGAAGACTTGATATATACTTGTAAATCATACCATCCTAGTTAACAAACTTTATAATGGCGAATCATTCTCACTCAATCTTCTCTGAGCCAGTAGTAATGGATTTCATTAACGAGAGTCACATGTCATAAGCCGATTGATCTAGCATTTTGTTACCCATATGGCTTGAGTAATTTCTTTCCAAGTCCGCATATCTCACACACTCACGAAGTTGGTGGAGAGAAATTCTTTTGGAGAGAGAATCTCTGAATTTTAAATATTTGTGAGATGATCCAAACAAAAGGAGGAGACCTCTTTATATACAAGTACTCTTTAGATTACAACCATAGATATCTCATCAATCTCACGGTGGAAATTCATCTTCCTATATACCAACTATGTGCATTTATTATAGGAACACTTCGGAGTAATGTACATTTACAATATTGCTCGTCCTAGGAATATTCTTGAGAATACTAGAGAGGATCACCCAATCTTCTAGGATCATTCTCGGTCCTTTGTGCATGAGAAACCTCCAGACCATGATATTCTCCTCCACCTAATCGGGTGACACCCCTATTGCATTTTTGGCATGGAATGCATCGGATTGGCTTTTTGAATTGCCAAAGAGCTTCCATAGGTTCTTGACTAACTTTACTCTCCGGTAGACCCTTTCATCATATCAAATTTTCTCGCTTCAACACACAATGCCTCTTTCATGACATCACGATCATACGAGGTTTTTGGTCCAGGAAGTAACCGTTGTAACTCTCCTCGATCCGGATCTTCTTCGTCTACATAAAAAAGGTTTAAGCATACTCACATGTAAAATCGAATGTACCTTAAGTTTAAGCGAGAGCTCCAATAAATGCTACCTTTCCGACTCGTTGCAACACTCAAAGTGGCCCTTCATAGTGACAGATCAATGCCCTATGCACGTCTTTGTATCAAAGAACAAAGCGTGGTTTTGCAACACTAAATGCTCGACTTGGTACTCCATGTGCCATTGCTTCTTGTCAACTCATTTCTTAATTGCTTTGAGGCCTTATGTAGACAAGTTCTTAGCCACTAGGCTACTACCTCAATAGCCCATTGCAACCGTACTCAAAGTGAGTGGTTGTTGCGCCGTCATGATCTCAAAAGGACTTTGGCTAATAGACCCACTTCATTGTGGCTTATAGGATAATTGGGCTATGTCGACCAACTTTGCACAATTCAATAGCACATTCATTGAGGCTTCAAATCAGCAACTTAAAGAGTTCGGTCTAGAATCTCAGAGGGACATGAGGATCGTGGTCGCCCACAATCGTCTGTGTTATGCCCCAATATTGACGATGTGCTTTAGGAATAGCCGAACCGCCTCCTCAATTGGTAAGTCCTTTATTGCTGGCACTAACATTATGTACTTAACGAACTGATCCACCACAGCCATGTGAGTCTGACACCCTTTAAACTTAGGAAAATTCACAATGAAGTCCATGGAGATACTTTACCATGCATGCTTCAGGATAGGAAGTGGCTCATGGGGCCCTGCCAGCAACCGTTGTTTGAGCTCTTCTCATCGGTAAACAAGACATGTCCTCACATAAGCATCCACATCATCATGCCAGGGCGGCCAAATGTAATGATCCTCCTTAAGTGCCATGAAGTAGTGGATCCTTGGATAACCTGCCTGCTTGGAATTGCAGTACTCGCGTAGGATCTCCTACCGTAGCTTCCCATGAAGTAGCATGTACAATCGTCATCCCTTGGTATGGAGTAGATCGCCCTCACATCAGAATTGTCGAGTCTTGCCCTCGTTTGTTGGGAGTGCGCTTGGTCCATGGACATTTGGGTCGATTGATGGCTACCAACTCCATCTTTCAACTAAGTGCATCGGCCACGCAATTGGGCTTCTTAGGCATGTACTGCAGCACATAGTCGAGCTCTATAAGGAAGTCTTGCCTAAGAGCTTGCTTTGGAATCAGCTTCTTTTGGGTTTGGAAGTAGCTCCTAGTGAAATTGTCAATCTCTACCGTGAACCGCAATCCTAAGAGATGATGTTACCATGTGCAAATGTAGGACACCACCGTTGTCATTGCCTTCTCTTGGACCATGAATCGTCTTTCGGTCTCATTCAACTTCCTTGATTCAGACGCCATCGAGTGTCCTTCTTGCATTAGAACACCACCAATAGCATAATTGAAGGCGTCAATCTCTACCTTATAGGATTTGAGTTGTTGGGCCGTATGAGCATTGGTTCTTCAGTCATAATTTGCTTTCGCCGATCTAACGCCTTTTGACATCGCGCCTCGCCAAACATGGGTGAGGCCAGCAACTAGTTGGAGGAAGAAGGAAGGGAAGGGAAGGGAAGGGAAGTATAACTAAGTCTTGGCCGTCGATGTAGCATGATCTAGATATTTAATGTTTGACAAGAGGAAGAAACCAAAGGATTTGGTATTTAAAGATTTTTCGTTAAAAATGAGTGATTCGGAATATATTTTTTCTGTAAGCAATCGCTTAAAATGATTGGCTAATGAAATTTTTTTTTTTATTATCGACAATAATTTATGTTTGAACATTTTCATGGATGATGAAAACACTATTTCCTTCATTCATATCTATAAACGATATGCACAATACTTTCCGTTCCACAAAATGATTATTTGTATTGCTAAAAAAAAAAAATGAATGATTGAAGAGTATTTTCATTATCCACGAAAACGTTTAGAAAAAAATTATTGTCAATAAAATACTTTTCATTAATTGATCATTTTAAACGATACAAACGATTTTCTTTTAAGAAAACGTTTTTCAAAATCATGTTTTGCATGGTTGATTATGGTTGCCCATACAATCAAAATCTAGGTTTCCATAAATAGATGCTTCCCGAAAAAGAACTTGTCTTCAAGATTGATTTTATCAATTTGTGATTGATTCCATCAATGTATTTATAAAAAGTAAGTGAGATTTTTCGCGAGAGCCAGATATTAAAGAATAAATCCCTATTATGTTCATACTGAATTCTTGTCGCAAGATCAATAAATCGAGTCCGATTATATCTTCGTTCGGACTCGATTTCAGTCGGGATTGTGTCGAGTAAGAAAGACTTGGAAAGAATAGACTTGGACAAGAGTCTATGATATAACTTTAGAAATCTACTATTCTTCAGAATAAGAATAAGAATATGAAAGTTTTGTCAATTTCAAAACCTAGTAAGAGTTTTCTCAACAACCATGTGCAAATGTAGTACACCACCGCCGTCATTGCTTTCTCTTGGACCATGAATCGTCCTTCGGTCACATTCAGCTTTGTTGATTCAAACGCCATCGGGTGTCATTCTTGCATTAGAACACCACCAATAACATAATTGAAGGTGTCAATCCCTACCTCATACGGCTTTGAGTGGTTGGGCAGTACGAGAACTGGTTCGTCAGTCATAATTTGCTTTAGTCGATGTAACGCCTTTTGACATCGCACCTTGCCTTGGTGAGGCTGGTGACCGGTTGGAGGAAGAAGGAAGGGAAGGGAAGTATAACTAAGTCTTGGCCACTGGTGTAGTATGATCTAGATATATGATGTTTGACTAGAGGAAGAAAATGAAGGATTGGATATTTAATGACTTTTTGTTAAAAATGAGTGATTTGGAATATATTTTTCTGTAAGCAATCGCTTAAAATAATTAGCTCAGGAAAAAAAATTTCATTATTGACAACAATTTATGTTTGAACATTTTCATGGATGATGAAAACACTATTTCCTTCATTAATATATATATAAACACAATACGCACGACACTTTCCGTTCCTAAAAATAATTGTTGGTATCGCTCAAAAAAATAAATGATCGAAGAGTATTTTCATTATCCATGAAAATGTTTAGAAAAAAATTATTGTCAATAACGAAAATATTTTTCATTAATTAATCATTTTAAACAATATAAATGATTATCTTTTAAGAAAACGTTTTTCAAAATTATGTATGCAAGACGGACGGGCCCAAGATTCAGCAAGAGATAGATGTTGAAGAGAGCGGGCCACCCCGATACAATCAGCTTGTAGCTTGGATCGTTCGATCTGCTAAAACGCGGTTTATCATGGCCCTTATTTTTATCATAGCTAAATATGAACCAACGATGCCAGAAATTCTGCCAGATGTGATCGGACTATATTTAAATTATAATTCATTGACCTAGACTTGGACTTCAAAGTCTACGTCAAGGAACGTAAAAATCCAAAAAAAGAATAATAAAATAATAATAATAAAAAAGAAAAAAAGACAGGGCCCTAATCATAGACGATGGAGATGACGACGTTTCGAGACAGGGATCGATCCCGGGCATGAAACGCGTGTTTTCCTATAGATTTTATGTTACTTTTTCAATCTTTCACAATTTACTCCGGTTATTGTCTGTATTTTGTCCTGAACTCATCTTTTTCTCCCGTTATTCGATTGTCCTCATGCTGAAAGATTTTCCTATCATAAAGTCTTAGGCTACATTTGGTACTTATGATAAAAGTTAGAACCAAATTACATCTTATGTTTAGTTTCTATCTAAGATAGGATAAAGTCGGATATAAAATCTTAGGGTATATTTGGTATTTTTTTCCTATTTTTATTTATATATTTGAATTTGTTTCTACTCATAATTTGTATGTATATTGTAATCTATATTATTACATACTTTACGAATAATAATATAGTTTATTATTTGATAAAATTAAGGAATCGTGAAAGGAATTAAAAATAAAAAAATAAAGTCGCGATCCTCTGTTTTCCATCGTCTCGACTCGTTAATTGTCTGAGAAACCGTGTGGTCTCCCAAACCTGTGCTGGTCAATAATTTGTCCCTTCGTTCTCTGCATCGCGTCCTCCAAGAAACTTCTTACTTTCGCGCCCTGCCCTCATGCTCGCCACTATATAAAGCAATCCCTTTCGTCTACTACGATCCGTGCACACACACTCAGTTTCTACTTTGCTCTGAGTGTCCTTCGAGTGTTTTTAGCTTCCAAATCAAAAGTTAGAGCAAATATTGTTGGAAATATACCTTGAAGATTCTGATTATATAGATTGTAATGTATTAGTTTGGTAAATAGGAAATAGTGATTCTTGTAATATTCTTTTCCTATTCTTTTCCTGTTTTATTCTTTCGTCTCTTACACTATAAATACATTAATGTAAATGTATACAAGCAATATAGAGAAAAGCTTTCTTCTCAATCTCTACTATACTTTCTGTCATGGTATCAGAGCTGTCTTTTCTGGGCACGCTTCCGCATCCTTAAGAATTGCCATCGTTGTTTCTTTCTCTTCTTTGACTTGTGGATGCAGATTTTCCTGCAAAAACAATCAGTCAAGACAAACGATTAGGAATTCACCTTCTTGATACCATGGAGAAAAACAAGAACATTGAGAGTACCTTAGTAGAGGACTCTTCATCCCAAAACCAAACATCGACACCTACGGTTTCTGCTCCTGAAGATGCTCAAGTTATCTCTGCTCCTGCTCCAACACAGATCTCTGGGCCAATGCAGTGGCCTATGATTCCATGGTATTCTGTCCCAGGACAATGGCCTACCGTGCCGGGACAGACATGGATTGGACCACAATTTGCGCACAGCTCGTCTGGAGAGGAGCCACACGCAACTTCTCGACCCAGTGGAGGTGGGTCGTTTCCTCAGTCGACTAATTTCCCAGAAATCGACCCAAGGAGTGGGTCGGGTCAGGGAAACCCGAATCAAGCATTCGGGTTCATACCGGGCCAAACAAATACCTACCCGGTTCCTCAACCCGGGTACGTGCCCTACGTGCTCCCCGCCGGCGGCGGCCGTTTCGAACCTGGAGATCCCCTCTACACGTCGCCGACCGACGGACCTGAGTTGAAGCTCATCGGAATGCAGCTCACTGGACCGGATAATTACACGGCTTGGGCTCGAGATCTTCGACGTGCTCTTGTCACCAAAGACAAGGACGGCTTCCTCGACGGAGCCGTCCCCCTTCCGGTCGATGATCGGCCTCAGCGACAATGGCGCAAGTGCAACCAATTGGTTCGCACATGGCTTGGCAATTGCCTCGCCCCAGAAATTGCCGCCGGACTGCCACCAACCGAAGACACCAGGACCTTTTGGGAGAATATACGCGAGATGTACGGGCGTCTTGACCGCGCGAAGTTGTTCACCATAACCCAGGTGCTGTCGGAGTTGAAGCAAGGGAACCTCTCGGTTACCTCTTGCCTCAACCGCCTCTCAGCTCTGTGGAATGAGCTTGAGGCCGCCGAAGAACGGCTCGAAGGACCTGAAAACACCCTCAAGCAGTATCGAGACATAAAAGAGCGAGAGAAGGCGACCAGATTCTTACTCATACTGAACGAGTCGTTCTCGGCGTTCCGATCGCAAATCCTTGCGATGGATCCTTCACCGCCGCTCGGCCGCATCTATCAGTTGGCTGTCCAGGAGGAGCACCACCGGCTGGCCGCTGTCGAACACGTCCGGATGGGTGAGGGGACGAGCCTTGCCGTCCTTCTTTCCGGCGAGATCATCTCGGGCGGAGCCTCCACAGAGCTGGAGAAACAAAAAGGTCGTGGCTACCGCACGAAGGAATGGGGGAGGAAACCCTAAACTATTGCGAACGGACGGCTCAGATCTGAGATCTAGCATGGACGGCTGGGATCGTCGATCTAAAATGGACGGTCCAGATAAACACGGTCGATCCGACGGCTGGGATCTCAGCGCTGGAATGGATGGCCGAGATCAACGCGCTGGATCCGACGGCCATTATTTGCCCGCTGCTTTAATGGACACGGACGGCTGGGATCGTGCCACGTCAGCCCCTCCCTACAACCGATCCTACGGTCTGCGGAATGCCACATCAGCAAGAAAGGTTAGCGGTCAAAATAGCGGTCAAAATTTTCGACTTAAAAATAAAGATTGCGACTACTGTAGACGTCCGCACCATACTATTGAGTCATGTTGGAAGTTGCATGGTAAACCTAATGACAAAGATAAAAGGAAAGAGTCCACAATTTCCCAAGTTTCTGCACAAAGGTCGATGAATCTCCTCAAATGATCACCCAACAACAATATCGAATATTGTGCAAATGCTGGATCAATTCAAGACCGGTGACAAGGGTGCGGGATTCTCGGTACTTTTTTTTTTTACAAGAATTCAATTTCGGTTGATGTATGGATTATCGATTCAGGTGCTAGTGACCATATAGTATGCAACAAAAATCTTTTTTCTCACACATATAAAATGCCAGATTCCCCTGTCACGGTACGTCTTCCAAATGGCAACATCACCAATGTTACCACAATTGGCACTGTAAATCTTGGCCAAAACTTTATCCTTAAAAATGTCCTATATATTCCGGATTTTGAATTCAATCTTCTATCTGTCTCAAAAGTATGTGAGGATAACTCTTGCCATGCCATATTCAATTCAGACAATTGTCTCTTTCAGGACCATTTGACTGGCAAAGTGATGGGCTTGGGTAGTATGGCACAGGGACTCTATTTCTGGAACAATTGCTCAGGAGATTTAGAATTATTGAATAAGCATGCTTCTTGTAATGCCATCAGTAAAAATAAAATTCTCCTTTATCATCAACGATTGGGTCACAGTGCAATTTTTCCTCATCCCAAATGTCCAATATGTCCTTTAGCTAAGCAATCTCGAGCATCTTTTCCAAAAAGCACATCTCGTGCAACAACTCCTTTTTCATTGCTTCATATGGACATTTGGGGACCTTATCATACCACTCACCGTGACGGATCTCGTTTCTTTCTTACAATTGTTGATGATTACACTCGTGCCACGGGTCTATCTTATGCAATCAAAAAGCCAAACTTTTGGTAATTTGTCAACTTTCCTTTCCATTATTCGAAACCAGTTTGGTAAATCTGTACAACGAATTCGTACAGATAATGGGCGTGAATTTTTCACCTCTGATTGCAATACATTATTATCCTCTAATGGCATTCTTCATGAAAGCTCCTGCACTTACACTCCTCAACAAAATGGAGTTGTTGAGCGCAAACACAGGCACTTATTAGAGGTAGCCCGTGCTCTAAAATACCAAGCTTCTATTCCGAGAAGATTTTTGGGGAGATTGTGTGGTCACTTTGCAGCTTACTTGATTAATCGCATGCCAACTAGAATTCTTAATGGTAGGACCCCTTTTGAGATGCTTTACAACAAACAGCCTGATAATAATCATCTTAAAGTATTTGGATGTTTATGTTATGCAACAAATGTGGGTCCTCGAGATAAAATGGGCCCTCGGGCCACCAAGTGTGTTTTCATGGGATATCCTCCTCTTCAGAAAGGATATCGAGTTATGGAGATCTCTACAGGGACTTTCTTCATTAGCAGGGATGTTGTATTCCACGAAGATGTATTTCCATTTGAAGAAATAATTTCTTCAACACAGTCCTCTTTACCATCAGGGCATGGCACATATTTTTATCGATGAATCTTTATCTCCGGTACCAGAATTGTTTATTGTACCACCACCACCTCTCTCATCGAACCATCTCGCCTATACCAATGGAATTTACATCTCCAGCAACAATATCACCAAGTGTATCAGAAGACAATTCTCAGTCTCCTTCAACAACAGATGCTTCTCCAGTCCTTTCTGACTCATCGGATCCTCCAACACAAATCATCGAGCAGCCTCGACGTTCCGGACGACACACTCGTCCTCCTACATGGACTCGAGATTATATACGTTCGCGACAAGTTCTTGGTACACAATATCCCATTACTTCATATGTGTCATTTAATCGAGTTATCGCCGGGACACATGTGTTGTATTAGTCGTATATCGAAGAACGGGAACCATCATCATTTGCCGAGGCAACACGAGACCCTAGATGGCGATATGCGATGGAATCGAACTTACCGCATTAATGGAAAATCACACTTGGGATATTGTTCCCTTGCCTCCAAAACGGAAAGCAATTGGCTGCAAATGGGTTTATAAGATCAAGTTCAAGGCAGATGGTACTATTGAGCGCTATAAAGCTCGGTTAGTCGCCAAGGGATTCACCCAAAAGAAGGTTTTGACTACCATGAAACCTTCTCTCCAGTAGCTAAAGAAGTCACTGTGCGCTCTTTCTTGTCAGTTGCAGCCATTCGGAATTGGTCTCTCCATCAGATGGATGTGCATAATGCTTTCCTTCATGGTGATCTAGATGAAGAAATCTACATGGATATTCCTCAAGGATTACGAGACGGGGAGTCTCGGGTATGTCGTCTTCGCAAATCCTTATACGGATTAAAACAGGCATCTAGACAATGGTATGCAAAATTCACCGCTGCACTAACCAATGCAGGTTTTGAGCATTCTAAATATGATTATGCCTTGTTTACTCGAACTACAAAAGATTCATCAATTTATTTGTTGATATATGTTGACGACATACTTGTCATGGGAAATAATGATTCTGATGTGGCTAAATTCAAGAAGTATTTGCACTCCACTTTCTATATCAAAGATTTGGGACCGCCAAAATATTTTCTCGGTATCGAGATTGCTCGATCTGATAAAGGAATTTGCCTTAGTCAAAGGAAATTCATCTTGGAGATCGTTTCTGAAGCAGGGTTATCAAGATGTAAACCAGCAGTCATTCCAGTTGAGCAGAATGTCAAATTGACAACGCATGAGTATGATCTTAATTCTCCCTCAACCATCAAGGATTCAGTGCTCAAAGATCCTTGAATATCGGCGACTTGTCGGAAAGTTGATATATCTTACAATGACAAGACCTGACATATCTTATGCAGTACAAATACTCGCCGTTCATGCATATGCCAAAGCAATCACATATGAATGCGGCGCTGAAGGTTGTGAAGTATTTGAAAGGATGTCCAGGTCTTGGTATACTCCTATCTCATGACTGCAATATGAAGATGACAGCTTTTTGTGACACGGATTATGCCACTTGTCCAATGACCAGAAGATCCATTACTGGTTTTTGCATAAAGTTGGGAAAGTCATTAATTTCTTGGAAGACAAAGAAGCAATCAACTGTATCACTATCGTCTGCAGAGTCAGAGTATCGGGCTATGGCAAAGGCTACCTGCGAAATAGTCTGGATACGAGGACTTCTCTTGGATCTTGGAATACAGGTCACTGGACCAAGTGAACTGTTTTGTGATAATGATGCTGCACTCAAATTAGCGGCAAATCCAGTTTTTCATGAGAGAACAAAACACATAGAAGTGGATTGTCATTTCACTCGGGATAAAATCAAAGATGGAATTATTGTGACAAAGGGAATTGGAACAACAGAGCAACCCGCGGATATCTTCACTAAAGCATTATGTCAGAAACAACATAAGTATTTGTTGAGCAAGCTAGGTTTCCTCGACATATATAGGTCACCAGCTTGAGGGGGAGTGTTGGAAATATACCTTGAAGATTCTGATTATATAGATTGTAATGTATTAGTTTGGTAAATAGGAAATAGTGATTCTTGTAATATTCTTTTCCTATTCTTTTCCTGTTTTATTCTTTCGTCTCTTACACTATAAATACATTAATGTAAATGTATACAAGCAATATAGAGAAAAAGCTTTCTTCTCAATCTCTACTATACTTTCTGTCAAATATCATTCTCAGTCTTTGAAACCCAAGAGACATGAAGGTTAGATTATTTTTGTCCTTCAAGAAGTTGTCTTTTTGGCATAGTGTGGGTATTTATGCACTCCTGTGAGATGGGGTTCTTGATGGTATTCTCTCCTGAGTTTTCTTGAACACTTTTCTTGGCATCTCTTCAGGAGTCATCGTTTGTTTCTTTGCTGCTGTAATTGTTTATCGCATAGCATGGTTTTATCCGTTTATGTGAATAATAATGCTCGGAATATCAAATGATGCTCGAATTCTTATTTTGTTTAAACGCTAGTCTTATCACACCACTTGTGAATGTCGAGTTCAGTCGTCACCTTAAGAGATTGATATTTACTCAAAATCTAACATGGTTTTGCCTTGCTCAAACTTTTGCAGAAGTTGGTGGTGAAAGTGGACTTACATGATGACAGAGACAGGAGCAAGGCCATGCGAGTAGTTTCTGGTTTTGGAGGTATTGGCTCTCTCTCTCCCTCTCTGTTTTTTTCCTTCATTTTCCCACAGAATGTTCAAATCGCCGCTGTAATAACTAATCATCGTATGCTCGAAATGTTCGGCTTTTTCACTGGCCTTTGTCGCATTGTGGTTTTCAGGGATTGGGTCTCTGGCTATGGAATCGAATGACAATAAACTAACAGTATCGGGCGATTTTGACCCGGTCAAGGTGGTGAACAAACTGAGGAAATCTTGGCACACAGAAATCGTGAGCGTTGGAGCAGACAAGGAAGATGATGGCAAGAAGGACGATCAAGTCGCCAATCTCGTAAAAGCCTATCAAGCACACTATCCTATGCCGGTCACATATTACCGTCTGCCCCCTGAAGAGACCCCAAGTTGTGTCATATGTTAAAATTCTCTGTGCTTCCAGACCGAATCAGGACTTGGTTTGTGCACTGGAGAGGATTGAATAAGTAAGGTTAATTCTGCCTTGTGAACACAAGAACAAGCGTAGTACCTTTACAAGAATATCAGGCTTTTATTGCGTCGTCCGGCACTTGTATGTACGTAGGGTGTATGTGTAAAGAGATTAGTTTTCATTTAGGAACTCAAGGTATGAAAATCCATTATGTACTCCGTTTCAGCAAACGATTGTTTTCGATGACCGGAATATTATTATTCTGCTGAATTATAATATTCTTGAGAAGAGTACGGTCAGATACTAAATGCGATCTAATGCTTGTGTTCCGTTGACTCAGTAATTGCTTTGGCTGATGATAAATTCTGGTGACTGGTCAGGTCAAGTGACTTCAGCCAAGCTGCAAGCGAGCAGGTTATACTTGCTGAAATTACTCGAAAACTTCTTAACCAAACCAAGATAAGAAAGTGTGGCCTTAGACCTTGCATGCCGAAAGTTGTTGTCGTTTTCTTGTGTTGCTTGCTTAAATGTAATCGCGAGTGTGAATCCCGAATGGGCCATTTAACTAACCGGTGCCGTTCTTATCAATTAAACGAGAAGAAAAAAATACAGCTCTGTTTCATTGCATCGTTTGGAAGTATTTGATGACATCGCTACAACCCTTATCAATGATTGCTGATGTATTCCCCTATAAGTTGAAGGGAAAAGGGAGCTTTTATGACCATTATTTGCGGACTTGATACGCCTGCCACAGGGCCGAGGATGGATAGGGTGCTCTTTGGTTCACCTTTGAAGACATGATATATACTTGTATATCATACCATCATAGTTAGCGAACTTCATAATGGCAAATCATTCTCACTCAATTGTCTCCGAATCAGCAGCAATGGATTTCATTAATGAGAATCATATGTCACGGGCTAATTGATCTAACGTTCTCTTTCCCGTATAGCTTTAGTAATTTCTTCCCAAAGTCAATTTTTCTCACACTCACAAAGATGGTGGAGAGAAATTCTTTTGGAGAGAGAATCTCTAAATTTTAAACAATTATGATACAAATAAAAGGGAGGAGACCCATATATATACAAATACTCCTCAAATTATAACCATAGATGTCTTCTCAATCTAATGGTAAAAATTTTATCTTCCAATCTACCAACTATCCACATTTATTACAGGAACACTTCAGAATAATGAACATTTACAATATTACTCGTCCCTAGGAATATTCTCGAGAATACTAGAGAGGTTCACCCTATAATCTTGGATCATTTTCGGTCCTTCATGCATGTGAAACCTCTGGACCATGATATTCTCGTCCACCTGATCGGGCCACAACCTTGTCACATTTTCAACATGGAATGCATTAATTTGCTTTTTGAATTGCCAAAGAGCTTCCTCAGGTTCTCAACTAGCTTCATTCTCCGGTGGACCCTTCCATCAAATATATATTCTCACTTCGGCACACAATACTATTTTCATCTAACTCGATCTATCATCATGAAATTGACATCATGATCATATGAGGTTTTTGCTCCAAGAGGTACCCATTGCAACTCTCCTTGATCCACCTTTTCTTCTTCTACATGAAAAAGGTTTAAGCATACTCACAGGTAACATCGAATGTACCTTTAGTTTCGGCGGGAGCTCCTATGTATGATACCTTCCCAACTTGTTGCAACACTAGTAATGACCCTTCATAGCTACGGATCAAACCCTTGTGCAAGTCTCGGTATCAAAGAAGTAAATGTAGTTTTGCTAACATTAGGTCCTCAACTTGGTACTCCATGTGTTGTCGCTTCTTGTGGTCCCATTTCTTCATGCACTTCAAGGCCTTGTATAGACAAGTCCTTACCAAGTTTGCTTGTTCTTGCCACTCCTTAGCGGACTTTTAAGTTGATAGGCTACTCTCTTGATAGCCCGTTGCAACTATACTCAGAGTAAGTGGTTGTTGCCCCGTCATGATCTTGGAAGGACTTTTGGTTCGTAGACTCACTTCATTGCAGGCTATAGGATAACTGGGCCATGTCAATCAACTTCGCACAATCCTTTTGCATTGTGCTCATGCAGTGTCTAAAATACAACTCCAAGAGTCATTCACTCATTTGTCCGACCGTCGATTTGGGGATGTAGACTCTTGAAGAAGTTGAGCCATCGACTCTCGCAGCTTAAAGAACTCGGTCCAGAATCTCCTAGTGAATTGAGGATAGCGATCACTTATGATTATTTGCAATATGCCCCGATACTTGACAATGTGCTTTAGGAATAGCTAAACTGTAGTTGGGAAGTCCTTTGTTGCTAGCAGGAACATGGCATGCTTAAAGAAGTGATCCACCACAATCACGAGAGTTCGACACCCTTTGGACTTGGCAAATTCATAATAAAATTCATGGAGACACTCTACCATGGATGCTTCAGAGTAGGAAGTGTCTCATAGAGCCCTATCTTGTCTTGTTGGCACATAAGACACATCCTCACAAAAGCGTCCACATCAGTATGTGGGTGCAACCAAAAGTAATGATATTTCCATAAGTGCAATCATACGGTGGATCCTTGGATAACTCGTCCACTTAGAATTGCGGTACTCGCAAAGCACCTCTTTCCGTAGCTTCCCATGAAGTAGCACGTGCAGTCGTCACCCCTTGGTGTAAAGTAGATCACCCTTACATTAGAATTGTCGAGTCTTGGCCTCTTGTGTATGCTCAAGGAGTGCCTTGGTGGTTAGGTTGTGTCGTGGTCCCCCTCCTTGATGCGCTCAGTCCGTGGACATCGACTGATGGTTGCCAGCTCCATCTTTTGGCTAAGTGCATCGGCCAAGGAGTTGGCCTTCTTAGGATTGTATTGCAGCACGTAGTCAAGCTTCGCAAGGAAGTCTTGCTAACAAGTTTGCTTTAGAATCAACTTCTTTTGGGTTTATAAGTAGCTCGTGGCAATGTTGTTAGCACTCGCCACAAACCATGATCCCATGAGATGATGTCGCCATGTCCGAAGGCAGTACACCACCATCGTCATTGCCTTCTCTTGGACCATGTATTGTCGTTCGGTCTCGTTCATCTTACTTGATTCAAACGTCACTAGGTGTCCTTTTTGCATTAGAACACCACCAATAGCATAATTGGAGGCATTAATCTCTACCTCAAAGGGCTTTGAGTGGTTAGGCACTACAAGTACCAGTTCCTTAGTCATCACTTGCTTTAACCGATCAAACGCCTTTTGATATTGAGCCTCATAGACCATGGGTGAGGCCCTTGCCAGATTCGGCGCGAGCAAGGCTTGCTTGAGACCAACGATCAGCCGGAGGAAGAAGGAAGGGAAGAGGAGTATAATTAGGTCCCCCCTACCGGTGTAGTATGATTTCGATATTTAATGTCTAACTAGAGGAAGAAAACGAAAGATTGGGTACTTAAAGACTCTTTGTTGAAAATGAATTATTTAGAATATAATTTTGGGTCAATACCCTGAAAAACCCCAAACGGGTACACTGTGACAAATTTACCCCAAACTATTTTTTTAAGCATCAAAACAAATTTACCCCAAACTGGTACACTTGTGACCAATTTACCCTCTATTAGTTTTCGTTAAATTTTACTGTCAAAATATTAAGTTAAATGACACGTGACAGGTTGACCGGTATATCAATTAGGTATTTTACACTTCGTTTGTCACGTTTACAATTTTTGTGAATTTTTTGTGGTATTAATCCAATTTAGTATATTTGTCACATATTTAACAGTTTTGGGTTTTTTGCGGTCGAATAAATTAGTTTGGAGTAAATTTGTCATAAATGTACCAGTTTATGATTTTTTATGGTCAATCGGGGTAAATTTGTCACAAGTGTACCAGTTTTGGGTTTTTCATGGTCAAAATAATAGTTTTTGGTAAATTTATCACAAAAGTGTGTACCGGTTTGAGGTTTTTTTGGTATTAACTCTATAATTTTTTATAAGCAATCACTTGATATAATAAATTAATAAAAAGTCTTCATTATCGGTTGTAATTTATGTTGGAAAGTTTTCGTGGAAAATGAAAACACTTTTTCTTCATTCATATCTCGTAAATGTTATGAACAATACTTCTCGTTTCTAAAAATGATTGCTCGTATCTTTCACAAAAATGAATGAACGAAAAGTATTCTTATTATTTACGAAAATGTTAAAACATAAATTATTAGTACATAACGAAAATATTTTTTAAAGATTAATTATTTCTAGTGATAAATGATTATTTTATAAGAAAATATTTTTTAACGTCAAGTAATTCACGACGAACACGCCTAAGATTCAGCTAGAGATGGGCGTCGAAGAGAGCGGGCCACGTCTATGCAAAGATATCGCCCTCCTCATATCAGCTCGTAGCATAGACCGTTCGATCTACTGAAAAGTAGTTTATCACGGCCCTTATTTTTACATTAGAGGAATGGACTATAGTCTTTAGCTGCCAGAATTCCGACTAATGTGATGGCACTATAATTAAATAATAATTCATTGACCAAGACCTCGACTTCAACGTCAATGTTAAGGAACATAAATATCCAAAAATAATAATAATAATAATAATAATAATAATAATAATAATAATAATAATAATAATAATAATAATAATAATAATAATAATAATAATAATAATAATAATAATAATAATAATAATAATAATAATAATAATAATAATAATAATAATAATAATAATAATAATAATAATAATAATAATAATAATAATAATAATAATAATAATAATAATAATAATAATAATAATAATAATAATAATAATAATAATAATAATAATAATAATAATAATAATAATAATAATAATAATAATAATAATAATAATAATAATAATAATAATAATAATAATAATAATAATAATAATAATAATAATAATAATAATAATAATAGAGAGGATGGGATCGATCACGTTTGCGAAACGCGTACTTTTCAGGAGATTTTATGTTTTACGATTGAAGAAAAGCTCTTTTGCGCGAGCAAAAAGGTTACTATCTTTCACAATTTTTGTCAAAAATTTCAAAAAATAAAAAATGCCCAAGGATGGCAGTTTCACAGAGATTTTGTAGAGAGTAATGTCTGCTTCGCTTCCGGTCCGATCGCCCGTCCTTTGTCCCGACCCCTCTCTCGTTAATTTCGATTTGCCCTCCTGTTGCAAGATTTCCCTATCATTAACTCTTAAAGAGTTGAGACGGAACGTGGAGTGCCGCTATAGAGAATCGATAGTTGATATCAGCGCATTTTTCGAAGAACTAATTATGGATTTAGCCCGGAATCTCTATTATACGGATTGTTAATTCAATTAAGAATTTTTTGCTGATGAAATTCCCGAAGCTTTGCGTGGGATTTCAATGCGGTCCTTCCGAGACTAGTTTATTGGAGTGTAGTCCATTCTCCTCATTGACGGGATGACATGGGATTTCTACTCCTTGGTAAGCGGGCGGAGTCTGAGGCCACCCCAATAAGGATCATGAGGGAAGCGCCCTTGAGTTGCCAAACACACTCTTAATATACAAGTACTCTTTAGATTACCATCATAGACGTCTCTTCAATCTAATGGTGAAAATTCTATCTTTCAATCTACTATCTGCATTTATTACAATAACACTTTAAAATGATGTACATTGACGATATGGCTCATCTCTAGGAATATTCTAGAGAAAACTATAAAGGCTTGCCTAGTCTTTTTGGATCATTTTCAATCCTTCGTGTCCGGGAACCTCTAGACCATGATATTCTTCTCCACCTTATCAGACAATACTCTCGTCACATTTTCAACAAGGAATGTATTGATTTGCTTTTTGGATCATCAAAGAGCTTCCATAGGTTCCCAACTATACTCCGGTAGACCATTCCATCAAATCAAATATTCTCGCTTTGGTGCACAATATTGCTTTCATCTAACTCGATCTACCAGATGAAATTTATATCATGATCATATGAGGTTTTAGCTCCAAAAGATACCCATCGTGACTCTCCTCGATCTGTGTCTTCTTGATCTACATGAAAAGGTTTAAGCACACTCACATGTAACATCGAATGTACCTTTAGTTTTAATGGGAGCTCCAGTATATGCTACCTTCCTGACTCGTTGCAATACTCAGAATGGCCCATTGTTGCGATGGATCAATCCCATGTGCACATCTCGGTACTGAAGAACTAATTGTAATTTTGCCAACACCAAATCCTCAACTTGGTAATCCATGTGTCGTCATTTGTTATCGGCCCATTTCTTCATGCGCTTTGAGGCCTCGGGTAGAAAAGTCCTTATCAAGTCCACTTGTTCCTACCACTCTTTAGCAAACTTGGAAGCCAATGGGGGTAGCCCTTGATAGCTCGTTGCAACCGTACTCAAAGTGAGTGGTTGTTACCCTGTCATGATCTTGAAAGGACTTTGGTTCGTAAACTCACTTCGTTGCAGTTTATAGGATGACTGGGCTACGTCAATCAACTTCGCACAATCCTCTTGCACTGTGCTCATGTAGTGTTTGAAGTACAACTCAAAAGCACATTCACTCTCTTTGTCTAACCGTGATTTGGGGATGTAGACTTGTAAAGAAGTTAAGGCTTTGACTCTAACAGCTGAAAGAGCTTAGTTCAAAATCTCCTAGTGAATTGAGGATTGCGGTTGCTCATGATTGTCAACGTTATGCCCCAATACTTGATGATGTGCTTTAGGAATAGCCAAGCAGCCTCCTCAGCTGGGAAGTCCTTTGTTGCTGGCACAAATGTTGCATACTTAAAGAACCAATCCACCATAGCTATGTGAGTCAACACCCTTTGAACTTATGCAAATTCACAATGAAGTCCATGGAGACACTCCACCATGGACGCTTCGAGATACAAAGTGGCTCAGGGGGCCCTATCGATGACCATTGTTCAAGCTTGTTTTGTTAGCACACAAGACATGTCCTCACATAAGCATCAATATCGGTGCGCAAGTATGGCCAAAAGTAATGATCCACCACAAGTGCCATCATGCGATGGATCTCTGGATAATTTGCCCACTTGTAATTGCCATACTTGCATAGCACCTCCTTCTATAGCTTTCCATGAAGTAGCACATATAATCGTTGCCCCTTGGTGTAGAGTAGATTGCCCTCATATCAAAATTGTCAAGTCTTGCCCTCTCGTGCATGCTTAAGGAGTGGCTTGGCAGTTGGGTTGTGTCATGGCCCTTCCTTAATGTGCTCAGCCCATAAATATTTAGATCGACTAATGGTTGCCAGCTCCATCTTTCAGCTAAGTGTGTTGGTCACGAAATTGGCCTTCTTAAGATTGTACTATAGCACGTAGTCAAGCTCCGCAAGAAAGTCTTGCCAACAAGCTTCCTTTGGAATCAGCTTCTTTTGGGTTTACAAGTAGCTCATGGCAACGTTGTCAATACTCGCTACGAACCACGATCCTCAGAGATGATGTCATCATGTGCGAAGGCAGTACACCCCCACCATCATTGCCTTCTCTTGGACAATGTATTGATGTTCGGTCCCATTCAGCTTCCTTGATTCAAATGCCACCTAGTGTCCTTCTTGCGTTAGAACACTACCAATAGCATAATTGGAGGTGTCAATCTTTACCTCGTAGGGCTTTGAGTGGTCAGGCACTATGAGCACCGGCTCCTCAGTCATCACTTGCTTTAGCCGATCAAACGTCTTTTGATATTGAGCCTCATCGACCATGGGTGAGGCCCTTACCGGATCTGGCAAGGGTGAGCTTTGCCTAGCCATGGTAAGGGTTACTCGAGGCCTGCAATCCGCCAAAGGAAGAAAGAAGGGAAGAGAAAGATAATTAAGTCCCAGCCGTCGTTGTAGTATGATTTTGATGTTTATGTTTGACCAGAGGAAGAAATTGAAATATTAGTTACTTAAAGACCTTTTGTTGAAAATGAATAATATGGAATATATTTTTCAGTAAGCGATCGCTTGAAATAATTAGCTAATGAGGAAATCTTTGTTATTGGCAATAATTTTTGTTTGAATATTTTCATGGACAATGTAAACACTTTTCCTTTATTCATTTTTTTAAATAATATAAACGATATTTCTCTTTCCTAAAAATGATTGTTCATATTGTTCATAAAAAAAATGAATGAATAGTATTTTCGTCATTCACGAAAACATTGAAACATAAATTATTAGTTAATAATGAAAATATTTTTATAAACTAATTATTTCAGGTGATACAAATAATTATTTTTTATTAAAATTAAGAATTTCACACGAGACGGACGCACTTAAAGTTCAGTTCGAGATAGTTGTCGAAGAGAGCGGCCACGTCTATACAAAGATATCGCCCTCCTCATATCAGCTCGTAGCACAGATCGTCCGATATGCTAAAACGTGTTTTATCACGGCCCTTATTTTTACATTCGCTGAATGAACCATCGCTGCCAGAAATCTGACTGATGTGATCGGATTATAATTCAATAATAATTCATTGACCAAGACCTCGACTTCAACGTCAACGTGAAGGAACATAAAAATCCAAAAAAGAATAATAATAAGAAAACAGACAGGATGGGATCGATATCGTGTATGAAACGCGTAATTTCCTGGAGATTTCATGTTTCACGATTGAAGAAAAAGCTCCTTTGCGCGAGCGAAAAGGTTATTATCTTTCACATTTTTTTGTCAAAAATTTCAAAAAATAAATGCCAGTGATGGCATTTTCGCAGAGATGATGCAAAGAGTGATGTCTGCTTCGATTCCGGTCCGATCGTCCATCTTTTGTCGCGACCCCTCTCCCGTTAATTTCGATTTGCCCTGGTGCTGCAAGATTTTCCTACCATTACCTCTTAAAAAATTGAGACAGAACGTGGAGTGTCGCTGTAGAAAATCGATAGTTGATCTCAGCGCATTTTTAAAAGAAAAAATAGCAGATTCCACTTGAAACCTCTATCGTACAAATTGTTAATTCAATTTTGATTTTTTTTGTTGATGAAGGCTGCAGGCTTTCAATGCGGTCCTTTCAAGGCTAGTTAATTGGACTGTGGTCCATTCTCCTTATTGACAGGATGACAAAGGATTCTTGCTTCTCGTTAAGCGGCCAGAGTTCGAGGCCACCCTGGTAGGGGTCGTGAGGGAAGCACCCGCAAGTTGCTAAAGGATTTTTATAATTTAAGCATAAATTTTATTGATAGTTTAAGTTTAGATTCATGATAAGTAACTAGGTATATATAATATTTTTCTTTTGTATTTGAGAGATATATGCGATGTGCCAATTATAGTGAAATCCTTTATTGGACATAACCCTACTTTAAGAGTGAACCGGAATGAAAATCTTGTGTCTTGAATTTTCTTTCTCACTTTTATTCTCGACTTCCTTGTTATTGTGCATCAAATCTTAACACGATTGTCGCTCAAAAATCGCCCAATGACATCCTGTTTTGAGCAAGGCTGTCTGCATTGGCGTGCCACATGGGACAACAGGCATGCGATTTCGGTGGCAAATTGATCGGAATTATCACATTAGAATTGCACTTGCGAGATTTAGGACTACGCCGGCAAAGTTGAAAAATTTAAAACTGAATTGATAGTCATATGATAAATAAGTTGATGATGGATCTGGTGATTATCCCCATCGATTAAGATTTTTCAATTCTAATATGTCGTTTAAATTAGATGGAAGAGATGCGTACGTACAAAATCGCAATGCAATTCTATCCAACGAAAAGCTTGAACCCGTCAACTGCCTGAACTGAGTCCGTCGCCAACATTCAAGACTCACTGCTTCAAAAGTTACCGAGTCGCGAGGGGCGACTCGCCTCTCTCTCTCTTTCTCCTTCCTAAAGTGGCGATCCTCTGTTTTCGATCGCCTTGACTCGTTATTTTACTGAGAAACGGGGTGGCTCTTTCCCTCGACTCGTTATTGTATTGACTGGTCAATAATTTGTCCTTTGTTCTCCGCACCGCGTCCTCCAGAAAAATCTCCTCTTCACGCACTCCTCTCATGCTCGCCACTCTATATAAAGCAACCCCTTTCGTCCCCGATACGTGCACACACTCAGTTTCAGCTTGCTCCGAGTGACACACTCAGTTTCAGCTTGCTCCGAGTGTCCTTCGAGCGTTATTACCTTCCAAATCAAAAGTTAGAACAGTCACTCATCTGAGGTTCTTGAAACTCAAAAGAAATGAAGGTGAGATTTCTTGAAGTCCTTCGAAAAGTTATCTCTTTTCTTGCATATTATGTGTATCTTGTTCACTTCTGTGAGGTGGGGTTCTAGATGTTACTCTCTCCTGGGTTTTCTTGAACACTTCTCTTGGTATCTCTCGTCTCAAGCTTCATGAGTTATCGTTTGCTTCTTTCCTGCTGTAATTGTTTATCGCATAGCATGATTGCATCTGTTTATGTGAATAAGAATGCTCGAATACCAAATGATGCTTCGAATTCTTATTCGTTGTTGGTTTATGTGGCCAACTTGCTTAAACGCTAGTCTGTCTCACCACTTGTGAATGCCTAGTTCGGTCGTCCTCGTGAGAGATTGATATTTACTCAAAAGTCTAACTGGGTTTTGCTTTCCTCAAACTTTTGCAGAAGTTGGTGGCGAAAGTGAATCTCCATGATGACAGAGACAGGAGCAAGGCCATGCAAGTAGTTTCTGGTTTTGGAGGTATTGGCTCTCTCTCTCTCTCTCCCCCGCTCTCTGTTTTTCCCCTTAGTCTCCCACTAAATGTTCAAATCGTCACTGTAATAACTAAACATCTTGTGCTTGAAATGTTCGGCTTTATCACTAACCTTTCTCACATAATGCTTTCCAGGGATTGGGTCTCTGTCTATGGACTCGAAGGACAACAAACTGACGGTATCCGGTGATTTCGACCCTGTCAAGGTGGTGAACAAACTGAGGAAATCTTGGCACACAGAAATCGTGAGCGTTGGAGCAGCCGAGGAAGATGATGGCAAGAAGGACGATCAAGACGCCAATCTCGTAAAAGCCTATGAAGCATACTATTCTACGCCGGTCACATATTACTGCGTGCCCCCAGGAGAGACCCCAAATTGTGTCATTTGTTGAAATTCTTTGCACTTCCAGACCGAATCAGGACTTGGTTTGTGCAGCGGAGAGGATTGAATAAGTAAGGTTGATCATGCCTTACGAAGACAAGAACAAGTGGAGTACCCTTTCTAGAATTATAGGCTTTTATTGTGTCGTTTGCTACATGCATGTGTGTAGGGTGTATACATAAAGAGAGATTGGTTTTCACTTGAGGAACTCAAGTTATGTAAAATCCATTCCGTACTCCACTTTAGCGTACCATTGTTTTCGATGACTGAAATATTATTATTCTGACGAATTATAATATTCTTGAAAAGGGTACGGTCAAATACTAAATGTGATTCATGCTTATGTTCCGTTGACTTAGGAGTTGCTTTGGCATATAATAAATTCTGGTGACTGGTTAGGTCAAGTGACTTCAGGCAAGCCGCAAACAAGCAGGTTTTACTTGCTGAAATTACTCGAAAACTTCTTAACCAAACCAAGATAAGAAAGTGTGGCCTTAGACCTTGCATGCCGAAAATTGTTGTTGTTTTCTTGTGTTGCTTGCTTAAATTTGATCGCAGTGTGAACCCCGGATCGGCCATTTAACTAGCCAGTGCCGTTCTTATCAATTAAATGAGAACAAAAAAGACAGCTCTATTTCATTGCATCGTTTGGAAGTATTTGATGACGTCGCTACAACCCTCATCAATGATTGCTGATATATTTCCCTATAAGTTGAAGGGAAAAGGGAGCTTTTATGACCATTATTTGCGGACTTGATGGGCCTACCACAGGACCGTGGATGGATGACAGGGTGCTCTTTTGTTGACGGTGGGGAGAAATTTTGGAGAGAGAATCTCTGAATTTTAAATATTTGTGAGATGATCCAAACAAAAGGAGGAGACCTCTTTATATACAAGTACTCTTTATATTACAACCATAGATATCTCATCAATTTAACGGTGGAAATTCTATCTTCCTATATACCAACTATGTGCATTTATTATAGAAACACTTCGGAGTAATGTACATTTACAATATTGCCCGTCCTAGGAATATTCTTGAGAATACTAGAGAGGATCGCCTGATCTTCTAGGATGATTCTCGGTCCTTTGTGCATTAGAAACCTCTGGACCATGATATTCTCCTCCACCTAATCGGGTGACACCCCTATTTCATTTTTGGCATGGAATGCATCGGATTGGCTTTTTGAATTGCCAAAGAGCTTCCATAGGTTCTTGACTAACTTTACTCTCCGGTAGAGCCTTTCATCATATCAAATATTCTCACTTCAACACACAATGCCTCTTTCATGAGATCACAATCATATGAGGTTTTTGGTCCAGGAGGTAGCCATTGTAACTCTCCTCGATCCAGATCTTCTTCATCTACATAAAAAAGGTTTAAGCATACTCACATGTAAAATCAAATGTACCTTAAGTTTCAGCGAGAGCTCCAATAAATGCTACCTTTCCGACTCATCGCAACACTCAAAGTGGCCCTTCATAGTGACAGATCAATGCCCTATGCACGTCTTGGTATCAAAGAACAAAGTGTGGTTTTGCCAACTCTAAATGCTCGACTTGGTACTCCATGTGCCGTTGCTTCTTGTCAACTCATTTCTTAATTGCTTTGAGGCCTTATGTAGACAAGTTCTTAGCCACTGGGCTACTAACTCAGTAGCCCGTTGCAACTATACTCAGAGTGAGTGGTTGTTGTGCTGTCATGATCTTAAAAGGACTTTGGCTAATAGACCCGCTTCACTGTAGCTTATAGGATAACTGGGCTATGTCGACCAACTTCACACAATCCAATAGCTTATTCATCCTCCCCGTTTGACCAACGATTTAGGGATGTAGACTTGTGGAAAAGTTGAGGCTTCAAATCAGCACAGAGTGACTCGAGGATCGTGGTCGCCCACAATCGTCTGTGTTATGCCCCAATATTGACAATGTGCTTTAGGAATAGCCGAACCGCCTCCTCAGTTGGGAAGTCCTTTATCGCTGGCACTAACATTATGTACTTAATGAACTAATCCACCATAGCCATGAGAGTCTGACACCCTTTAAACTTTGGAAAATTCACAATGAAGTCCATGGAGATACTTTACCATGCATGCTTCAGGATAGGAAGTGGCTCATGGGCCCTGCTGGCAACCGTTGTTCGAGCTTGTCTCGTCGGCAAACAAGACATGTCCTCACATAAGCGTCCACATCATCATGCGAGGGCGGCCAAATGTAATGATCCTCCTTAAGTGCCATGAAGCAGTGGATCCTTGGATAACCTGCCCGCTTGGAATTGCGGTACTCGCGTAGCATCTCCTATCGTAGCTTCCCATGATGTAGCATGTACAATCGTCATCCCTTGGTATGGAGTAGATCACCCTCACATCAGAATTGTTGAGTCTTGCCCTTGTTTGTTGGGAGTGCGCTTGGTCCATGGACATTTGGGTCGATTGATGGCTGCCAACTCCATCTTTCAATTATGTGCATCCACCACGCAATTGGGCTTCTTAGGCATGTACTACAGCACATAGTCGAGCTCTGTAAGGAAGTCTTGCCTAAGAGCTTGCTTTGGAATCAGCTTCTTTTGGGTTTGGAAATAACTCCTAATGACATTGTCAATCTCTACCGTGAACCGCAATCCTAAGAGATGATGTTACCATGTGCAAATGTAGTACACCACTGCTGTCATTGCCTTCTCTTGGACCATGAATCGTCCTTCGGTCTCATTCAGCTTCCTTGATTCAGACACCATCGAGTGTCCTTCTTGCATTAGAACACCACCAATAGCATAATTGAAGGCGTCAATCTCTACCTTATAGGGCTTTGAGTTGTTGGGCCGTATGAGCATTGGTTCTTCGGTCATAATTTGCTTTAGCCAATATAATGCCTTCTGACATCGCGCCTCGCCGAACATGGGTGAGGCCGGTAACTGGTTGGAGGAAGAAGGAAGGGAGGGGAAGTATAACTAAGTCTTGGCCGCCGATGTAGCATGATCTAGATATTTAATGTTTGACAAGAGGAAGAAAACGAAGGATTCAGTATTTAAAGACTTTTTGTTAAAAATAAGTGATTTGGCATATATTTTTCTGTAAGCAATCACTTAAAATGATTAGCTAATGAAAAAGGTTTTTATTATCGACAATAATTTATGTTTGAACATTTTCATGGATGATGAAAACACTATCTCCTTCATTCATATCTATAAACGATATGCACTATACTTTCCGTTCCACAAAATGATTATTTGTATTGCTAAAAAAAAAATCATTGATCGAAGAGTATTTTCATTATCCACGAAAACGTTTAGAAAAAAATTATTGTCAATACAATACTTTTCATTAACTAATCATTTTAAACGATACAAACGATTATCTTTTAAGAAAACGTTTTTCAAAATCATGTATTTCATGGTTGATTCCGGTCGCCCATACAATCAGAATCTAGGATTCCATAAATAGATGCTTCTTGA
This sequence comes from Eucalyptus marginata, assembly GCA_014182565.1. NCBI lineage: Eukaryota > Viridiplantae > Streptophyta > Magnoliopsida > Myrtales > Myrtaceae > Eucalyptus > Eucalyptus marginata. Next base: position 5,583,115 of record CM024589.1, read on the forward strand.
AAAGGAACTTGTCTTCGATATTGATTTTATCAATTTGTGATTGATTCCATCAATGTATTTATAAAAGGTAAGTGAGATTTTTTGCCAGAGAGCCAGATATTAAAGAATAAATCCCTATTATGTTCATACTGAATTCTTGTCACAAGATCAATAAATCTAAGTCTGATTATATCTTCGTTCTGGACTCGATTTTAGTCTGGATTGTGTTAGAATAAGAAAGACTTCTGGAAAGAATAGACTTTGACAAGAGTCTATGATATAACTTTAGAAGTCTACTATTCTTCAGAATAAGAATAAAAATATGAAAGTTTTGTCAATTTCAAAACCTGGTAAGAGTTTTCTCAACAACCATGGGCAAATGTAGTACACCACCACCGTCATTGCTTTCTCTTGGACCATGAATCGTCCTTCGGTCTCATTCAGCTTCGTTGATTCAAACACCATCGGGTGTCCTTCTTGCATTAGAACACCACCAATAGCATAATTCAAGGTGTCAATCCCTACCTCATACAGCTTTGAGTGGTTGGGTAGTACGGGCATCGGTTCTTCAGTCATAATTTGCTTTAGTCGATGTAACGCCTTTTGACATCTCACCTCGCCTCGGCGAGGCTAGTGACCGGTTGGAGGAAGAAGGAAGGGAAGGGAAGTATAACTAAGTCTTGGCCACCAGTGTAGTATGATCTAGATATATAATGTTTGACTAGAGGAAGAAAATGAAGGATTGGGTATTTAAAGACTTTTTGTTAAAAATGAGTGATTTGGAATATATTTTTTTGTAAGCAATTGCTTAAAATAATTAGCTGAGAAAAAAAAATTTTCATTATTGACAACAATTTATGTTTGAACGTTTTCATGGATGATGAAAACACTATTTCCTTCATTAATATTTATAAACGATACACACGATAATTTCCGCTCCTAAAAATAATTGTTTGTATTGCTCAAAAATATAAATGATCGAAGAGTATTTTCATTATCCATGAAAATGTTTAGAAAGAAATTATTGTCAATAACGAAAATACTTTTCATTAATTAATCATTTTAAACAATATAAATGATTATCTTTTAAGAAAACGTTTTTCAAAATCATGCATGCAAGACGGACGGGCCTAAGATTTAGCGAGAGATAGATGTCGAAGAGAGCGGGCCACCCCGATACAATCAGCTTGTAGCTTGGATCGTTCGATATACTAAAACGCAGTTTATCATGGCCCTTATTTTTATCATAGCTAAATATGAACCAGCGATGCCAGAAATTATGGCAGATGTGATCGGACTATATTTAAATTATAATTCATTGACCTAGACTTGGACTTCAACGTCTACGTCAAGGAACGTAAAAATCCAAAAAAAGAATAATAAAAAAAAAAAAAAAAAAAAGACAGGGCCCTAATCTTAGACGATGGAGACGACAACGTTTTGAGATAGGGATCGATCCCGGGCATGAAACGCGTGTTTTCCTGGAGATTTCATATTGCTTTTTCAATCTTTCACAATTTACTATTGAAGCAAAAGCTCCTTTGCACAAGCAAAGATGTCAAAAGATCGTAGCCAATGGTGGCATTTTCACAGAGGTGGCACATAGAGTTATGTCAGCTTCCATTATGGTTATGGTCCATCTTTTGTCCTGAACTCGTCTCTTTCTCCCATTAATCGATTGTCCTCGTGCTAAAAGATTTTCCTATCACAAAGTCTTAGGCTACGTTTGGTACTTATTATAAAAGTTAGGACCAAATTATATCTTATGTTTAGTTCCTGTCCAAGATAGAATAAAGTCGGATATAAAATCTTAATCTATATTTGGTTTTTTTTTTTTCGTATATTTATTTATATATTTGAATTTGTTTCTACTCTATAATAATATATAATTTGTATATATATTATAATCTATATTATTACATGCTTTAGGAATACTAATATAGTTTATTATTTGATAAAATTAAGGAATCATGGAAGGAATTAAAAATAAATAAATAAATAAAGTCGCGATCCTCTGTTTTCCATCGTCTCGACTCGTTAATTGTCTGAGAAACCGTGTGGTCTCCCAAATCTGTGCTGGTCAATACTTTGTCCCTTCGTTCTCCGCATCGCGTCCTCCAAGAAACTTCTTACTTTTTCGCGCACTCCCCTCATGCTTGCCACTCTATATAAAGCAATCCCTTTCGTCTACTACGATACGTGCACTCGCTCAGTTTTTACTTTGCTCTTAGTGTCCTTCGAGTGTTTATAGTTTCCAAATCAAAAGTTAGAGCAGATACCAATCTCAGTCTTTGAAACCCAAGAGACATGAAGGTGAAATTCCTTTTGTCCTTAAAGAAGTTGTCTTTTTGGCATAGTGTGTATTTATAAACTCCTGTGAGATAGGGTTCTTGATGGTATTCTCTCCTGGGCTTTCTTGAACACTTTTCTAGGCATCTCTTCATGAGTCATCGTTTGTTTCTTTGCTGCTGTAATTGTTTATCGCATACCATGATTTTATCCGTTTATGTGAGTAATAATGCTTGGAATATGAAATGATGCTTCGAATTCTTATCTTGTTTAAACGCTAGTCTTATCACACCACTTGTGAATGTCGAGTTCAGTCGTTACCTTAAGAGATTGATATTTACTCAAAATCTAACTTGGTTTTGCCTTGCTCAAACTTTTGCAGAAGTTGGTGGTGAAAGTGGACTTACATGATGACAGAGACAGAAGCAAGGCCATGCGAGTAGTTTCTGGTTTTGGAGGTATTGGCTCTCTCTCTCTCTCCCCCGCTCTCTGTTTTTCCCCTTAGTCTCCCACTAAATGTTCAAATCGTCACTATAATAACTAAACATCTTGTGCTTGAAATGTTCGGCTTTATCACTAACCTTTCTCACATAATGCTTTGCAGGGATTGGGTCTCTGTCTATGGACTCGAAGGACAACAAACTGACGGTATCCGGTGATTTCGACCCTGTCAAGGTGGTGAACAAACTGAGGAAATCTTGGCACACAGAAATCGTGAGCGTTGGAGCAGCCGAGGAAGATGATGGCAAGAAAGACGATGGCGAGAAAGAAGAGGGCAAGAAGGACGATCAAGTCGCCAATCTCGTAAAAGCCTATGAAGCATACTATTCTACGCCGGTCACATATTACCGCGTGCCCCCAGGAGAGACCCCAAATTGTGTCATTTGTTGAAATTCTTTGCGCTTCCAGACCGAATCAGGACTTGGTTTGTGCAGCGGAGAGGATTGAATAAGTAAGGTTGATCATGCCTTATGAAGACAAGAACAAGTGGAGTACCCTTTCTAGAATTATAGGCTTTTATTGCATCGTTCACTACATGCATGTGCATAGGGTGTATACATATAGAGAGATTGGTTTTCACTCGAGGAACTCAAGTTATGGAAAATCCATTATGTACTCCGTTTCAACATACGATTGTTTTCGGTGACTGGAATATTATCATTATGATGAATTATAATATTCTTGAAAAAAGTATGGTCAGATACTAAATGTGATCCATGCTTATGTTTCGTTGACTTAGGAATTGCTTTGGCATATAATAAATTCTGGTGACTAATTAGGTCAAGTGACTTCAGGCAAGCTGCAAACAAGCAGGTTATACTTGCTGAAATTACTCGAAAACTTCTTAACCAAACCAAGATAAGAAAGTGTGGCCTTAGACCTTGCATGCCGAAAATTGTTGTTGTTTTCTTGTGTTGCTTGCTTAAATTTGATCGCGAGTGTGAACCCCGGATGGGCCATTTAACTAACCAGTGCCGTTCTTATCAATTAAATGAGAACAAAAAAGACAGCTGTATTTCACTGCATCGTTTGGAAGTATCTGATTACGTCGCTACAACTCTCATCAATGATTGCTGATATATTTCCCTATAAGTTGAAGGGAAAAGGGAGCTTTTATGACTATTATTTGCGGACTTGATGGGCCTGCCACAGGACCGAGGATGGATCGCGGGGTGCTCTTTTGTTAATCTTTGAAGACATGATATATACTTGTAAATCATACCATCCTAGTTAACAAACTTTATAATGGCGAATCATTCTCACTCAATCTTCTCCGAGCCGGTAGTAATGGATTTCATTAACGAGAGTCATATGTCACATGCCGGTTGATCTAGCATTCTCTAACCCATACGGCTTGAGTAATTTCTTTCCAAGTTAGCATATCTCACAAACTCATGAAAATGGTGGAGATAAATTTTTTTGGAGAGAGAATCTCTAAATTTTAAATATTTGTGAGATGATCCAAACAAAAGGAGGAGACCTCTTTATATACAAGTACTCTTTAGATTACAACCATAGATATCTCATCAATCTAACGGTGGAAATTTTATCTTCCTATATACCAACTATGTGCATTTATTATAGGAACACTTCGGAGTAATGTACATTTACAATATTGCTCGTCCTAGGGATATCCTTGAGAATACTAGAGAGGATCGCCCGATCTTCTAGGATCATTCTCGGTCCTTTGTGCATGGGAAACCTTCGGACCATGATATTCTCCTCCACCTAATCGGGCAATGCCCTTGTCGTATTTTCTGTGGGGAATGCATTGATTTGCTTTTTGAATCGTTAGAGAGCTTCCATAGGCTCCCAACTGGCTTCACTCTCCAGTAGACCTTAATTAGTGCACTTAGGTGGTTATTATTATGTTAATTTAATTTAGTGGTTTAATTTAAATTTTTTGCAATTTATTTAATTAAATGCAATTTATTTAATTAAATGCAATTTATTAATTAAATGCAATTTATTTAATTATTTATTAATTAGCGTAAAATTATACCGGGATAGCCGGTCGTTAGAATCTCGTGCCGATCGTGTGGTTGTATTGATTCATGCAATTGATTGATAATTTATGCAATTGAGTGTTGGATGATAATTTTTAATTATTATTTCGAAAATAGGAAATTTTGATATTTAATTAGAAAAATACTAAGTGTCGGGTTTTAACACCAAAAACATTTTAAATATTATATAAAATCGTGGAATTTTTAAAAGAGAGTATATCACGTTTTATGGTTCAATCTGATCGTGTATCCACACACAATTATTTTACCGGGTGTTTTTAATATGAAGAAAATAGGCTAAGTTCATTATTTGAAATGGAAGTATTTGAGTGTAAAGCACGATGTTCTTGGTCAAACATGGATGTGCATGTGATTGCTATGAGAACCTGTCACTCGATGAAAATCAAGGGCAATGCTCTTTCGGGAATGCCCCTTGTCAACGGATGTCAGTCGCAATGGAGGTTGGGCCGATGCTCCTTCGGGAATGCCATCTAGAGGTAGACATTGCCGTGCTCGACGAAGTGGGACGATGCCCGGTTATGCCGGATGACCGCCGACTATTGAGTTGGCCGTGGCCGTAAGGTCGTAACTAATTGGAACACGCTTGGGTGATTAATATAACCGCGCCTAATTATGGGACGAAATTGTGTGGCACGAAATGGAACGTGTCATAACAATTTGGCCTTATAATCGGGACCCTTGTGATTAATTAATACATTAAAGTGAAGTGTTCCAATTACTAAGTGCATTTACTGTATGCATATGTTATATGAGCTATACTGACGTGCAGGAATGTGCTGAGGCGAGGTAAGTCTTATATGATACGTGTTTAGGTTGCCTCTAGGTGAATTTTCTTCCTAGTTAGGGTTTAAGGTGTAGACTCACTGAGACATTGTCTCACCCCGTTGTGGTTTAAAATTTTATAGGTCTCTAGATGGAAGTACGTCATGTACATTATGGGGTCCCACGGGAGATTGACTTTCAGCACTCCTATTTCCCTATTCCCGGGACTAACCTAACCCGTGAGTTGGTTGAGACCACGGTCTAGGTCGAAAAGGGCCTACCTCAGTTGGTACCTCATCGATACAGAGCGTGGTTTGTTAACTTTCTTCAAGGGGGTCGGGAGGGTCCCATACAAGGTTTTGACGGGCCTCCCATCAGGACCGGGAGTTGGAAGTAGGGCACCCTATGGATATCGACACCCCTGATGGTGTTGTGGAGGACCTAAAGCCGATGACTGCAGAGTCCGAGTTTAGATGGCTCAGTAGTCTTTTTTGAGTTAGACTTTTGTGTATAGACTGGTAGAATGACTAGTTTCGTAGATAAACCTAGTCTATTTATAAAATATGTTTTGTGTTAATTGATTGTCCTACTTTTCTATCATATGTTTGTTTGTTGTCTGGAGAGTGTTTAATTCACTTTCGCATGTGTATAAAATGAATGGGTCAACGACACGTCCTGGGAACGTCGCAATTTGATCGACCACTGAGGGATGTGCGTGCGCTCGAGATTTAGGGCGTGACATTCGTTCTCCGATGGCCCTTTCCATCAAATATATATTCTCACTTTGGCACACAATATTGTTTTCATTTAACTTGATCTATCATCATGAAATCGACATCACGATCATATGAGGTTTTTGCTCCAAGAGGTACCCATTGCGACTCTCCTTGATCCGCCTTTTCTTCATCTACATGAAAATGGTTTAAGCATACTCACGTTAACACCTAAATTTTTGCATAAAAATGAGTTAATTTTTACCCCAAAAAAATAATAAAAAATCGCACGACATATAGTTTGGGAACATTTATCTTATTTTGTTTTATTTTATTAGACCGACGGTGAGCGCGAAATTTTCGCATATTCCTCCGAGATTTTCACATATTCAAGTAATATACACTAAGGGGACGCATTTTGAGCAGAAATGAAATTTTTGGATGGAATATTCGAAAAATACAAAAGAGAATATCGCACGGGGTGCAACAATATATTCAAGGGATTATGCACAAGTAAAATTGGAAATGAAATATGTGATAAAGGTCTAAATTTTTTCCCAATAAAAGGTGTTGTTCGTGTACGGACATAGGGAGGAGAATTTCGAAAAAAATTTTGAGAAAAACGTGGGGGCTTCCTTCGGTTTTGGGGGAGAAAGAGAGAAAATGAGAAAAAAAAAAAGAAAAGTAAAAAAGGAAAGAGAGAAAAAGTGAGAGAGTAGAGACGTGAGTGCAGAGAAAAGTGAGAGAGAGAGGACGTGAGAGGGACAGGCTAACAGGAGAGAGAAAAAAAGGAAAAGAAGAACTACTGTTCTTCTTCTTCTTCACAAGTTTCTCCTCTGGTGTTCCCCTGCTGCCCGAGCTACCGCATCGTCGCAGCCGCACCACCGCGCCTCCGCTTCCGCCGGCCACCGTCGCTCGTCATCGTGCCCGCCTCAGCCCAACGCCTGCCGGTCCGACCGCCGTCCCCGACGCCTTCGCCACTCGTCATCACCGTCGCTCGTCGCTCCGCTCGCGACGCCCCTGCAACGCTCCTCGCCGCGCCATCCCTACTCTGCCTGTCGAAACCCCTCACCGGTCGCCATTGCCCTGCCAAAGCTCGACGCCTGCTGCAGCCGAGACGACCCCGACATCTCCGTTCGCCTCGCCCGCTCGCCCTCCCGCGTCCACCGTCGCCTCTGCTGCCTCCGTCGCTACAACCCGACCCCAAAGGCCGCCGCTCCTGCGCCTGCGTGACCCGCAGCTGCCCAGACCCTTCTCTGCTGCAAGCTCCGCCGCTGCTCCGAGCTCGACCTGCACGCCGCGGCCTGCTCACCTCCGCCGGTCCTCTCGCCGGAGCTCCGACGCCGACCCCTCACTGTCCCAGCAGCCACACCACCTACAGCAGATCGCAACACCTACAGCCCGAGCTCCTTTGTCGTTCCTGTCGTCGGAGTTTTGAGTGCGAGTCGTCGCAACCCGATCGTGTTAGGCCCGAATTTGGAAATTATCTTCAAATTTAGGTAAAATATTCGCGCCTAATTTATTCTCTGCCTAATATATGTCTATTAATATATAATGTGCACATTTACAAGTGATGGACGTATTTCCCAATTAGGGTTTACTATTTAATTCGCAACCGCATACCGATTTTTTATTCCATCTATAAAGGCTTTAGGTGAAATAATTAATTGAACAGGAATAAAATTGATATCTTGATCTTTAAGGCTTAAGATCAATTTATCAATTTTATTAGCAAAATAATCAAATTTGATTTAGATATTATCCCTTGATCTGAATGATATATGATATCTTTGATGGTTCTTAGTGGCTTGGAGCTTGGGGCTTGTCTAGATTAGATTTACATTAGAATGTTGCATGCTTTAAGGTTATTTGCATATTTAGACTAAGTATTTTATTTATCATGAATTTTCGAAATATAAAAAAGGCATAAGTTTAGGATGTTAGATTTTTGTTTCATTAGCTTAAATTGCATGTTTAATTATTTGACATTTTGTTTTTAATTTCGAAATTAATTAAAAAAACAAAAAAAAACAAAAATTACCATGCATATGTCATGTAGAATTAGGGCATCCTTTGTACGCCATTGCACATTATGATAAAGTTGCATATTTCTTTTTAGTTTAGATTGATTTAGATAAATTGCATCTTAAGTTAGAGATTGCTAAGTTAAGATAATATCTTGGTTTAAATTAGGTTTAGCCTGACCTAATCATTAATGTAAGTTGGATAGAATCTTAATCTAGTTAGATAATTTTCACATTTATTCAAATTTCGAATTTCATAAAAAAAAAAAAAATACAAATAATGTCTTAGGATAAATTAGTTTCAATCCTTATGATAGATTGCATTCCTTTTTAAAAATAAAGATAAAAAAATGTCATTGCATATCATATAAAATTATATTCATAAAATGCATGTCATTTAGTGATTGTTGCTAGGTCCATTTAATTAGAAATTGTCCGTCATTAGAATTAGGTCATTTAGTTATATTGCATTGCATAAAGCATGATTCCCTTTAATTAAATGAAAACAAAAAAAGAAATTGCATGTTAATTAGAAATCATATCTAGAATTGATAATGTGAATTCTCATCTAACAACACAGATGCTTTCGTTGCAATGAGGTAAGTCCTGCAATTTATTCATTGCTTTTTCTTGGATGTTAAATTGGTGGTTTGCGCACCCGCTTGATAACCTCATATGTTAGGAAAATAAATTAAAATTAATTCAAGCTGCTTGCAAAACATTTTTCAAAATAAAAGAGAAAGGTACCGAAAGGGCGTTAGAGAAATCTAGCGTAACTAAGTCCCCGAACTTACAAATCAAGTAAATCTCCCGTTACTTTACTTGGATTTCTAATTGACCCACCGGAAAATAGATTAGTAGCGACTCCTGATTGAAAAATTATTTGCATGTTAAGAATTTGAACCTAAGTCGTGAATTGGTATGGGTTTGGGAGAGCCCGAGTTAAGTTTAGGCTTAGTAATCCATTAGCCAAACCCTAGATGGTTCACCCCGAAAATTCGGTCGCGACACTCACATGTAACATCGAATGTACCTTTTGTTTCAGCGGGAGCTCCGATGTATGATACCTTCCCAACTTGTTGCAACACTCATAATTAGGGGTGAGCGGTTCCCGGTTCCTTACAGGTTCCAAGCGGAACCTGGAACCTACCCTCGGGTACAGGTTCCTCACTTTTTGGAACCTGGAACCTACCCGTCAAAACCAAGAACCCGGAACCTACCCGTCACGGGTTCGGGGGGTCGGTTCCAGGGTTCCAACAGGTTCTTTTTTTTTTTTTTTCATTTTTAGTTTAAAAAAAAATGCTTCTATTGGAACTTACCGAATGATTAATTAGCCAAGCTATATTCCCTTTATTTGTGGCATCGATTACAAGTTCTTCACTGATCTAACCTTCTATCGGACAAAGACAACACGCCTCCTCACATCAGGCGTTTCACATGCCCTGCAAACCCATGAAGTGAAGTCTTGGACGTTGTTTACTCCATAACATTCTTGATGCACAGCTGACACCTGCAATCAAGAGTGAATCCAGTTCATTTACAGAAGAAGACCAACTATCTGGTGACCTTTGATTCAAATACCAAAAAAAAAGATGGACAAATGCTACCTGAAAAGATGTAAGACCTGTTGCAGATTATCATTTTGTTATAATCCCAATCTTCAACCCATCTACATACGGCACACCTTTTCGTCGTCCATTTAGCAGAAACAAGCACATAACTCTCTGCCAAAAAGATAAATAAATAATAAAGCACTTCATTCATTCCATACACTAAGATTCTTTATTTTCGCAGCAGGCTGCAAGGATTCACAATATGAGAACCAAGACCATGAATCCAAACCAGGCAATGGAGTAAAGTCACTTTGTGGAAGAAGACTGTAACAGCAATTACATCTAAACCAATGCACAAAAGAGCACATCGATACAGCATGCATTACATATAGTTCTCAACAAAGTGTCGCTTCCCAATTTAGCTTGTTATGTTAACTCATCTAGAGAAATCCCAAGTCTAGCAAAGAAAAAAAAAGAAAGCTCACATCTTCATGAGAAAAAAGGGAAAAAAAAAATCAGGCATAAGTACTCGAACTCTAGATGACAAGTGATCACCCCCGAGCAATCGGTAATGTTCTAGAATGGATGATCTACTAAGAGCTTTCTTACTAATAACTCCCTAAGGTGAAGAGAACCTTCATATTTCCCCAGTGTAAAGGTACCCAATCTTATTCATAGAGCAAAACCAACGAATCAAGGAGGAATTGTACGAGATAAACCACAATCTCCAACCTCCGCTAGAATTTCAGCCGACGAGACTCCCGTCTCTTCTTTTAGTTCCCTCATGGCTGCACGTTTCAGATCTTCGCCATCATCAATCCCACCCTAGTTAAAAGAGGAGAGAAAAATGAGCAACCCATATCGGATTTAATGTCGACAAGAGGTTAAGGCAAATGACTCCAAACGCAAACTAGTCAGGAAACGCTTGTGTAAGCAAACGATGGGACGAATCCGAATTCCAATCGCAGATACACTCGCTACAAGCTACAATCAAACCGGGACAGCCTAAAAGGCCGACCTTCGTTGACACATTCAAGCGATCAGCAACGATGCCATCGATCGCTAACTAGTAGCGCAACGCAAGTAAACAAGGTCGCTAATTTACCTGCGGCATTTGCCAGGCGTCGCGGACATCAAGCCTCGAAGCAGCGAAAATCTGCCCAAAAATGAAAAAAAAAAAAAATATCCGCAAACAAAGACATCGAAACGACATCAACACCGAATGACATCTCATCCGACTCTATGGAGAGAGAGATTGAAACCTTCTTGGAGGAATTGACGAGGCAGATGTCAGTGGCGGTGGCGTCGAGGGCGACCAGGCGGCTGCGTCGAGGGCAAGAGGTGGCGTCGAGCGGAGGTCAGCAAGCCAGAGGTCAGCGGCGATGGCGTCGAGGGCGACCGGCGGCTGCGTCGAGTAGAGGCGGAGAACGGGCGAAGAGAGAAGAAAGTGTCGTGTGAAACTGTGAATTGTGAAATGTGAAAGTCATTTGGGGCTTTTTTTGAGCCCTAACCGGTCCGGTTCCGGTTCCGGTTCCGGTTCCCGGTGCCGGAACCGGGAACCGCCGGTTCCCGAAAAGGGGAACCGGGAACCGGAACCGATCCCTTAAGAACCGGGAACCGAACCGAAACCTCCGGTTCGGTTCTCCGGTTCCCGGCTCTACCCGGGAACCACGCTCACCCCTACTCATAATGACCCTTCATAGCTACGGATCAATCCCCTGTGCACGTCTTGGTATCAAAGAAGTAAATGTAGTTTTACTAACACCGGGTCCTCAACTTGGTACTCCATGTGTTGTCGCTTCTTGTGGTCCCATTTCTTCATTTGCTTCAAGGCCTTGTATAGACAAGTCCTTACCAAGTCTGCTTGTTCTTGCCACTCCATAGTGGACTTTTAAGTCGATGGGCTACTCCTTTGATAGCCCGTCGCAACTATACTCATAGTAAGTGGTTGTTGCCCCGTCATGATCTTTGAAGGACCTTTGGTTTGTAGACTCACTTCGCTGCAGGCTATAGGATAACTGGGCTATGTCAATCAATTTCACACAATCCTTTTGCATTGTGCTCATGCAGTGTCTAAAATACAACTTCAAGAGTCATTCACTCATTTGTTCGACCGTCGATTTGGGGATGTAGACTCTTGAAGAAGTTGAGCCTTCGACTCGTAACTTAAAGAACTCGGTCCAGAATCTCCCAGTGAATTGAGGAATCACGGTCATTCATAATTGTCCATGGTATGCCCTAATACTTGATAATGTGATTTAGGAATAGCTAAACTGCAGTTGGGAAGTCCTTTGTTGCTACCATGAATGTGGCATACTTAAAGAAGCGATCCACCACAATCACGAGAGTCCGACATTCTTTGGACTTGGCAAATTCACAATGAAGTCCATGGAGACACTCGTCCATGGACGCTTCAGAATAGGAAGTGTCTCATAGGGCCTTACCTTGTCTTGTTGGCACGCAAGACACATCCTCACAAAAGCGTCCACATCGGTGTGTGGGTGCAGCCAAAAGTAATGATTTTTCCATAAGTGCCATCATACGGTGGATCCTTGGATAACTTGCCCACTTAGAATTGCGATACTCACAGAGCACCTCTTTCCATAGCTTCTCATGATGCAACACGTACAGTCGTCAACCCTTGGTGTAAAGTAGATCACACTCAAGTCTTGGCCTCTTGTGCATGCTCAAGGAGTGCCTTGGTGGTTAGGTTGTGTCGTGGCCCCCTCCTTGATGCGCTCGGTCCATGGACATCGACTGATGGTTGCTAGCTCCATCTTTCGACTAAGTGCATCGACCAAGGAGTTGGCCTTCTTAGGGTTGTATTGCAGCACATAGTGAAGCTTCACAAGGAAGTCTTGCTAACAAGCTTGCTTTAGAATCAACTTCTTTTGGATTTACAAGTAGCTCGTGGCAACGTTGTTAGCACTCGCCACAAACCACGATCTCATGAGATAATGTTGCCATGTCCGAAGGCAGTACACCACCATCGTCATTGCCTTCTCTTGGACCATGTATCGCCATTCAGTCCAATTCATCTTACTTGATTCAAACGTCACTAGGTGTCCTTTTTGCATTAGAACACCACCAATAGCATAATTGGAGGCATTAATCTCTACCTCAAAGGGCTTTGAGTGGTTAGGCACTACAAACACTAGTTCCTTAGTCATCACTTGCTTTAACCGATCAAACGCCTTTTTGATATTGAGCCTCATAGACCATGGGTGAGGTCTTGCCAAATCCAGCGCGGGCAAGGCTTGCTTGAGGCCAACAATCAGCCGGAGGAAGAAGGAAGGGAAGAGGAGTATAATTAGGTCCCCCCTGTCGGTGTAGTATGATTTCGATATTTAATGTCTAACTAGAGGAAGAAAACGAAAGATTGGGTACTTAAAGACTCTTTGTTGAAAATGAATTATTTGGAATATAATTTTCTGTAAGCGATTGCTTGAAATAATTAACTGATAAAAAAGTCTTCATTATCAGTTGTAATTTATGTTGGAAAGTTTTCGTCAAAAATGAAAGCACTTTTTCTTCATTCATATTTGTAAATGTTATGAACAATACTTCATGTTTCTAAAAATGATTGCTTGTATCTTTTACAAAAATAAATGAACGAAAAGTATTCTCATTATTTACGAAAATGTTATAACATAAATTATTAGTAAAATAACAAAAATATTTTTTATAAATTAATTATTTCAAGTGATATAAATGATTATTTTATAAGAAAATATTTTTTAAAGTCAAGTAATACATGACAGACGGACACGCCTAAGATTCAGCTAGGGAAAGGCGTCGAAAAGAGCGGGCCACATCCATGCAAAGATATCGCCCTCCTCAGATCAGCTCGTAGCATAGATCGTTCGATCTACTGAAAAGTAGTTTATCACGGCCCATTACGGAATATAATCTATAGCTGCCAGAATTCCGACTGATGTGATCGCACTATGATTAAATAATAATTCATTGACCAAGACCTCGACTTCAACGTCAATGTGAAGGAACACAAAAATGCAAAAAAGAATAATAATAAGAAAATAGAGAGGATGGGATCGATCACGTGTGTGAAACGCGTACTTGTCAGGAGAATTCATGTTTTACGATTGAAGAAAAAGCTCCTTTGCGCGAGCAAAAAGGTTATTATCTTTCACATTTTTTTGTCAAAAACTTTTAAAAAAGAAAAAATGCCCAAGGATGGCAGTTTCACAGAGATGATGTAGAGAGTAATGTCTGCTTCGCTTCCGGTCCGATCGTCCGTCCTTTGTCCCGACCCTCTCCCGTTAATTTCGATTTGCCCTCGTGTTGCAAGATTTCCTTATCATTAACTCTTAAAGAGTTGAGACGGAACATGGAGTGCCTCTATATATCGATAGTTGATCTCAGCGCACTTTTTAAAAGAAAAAATTATGGATTTAGCTCGGAATCTCTATCGTAGGGATTGTCAATTCAATTTCGAATTTTTTGCTGATGAAGTCCTGGAAGCTTTGCATGGGATTTCAATGCAGTCCTTCTTAGGCTAGTTTACTAGAGTGTGGTCCATTCTCCTCGTTGATAGGATGACACGGGATTCCCTACTCCTTGATAAGCAGGCAAAGTCCAAGGCCACCCCAGTAGGGGTCGTGAGCGAAGCACCCCCAAGTTGCCAAAGGATTTTTATGATTTGAGCATATATTTTATTGGTAGTTTAGGCTTGGACCCATCATGAACAACTAGGTATATATAATCTCTTTTTTTTTGTATTTGAGATATATACGATGTGTCAATTATAATGGAACCCTCTATTAGACATAACCCTAATTTAAGAGTGAACCGAGATAAAAAAAATTGTGTCTCCAATTCTCTTTTACTTTTATTCTTGATTTTCTTGTGATTGTGCATCGAATTCTAACACGATTGTCCCTTGGAAATTGCTTGATGACGTTGTGTTTCCAACAAGGCTATCCACATTGGCATGCCACGCGGGACAACATGCATATGATTTTTGTGACAGATTGATCGGAATGATCACATTAGAATTGCACTTGCGAGATTTAAGATTATGTCAGCGAAATTGAAAAATTTAGAAACAAATTGATATTCGTATAATAAATAAGTTGAGGACGGATCCGGTGATTATCCCCATCGATAAAGATTTTCAATTCTAGAATGTCGTTTAAATTAGATGGAAGAGATGCGTACGTGCAAAATCGCAATGCAATTCTATCCAGCGAAAGCTTGAACCCGTCAACTGCCTGAACTGAGTCCGTTGCCAACATTCAAGACTCACTGCTTCAAAAGTCACCGAGTCGCGAGGGGCGATTCGACCGATTCACTTCAAAAGCCCCCGAGTCGTGAGGGGCGACTCGCCTCTGTCCTTCTCTCTCTCTCTCTCCTTCCTAAAGTGGCGATCCTCTGTTTTCGATCGCCTCGACTCGTTATTTTACTGAGAAACGGGGTGGCTCTTTCCCTCGACTCGTTATCGTATTGACTGGTCAATAATTTGTCCTTTGTTCTCCGCACCGCGTCCTCCAAGAAACTTCTCCTCACGCACTCTCATGCTCGCCACTCTTTATAAAGCAACCCCCTTTCGTCCCCGATACGTGCACACACTCAGTTTCAGTTGCTCTGAGTGTCCTTCGAGTGTCTCTAGCTTCCAAATCAAAAGTTAGAGCAGTCACAATCTCAGTTCTTGAAACCCAAGAGAAATGAAGGTGAGATATCTTGAAGTCCTTCAAGAACTTCCCTCTTTTCTTTGCATATTATGTGTATCTTGTTCACTTCTGTGAGATGGGGTTTTGATGTCACTCTCTCCTGGGTTTTCTTGAACACTTCTCTTGGTATCTCTCGTCTCAAGCTTCATGAGTTATCGTTTGCTTCTTTGCTGCTGTAATTGTTTATCGCATAGCATGATTGTATCTGTTTAGGTGAATAAGAATGCTCGGAATACCAAATGATGCTTCGAATTCTTATTCATTGTTGGTTATATATGGCCAACTTTTTTAAACTTTGGTCTGTCGCACCACTCGTGAATGTCGAGTTCAGTCGTCCCGTGAGAGATTGATAATTACTCAAAAGTATAACTGGGTTTTGCTTTCCTCAAACTTTTGCAGAAGTTGGTGGTGAAGGTGAATCTACACGATGACAGAGACAGGAGCAAGGCCATGCAAATAGTTTCTGGTTTTGGAGGTATTGGCTCTATCCCCACCGCCCCACCTTCCTCCTCTGTTTTTCCCCTTCATTCTTTCACTGAATGTTCAAATGTCACTGTAATAACTAATCATCTTGCGCTTGAAATGTTCGGCTTTATCACTAACCTTTCTCACATAATGCTTTCCAGGGATTGGGTCTCTGTCTATGGACTCGAAGGACAACAAACTGACGGTGTCCGGCGATTTCGACCCTGTCAAGGTGGTGAACAAACTGAGGAAATCTTGGCACACAGAAATCGTGAGCGTTGGAGCAGCCAAGGAAGATGATGGCAAGAAAGACGAGGGCAAGAAAGACGAGGGCAAGAAGGACGATCAAGTCGCCAATCTCGTAAAAGCCTATGAAGCATACTATTCTACGCCGGTCACATATTACTGCGTGCCCCCAGAAGAGACCCCAAATTGTGTAATTTGTTGAAATTCTTTGCGCTTCCAGACCGAATCAGGACTTGGTTTGTGCATCGGAGAGGATTGAATAGTAAGGTTGATTATGCTTTACGAACACAAGAACAAGCTGAGTACCTTTTCTAGAATTATAGGCTTTTATTGTGTCATTCAGTACTTTTATGAGTGTAGGGTGTGTATATAGAGAGATTGGTTTTCAGTTGAGGAACTCAAGGAATGGAAAATCCATTATGTACTCCATTTCAGCAAATGATTGTTTTTAGTGATTGGAATAAGAAGTGGATGATTTATTAGTTGCTCGATATCTTACACAATCTGCAGGCAAAAACAGATATTGTTCATTATGATTTGGTCCATAGGATATAGTAGTTGATGAACATACCTGATATTCCTTTATCAGCTTCTTGTCATAATTTAACCTCGCAATCTTGTGGAAGAGTATTCTACTGAATTTATTCTTGAAAAGAGTACAGTCGGATACTAAATGTGTTCCATGCATGCGTTCCGTTGACTCTGTAATTCCTTTGGCTTATGAAAAATTCTGGTGACTGGTCAGGTCAAGTGACTGCACGCAAGCTGCCAGCAAGCAGGCCACATTTGATGAATTTGCACGATAACTTCTTTACCAAAACAAGATAAGAAAGTCTGGCCTTAGACCTTGCATGCTGAAAATTGTCGTCATTTTCTTGTGCTGTTTGCTTAAATTCGATCGCATGCGTGAACCACGGATAGGCCAATTAACTAATCAGTGCCGTTCTTATCAATTAAATGAGAAGAAAAAAGACAGCTCTGTTTCATTGTGTCGTTTGGAAGAATTCGATGACATCGCTGCAACCCTCATCTTTGAATGTGGATATGATCCCCTTTAAGTTGAAGGGAAAAGGGAGATTACATGACCATTATTTGCGGACTTGATGTGCCAGCCACAGGGGCCAATGATGGATTCGTGGGATGCTCTTCTGTTCATCTTTGAAGACATTTTATATACTTGTACATCATACCATCCTGGTTAACAAACTTATAATGGCAAATCATTCTCACTCAATCTTCTCTGAACCAGTGGCGATGAATTTTGTTAATGAGAGTCATATGTCACGTTTGGTTGATCTAGCGTTCCTTTATCCATACGGCTTTTTTACTTTCTTCAAAAGTCGGTATTTCTCACACACTCATAGAGATCGTTGAGGGAAATTCTTTTGGAGAGAGAATTTCTTGATTCTAAATACTTGAGAGATGATGCAAATAAAAGGGAGGGAGGAGACCCCTAAGGCTTCACATTGTAACATTTCTATACCTCTATTTTTTTTTTTGTTTTTTTACTCCTTGAAATAAAAGAAAAATAAAAGAACAGAAATCCATTTGATAATATCAATCAATTTTTTATTCCCTAGAATAGAAAATTTGCTAATGAATAAATTTGGAATAAAAATAAGAAATAAAAAAAAAAGTAACTTTTTGTTCCCGATAACAATTTATAGAAATAAATCATTCTTTCTTTTCTTTTGTCTTCTTTGTCGTTGCCTGTTGCTTGTCGTTGTTTGCTACCCGCCGCCCTTCGCCACCGTTGCCCACCGGTGATGGATGGTAGCTAACGGCCACACGGCCACGATCGCGGCAGAAGAAGAAGAGAGGAAAAAAAGAAAGGAAAAAGAAAAGAAAATCTCAAAAAAAAATATTAAAAAATTAAAAGAAATTCTACATCACAACAAAAATTTGTACGTTGTACCAAACACATTCCTATTATTTTTCTATTTTGAGAATATAAATTTTGTGCAATTATTAAATGCATTGTTTTATTCATAAATTGTTTCAATGAGGAGAAAGAAAAAAAAAATTGAAAAAGATATCACCAAAAATTATTCCCTTTGAACCAAAGATATTAAAAACGCACTCTTAATATACAAGTACTCTTTAGATTACCATCATAGGCATCTCTTCAATCTAAAGGTGAAAATTCTATCTTTCAATCTACTAACTATCTGCATTTATTACAATAACACTTTAAAATTATGTACATTGACGATATGGCTGATCTCTAGGAATGTTCTAGAGAAAACTATAAAGGCTTGCCTAGTCTTCTTGGATTTTCAATCCTTCGTGTCCGGAAACCTCCAGACCATGATATTCTTCTCCACCTTATCAGGCAATACTCTCGTCGCATTTTCAACCGGGAATGTATTGATAAGCTTTTTGAATCGCCAAAGAGCTTCCATAGGTTCCCAACTACACTCCGGTAGACCATTCCATCAAATCAAATATTCTCACTTTGGTGCATAATACCGCTTTCATCTAACTCGATCTACCAGATGAAATTTATATCATGATCATATGAGGTTTTAGCTCCAAAAGATACCCATTGTGACTCTCCTCGATCTGTGTCTTATTGATCTACATGAAAAAGTTTAAGCACACTCACATGTAACATTGAATGTACCTTTAATTTCGATGGGAGCTCCAATATATGCTACCTTCCCGACTCGTTGCAACACTCAGAATGGTCCATCGTTGCGATGGATCAATCCCATGTGCACATCTTGGTATTGAAGAACTAATTGTAATTTTGCCAACACCAAATCCTCAACTTGGTAATCCATGTGTCGTCACTTGTTATCGGCCCATTTCTTCGTGCGCTTTGAGGCCTTGTGTAGAAAAGTCCTTATCAAGTCCGCTTGTTCCTACCACTCCTTAGCGAACTTGGAAGCCGATGGGGGTAGCCCTTGATAGCTCATTGCAACCATACTAAGAGTGAGTGGTTGTTACCCTATCATGATCTTGAAAGGACTTTGGTTCGTAAACTCACTTCGTTGCAGGTTATAGGATAACTAGGCTACATCAATCAACTTTGCACAATCCTCTTGCACTGTGCTCATGTAGTGTCTGAAGTACAACTCAAAAGCACATTCACTCTCTTTGTCTAACTGTGATTTGGGGATGTAGACTTGTAAAGAAGTTAAGGCTTTGACTCTAATAGCTGAAAGAGCTTAGTTCAAAATCTCCTAGTGAATTGAGGATTGTGGTTGCTCATGATTGTCAACGTTATGCCCCATTACTTGACGATGTGCTTTAGGAATAGCCAAGCTACCTCCTCAGCTGGGAAGTCCTTTGTTGCTGGCACGAACGTTGAGTACTTAAAGAACCAATCCACCATAGCTATGTGAGTCAACACCGTTTGGATTTATGCAAATTCACAATGAAGTCCGTGAAGACACTACCATGGACGCTTCAGGATAGGAAGTGGCTTAGGGGGCCCTATCGACAACCATTGTTCAAGCTTGTTTTGTTAGCACACAAGACATGTCCTCACATAAGCATCAATATCGGTGCACAAGTATGGCCAAAAGTAATGATCCACCACAAGTGCCATCATGCAATGGATCCCTAGATAATTTGCCCACTTGTAATTGCCATACTTGCATAGCACCTCCTTCCTTAACTTTCCATGAAATAGCACATATAATCATTGCCCCTTGGTGTAGAGTAGATCACCCTCATATTAGAATTGTCGAGTCTTGCCCTCTCATGCATGCTCAAGGAGTGCCTTGGCAGTTGGGTTGTGTCATGGCCCTTTCCTTAATGTGCTCAACCCATAAATATTTAGGTTGACTAATGGTTGCCAGCTCCATCTTTCAGCTAAGTGCGTTGGTCATGAAATTGGCCTTCTTAAGATTGTACTATAGCATAGAGTCAAGCTCCGCAAGAAAGTCTTGCCAACAAGCTTCCTTTGGAATTAGCTTCTTTTGGGTTTACAAGTAGCTCGTGGCAACGTTGTCAATACTTGCTATGAACCACGATCCTCAGAGATGATGTCATCATGTGCGAAGGCAGTACACCCCCACCATCATTGCCATCTCTTGGACTATGTATTGCTGCTCGGTCCCATTCAACTTCCTTGATTCAAATGCCACCTAGTGTCCTTCTTGCGTTAGAACACTACCAATAGCATAATTGGAGGTGTCAATCTTTACCTCGTAGGGCATTGAGTGGTCAGGCACTATGAGCACCGGCTCCTCTGTCATCACTTGCTTTAGCCGATCAAACGTCTTTTGATATTGAGCCTCATCGACCATGGGTGAGGCCCTTACCAAATCTGGTGAGGGTGAGCTTTGCCTAGCCATGGTAAGGGTTGCTCGAGGCCTGCAATCCGCCAAAGGAAAAAAGAAGGGAAGAGAAATATAATTAAGTCCCAACCTAGTATGATTTTGATGTTTATGTTTGACCAAAGGAAGAAAATGAAATATTTGTTACTTAAAGACCTTTTGTTGAAAATGAATAATATGGAATATATTTTTGAGTAAGCGATCGCTTGAAATAATTAGCTAATGAGGAAATCTTTGTTATTGGCAATAATTTTTGTTTGAATATTTTCATGGACAATGAAAACACTTTTCCTTTATTCATTTTTTAAAATAATATGAACAATATTTCTCTTTCCTAAAAATGATTTTTGTATTGTTCATAAAAATAAATGAATGAATAGTATTTTTGTCATTCACGAAAACATTGAAACATAAATTATTAGTTAATAATAAAAATATTTTTATAAATTAATTATTTCAAGTGATACATATAACTATTTTTTAATAAAATTAAGAATTTCACACGAGACGGACGCACTTAAAGTTCACTTCGAGATAGTTGTCGAAGAGAGCGGCCACGTCTATACAAAGATATCGCCCTCCTCATATTAGCTCGTAGCACAGATCGTCCGATAGGCTAAAACGTGTTTTATCACGGCCCTCATTTTTACATTCGCTGAATGAACCATCGCTGCCAGAAATCTGACTGATGTGATCGGATATAATTAAATAATAATTCATTGACCAAGACCTCGACTTCAACGTCAACGTGAAGGAACATAAAAAGCCAAAAAAGAATAATAATAATAATAATAATAAGAAAATAGACAGGATGGGATCGATGTCGTGTATGAAACGCGTACTTTCCTGGAGATTTCATGTTTCACGATTGAAGAAAAAGCTCCTTTGCGCGAACGAAAAGGTTATTATCTTTCACATTTTTTGTCAAAAATTTCTAAAAGTAAATGCCAGTGATGGCATTTTCGCAGAGATGATGCAAAGAGTGATGTCTGCTTCGATTCCGGTCCGATCATCCATCTTTTGTCCCGACCCCTCTCCCGTTAATTTCGATTTGCCCTGGTGCTGCAAGATTTTCTTATCATTACCTCTTAAAAAATTGAGACAGAACGTGGAGTGTCGCTATAGAAAATCGATAGTTGATCTCAGCACATTTTTAAAAGAAAAATAGCAGATTCCACTTGAAACCTCTATCGTACAAATTGTTAATTCAATTTTGATTTTTTTTTGTTGATGAAGGCTGCAGGCTTTCAATGCGGTCCTTTCAGGGTTAGTTAATTGGAGTGTGGTCCATTCTCCTTATTGATAGGATAACAAAGGATTCCTGCTTTTCGTTAAGGGGCCAGAGTTCGAGGCCACCCTGGTAGGGGTCGTGAGGAAGCACTCGCAAGTTGCCGAAGAATTTTTATAATTTAAGCATAAATTTTATTGATAGTTTAAGTTTAGATCCATGATAAGTAACTAGGTATATATAATATTTTTCTTTTGTATTTGAGATATATGTGATGTGCCAATTATAGTGAAATCCTTTATTGGACATAACCATACTTTAAGAGTAAACCGGAATGAAAATCTTGTGTCTTGAATTTTCTTTCACTTTTATTCTTGATTTCCTTGTTATTGTGCAACGAATCTTAACACGATTGTCACTCAAAAATCGCCCAATGACATCATGTTTCAAGCAAGATTGGTGCCACGTGGGACAACAGGCATGCAATTTCGGTGGCAAATTGATCGGAATGATTACATTAGAATTGTGTTTGTGAGATTTAGGACTACATTGGTGAAGTTGAAAAATTTAGAACCAAATTGAAATTCATACAATAAACAAGTTGAGGACGGATCCAGTGATTATCCCATGGATAAAGATTTTTCAATTCTAGTATGTCATTTAGATTAGATGGAAGAGATGCATACGTGCAAAATCGCGGTGCAATTCTATCCAACGAAAAGCTTGAGCTCGTCAACTGCCTGAACTGAGTCCGTTGCCAACATTTAGACTCGCTGCTTCAAGTCACCGAGTCGCGAGGGGCGACTCGACCGAGTCACTTCAAAAGCCCCCGAGTCGTGAGGGGCGACTCGCCTCCCTCTCTCTCTCTCTCTCTCTCTCCTGAAGTGGCCATCCTCTGTGTTCGATCGCCTCGACTCGTTATTTTACTGAGAAACGGGGTGGCTCTTTCCCTCGACTCGTTATTGTATTGGCTGGTCAATAATTTGTCCTTTGTTCTCCGCACCGCGTCTTGGCTGGTCAATAAGTTGTCCTTTGTTCTCCGCACCGCGTCCTCCAAGAAACTTCTCCTCTTCACGCACTCCCCTCATGCTCGCCACTCTATATAAAGCAACCCCTTTCGTCCCCGATACGTGCACACACTCGGTTTCAACTTGCTCCGACTGTCCTTCGAGTGTCTCTAGCTTCCAAATCAAAAGTTAGAGCAGTCACAATCTCAGTTCTTGAAACCCAAGAGAAATGAAGGTGAGATATCTTGTAGTCCTTCGAGAAGTTCCCTGTTTTTTTCGCATATTATGCGTATCTTGTTCACTTCTGTGAGATGGGGTTTTGATGTCACTCTCTCCTGGGTTTTCTTGAACACTTCTCTTGGTATCTCTCGTCTCAAGCTTCATGAGTTATCGTTTGCTTCTTTGCTGCTGTAATTGTTTATCGCATAGCATGATTGTATCTGTTTATGTGAATAAGAATGCTCGGAATACCAAATGATGCTTCGAATTCTTATTCATTGTTGGTTATATATGGCCAACTTGTTTAAACGCTAGTCTGTCGCACCACTCGTGAATGTCGAGTCCAGTCGTCCTCATGAGAGATTGATATTCACTCAAAGTCTAACTGGGTTTTGCTTTCCTCAAACTTTTGCAGAAGTTGGTGGTGAAGGTGAATCTACACGATGACAGAGACAGAAGCAAGGCCATGCAAGTAGTTTCTGGTTTTGGAGGTATTGGCTCTCTCTCTCTCTCTCTCTCTCTCTCTCCCCTTCCTCTGTTTTCCCCTTCATTCTCCCACTGAATGTTCAAATGTCACTGCAATAACTGATCATCTTGCGCTTGAAATGTTCGGCTTTATCACTAACCTTTCTCACATAATGCTTTCCAGGGATTGGGTCTCTGTCTATGGACTCGAAGGACAACAAACTGACGGTATCCGGCGATTTCGACCCTGTCAAGGTGGTGAACAAACTGAGGGAAATCTTGGCACACAGAAATCGTGAGCGTTGGAGCAGCCAAGGAAGATGATGGCAAGAAAGACGAGGGCAAGAAAGAAGAGGGCAAGAAGGACGATCAAGTCGCCAATCTCGTAAAAGCCTATGAAGCATACTATTCTACGCCGGTCACATATTACTGCGTGCCCCAAGAAGATACCCCAAATTGTGTAATTTGTTGAAATTCTTTGCGCTTCCAGACCGAATCAGGACTTGGTTTGTGCATCGGAGAGGATTGAAAAAGTAAGCTTGATTATGCCTCACGTACACAAGTGGAGTACCTTTTCTAGAATTGTAGGCTTTATTGCGTCGTTTGGTACTTGTACGTGCGTAGGGTGTATATATAGAGAGATTGGTTTTCACTTGAGGAACTCAAGCTATGGAAAATCCATTATGTACTCCATTTCAGCAAATCATTGTTTTCAATGATTGGAATATGCAGTGGATGTTTTAATTTCATTTTTGCTCGATCTCTTACACAATCTGCAGGCAAAAACAGATATTGTTCATTTCAATCGCATCATGATTCGATCCATAGGCTATAGCAGCAGTTGCGAGAAGTTGATGAACATACCTGATATTCCTTTACTAGCTTCTTGTCATAATTTAACCTCGTATTCTTGTGGAAAGGTATTCTACTGAATAATAATATTCTAGAAAAGAGTACGGTTAGTTACTAAATGTGTTCCATGCTTATGTTCTGTTGACTCAATAATTGCTTTGGCTTATGATAAATTCTGGTGACTGGTCGATGGCATCAGAGTAATTCAAGTTCTTCGTTCTTGTATTGCGAATGCTAACTAGATGGCTGGAAAAGGTTCAATTGTTCAATTTGATATTGAACGATTCACCAAGAAGAATAATTTTACACTATGGTGGAGAAAGATGAAGGATTTGTTCATTCAACGGGGTTTATCAAAGGCTCTTCTGGAAAGATCGAACAAGCCAGACACCATCACTAATGATGATTGGGCCAACATTTAGGAGAGGGCGTGTAGCACGATCCAATTGAGCCTATTGGATGAGGCCCTTCAATATGTGGTGGAAATCGAATCCACTCTAGAGGTATGGCTCAAACTCGAAAGCATCTACCTAATAAAATCTCTTATGAACAAGTTGTTCTTGAAGAAGAGATTGCATTCGATTCACATGAGTGAAGGATGAGATCTATTGGAACATCTCACCGTGTTCCATCAAATGATTAGTGAACTTACAAGCTTGGAGGTAAAGTTCGAGGATGAAGACAAAAGCGCTTCTACTATTGGTGTCGTTGCCGGATTCGTTTGACCACTTGGTGACTACACTCATTTATGGCAAGGAAACCTTAGAGATTGAAGAGGTGATTGTTGCCCTAATTTCAAATAGCTCAAAATCTTCGAGAGAAGAACTCTTTAGGAAAGAGAAAAGCAGTCAAGGCAAAGGAAGATCAAAAGATCGAGGATTGAGCCATAGGGGTCGATCAAAATCTAAGGGAAAGTTCAAAGGAAGATGCTACGGGTGTAATGAGGAAGGGCATACCAAGAGGTTCTGTCTGACTAAGAACGAGAAAAAGAAGAGCTCGGATGACGAAAGTGTAGCCAATAGCACTGAGACCAATGATGGGACGTCTTGTCTATATCGTTGGGGAAGGACGCCATCAAAAATTTGTGGATCTTGGACTCTGGATGCACTTATCATATGTGTCCTTATCGAGAAGCCTTCAATGAGTACAAGGCATATGATGGTGGTTCAGTTCTCATAGGGAATGACACTTCATGCAAGACTGTGGGAGTTGGAATTGTGAAAATTAGGATGTTTTGTGGCATGATTAGATTCCTAGTGGATGTGTGTCATGTACCAGATCTAAGTATCAAAGTTCATTGGGAGCACTTGAATCCAATGGATGCAAGTACTTGGCTCAAGGTGGAGTCTTGAAGGTGATCAAAGGAGCTCCGGTTGTTTTAAAGGGATAGATGCAAAGTAACCTATATCGACTTATAGGAATCACAATGCAAGGTGGAGCATCTTTGTCCATGAATGCTAGCACTAAGATATATAACACCTGTCTATGGCATATGCACCTCGAGCATATGGGGAAAAGAGGATTGATGGAGCTTCACAGAGGAATGCACTCTAAGGTATAAAAACATGCAAATTAGATTTTTACAAATTTTGTGTGTTTGGAAAACAATGCAGAGTATGATTCAAGGTTGCAAATCATAGAAGCAAGGGCGTGCTCGAGTATGTACATACGGATGTTTGGGGTTCTTCATCATTAAAGTCAAAAGGCGGGAAGGAATACTTCGTGACATTCATTGACAATTTCTCTCGGAAAGTTTGGGTCTACTTCATGCAATACAAAAGTGAGGTCTTTGACAAGTTCAAAGAATGGAAAGCCGAAGTTGAGACTTTAACGGGGAAAAAGCTTAAGTGCTTGAGATCGGACAATGGAGGAGAGTACAAATCGACACCGCATGGAGCTTTGCAAGAATGAAGGGATTAGACATCACTTCATAGCTCTGGATACGCCCCCAATAGAATGGCATAGCGGAAAGGATGAATCGGACCTTATTAGAGAGAGCTCGGAGTATGAGGTTGCTTGCGAGACTAGGCAAGGTGTTTTAGACAAAAGCTGTCTACATGGCATGTTATATTGTGAACTAGTCTCCATCAATTGCAATTAGATGTAAAATTCCCAAAGAGGTATGGATTGGTAAAATTGACGATTATTCTAATTTAAGAATATTATGTTGTCCTGCTTTTGTACATGTCCAGAGTTCGAAGCGCTCGAAGTTAGATCCAAAGTCAATGCATATTTCTCAGTTACAAAAAGGAGTGAAAGGATACAAATTAGGGAACCCAAGTGAGAAATAAAATTTGACAAGCAAGGGTGTTGTGTTCAATGAATTTGCAATGTTGAAGTCAAGCAGCATGCCACAAGCGGCTGCTAAAGAGGAGAGTGATAAATCTATCGTTAAGGTGGAGCTTGAAGCCAAAGAATTTGCAGAGAATGGCAAGTCATTAATGAAGCTCTAGAAGTTTAAAAAAAAAACGGTAGAAGTTCTCCATACCACTGTGACGTATCAAGGAAAGCACACTCTCCAAGCACCGAGAGATATGGTTTTGAGGACATGATTGTTTATGCTCTTACCATAAACTCTGGTGATCCAAGCTCCTATCATGAAGCTTTGAAAAGTGATCACAAAGAAAAGTGGATGACCGTGATGATGGCGGAGATTGAGTCATTACAAAAGAACGAGACGTGGGAATTTGTGAAAAAACCAAAGGATCGGAAAGTCATTGGCTGCAAATGAGTTCTTCAAAGAAATGAAGCAACAACGGAGAAAAAGCAAGAGAGATACAAGGCCCAACTTGTTACTAAGGGCTATGCACTAAAAGGAGGGGATCGTTTATGACGAGATATTTTTTCCAGTTGTAAAACACACGTCACAAAGAATCACATTCGTTTGCTCAAGAGATCACTTGACGGTTTGAAGCAATCTCCAAGACAATGGAATAAAAGGTTTTATTTTTTATGCTTCATATTGGCTACATGAGGAGTGTGTATGATTCTTGTGTCTACTACAGAGTTTTGGATGATAATTCGCTTATTCTGTTGACGCTCTATATTGATGATATGTTGATTGCTACAATTGGGTTGTGTCGTGGCCCTTCCTTGATATGCTTGGTCCATGGATATTCAGGTCGACTAATGGTTGCCAGCTCCACCTTTCAGCTTAGTACTTTAGCCAAAATTGGCCTTCTTATTATTGTACTACAACACGTAGTTGAGCTCCACAAGCTTGCCAACAAGCTTACTTTGAAATTAGCTTCTTTTGGGTTTACAAGTAGCTCATGACAACATTGTCAGTACTTGCTACGAACACAACGACCCCAAGAGATGATGTTGCCATGTGCAAAGGCAGTACACCACCACCGTCATTGCCTTTCTCTTGGACCATGTATCGCCATTCAATCTCATTCATCTTCCTTTATTCAAAGCCACCGAGTGTCCTTATTGCATTAGAACACCACTAATAGCATAATTGGAGGCATCAATCTCTACCTCATAGGGCTTTGAGTGGTCAGGCACTACGAGCACTTATTCCCTAGTCATCACTTGCTAGCTAGTCGAACACGTTTTGATATCAAGCCTTGTTGACCATGGGTGAGGCCCTTGCGAGATCCAACAAGGCTTGCTTAAGGTCGACGATCGACTGGAGGAAGAAGGAAGGGAAGAGAAGTATAATTAAGTCCCGGCCGTCGGTTTATTATGATTTTGATATTTAATGTCTAACCAAAGGAAGAAAATGAAAGATTGGGTATAGAGACTCTTTATTAAAAATGAATAATTTAGAATATATTTTTTTTCTGTAAGCGATTGCTTGAAATAATTAGCTGCTGAAAAATTTTCTTTTTGGCAATAATTTATGTCGGAACTTTTTCACGGACAATGGAAATATTTTTCCTTCATTCCTTTCTGTAAACGATATGAACGGCACTTCTTATTCCTAAAAATGATTGCTTGTATCGTTCACAGAAACAAATTATCAAAAAGTATTCTCATCATTCACGAAAACATTGAAACATGAAAATAGTTTCTAATAACTAATCATTTCAAATGATACAAACGATGATTTATTAAGAAAGTATTTTTAAATTATTCATTTTTCGGAATACCAACGCCATCTAAGATTCAATTCGAGATATTTGCCGAAGAGAGTGGGCCGCGTTTATTCAAAGATATCACCCTCCTCAGATCAGCCGGTAGCTTGGATCGTTCCATCTGCTAAAGCGTGTTTTATCACGGCCCTTACTTTTACATTAGCTGAATGAACCATCGCTGCCAGAATTCTGAGTGATGCGATCGGACTAGAATTAAATAATAATTCATTGACCAAGACCTCGACTTCAACGAATCCAAAAAAGAATAATAAAATAAGAAAATAGACAGGATGGGATCGATCTCGTGTGTGAAACGCGCACTTTCCTGGAGATTCATGTTTCACGATTGAAGAAATAGCTCCTTTGCGCGACAAAAAGGTTTTTATCTTTCACATTTCTTGTCAGAAACTTCCAAAAAAAAAAGCCCAGTGATGGCATTTTCAGAGATGACGCAGGGAGTGACGTCTGCTTCGATTCCGGTCCGATGTCTTTTGTCCTGACCCCTCTCTTCCGTTAATTTCGATTTGCCCTCGTGCTGCAAGATTTTCCTTTCATTAACTCTTAAAAAAATTGAGAGTGGAGTGCCGCTATAGATAATTGATAGCCGATCTCAGCGCATTCTTAAAAGAAAAAATTGTGGATTCAGCTCGAAATCTCTATCGCACAAATAGTCAATTTAATTTCAAATATTTCTTAATGAAATGTCATTCGTTTTGCGAAAAATAATTTCGAAAAATATTTTTCGGATTTTAGGTGTTCATTTCGGAAAAAGAACTAGTCGTGGAAATTATTTTCCACCAAGAGAAAAAAGTCTTCTAAAAGAGGAGAAAATATTTTTCACTTTTCAAATTGAGGAAAATATTTTTATTACTTACTCTCTCTTATCTCATAACCTATTAGCCCCCTTCTTTCTTGTTTTCTTTTTAAATAATTTGAATTTTAAATTTTTTTCTTTTTTCTCTTTTTCTTTTCTTTTTCCTTTTTTTTTTTCCACCTTCTTCTTTGATCGGTTGTTGTACGGCTACGATCGTAACCCGGCCACAGGCAAGCCTTGAACTTGTCGGCATTGAGCGAGCTCGAGGCTCGCTAGCAACGTTGACGGCCTTAGGCCTCGCTTGGCTTGCCAATCTCTCGGCGAGCAATGAGCTCAAGGCTCGCCGACCTCGGCGAGCTCAAGCTCACCGCTCGCCACTCCCAGATCGGCGAACCAATAGTGAGTGCGAGCCTCTGGTGATCTGGCAAGGCCAGAGGTCAGCGAGCTAGTGAAAGCTAGCCTTCGGCTAGTCACCGATCGTCGCATGGCCGGCGACCGACCAAAGAAGAAGAAGATAAAAAGAAAGAAAAATAATTAAAAAATCAATTTTAAAATAATAATAATAATAAAATTATTAAAAAATAATAATAATAAAATATTTTATTCAAAAAAAATACATAGAGAAAAATAATTTTTTTTATTTTCCCATGTTTGTTCTTATTTTCAAGTTTCAAATAAACATGGGAAAATAATGACATTTTTTTGGAAAATGACTTCCTGAAAGATATTTTCTAGAAACGCTGCATTTTCCGTAAGACGAACGGAGCTGAAATCTCATAAGCTTTACGTGAGGAATTTCAATGCAATACTTCTGAGACTAATTAACTAAAGTGTGGTCCACTCTCTCTACTGACAGGATAACACGAGGGTCTCGCTCCTCGAGAAGCGGGCAGAGTCTAGAGCCGCCCAGTAGGAGTCGCGAGGGAAGCACCCCCGAGTTGCCAAAGGAACTTTATAATTTGAGCACATATTTTATTAGTAGTGGGTTTTGGACACAAGAATAGCAATTAGGTATATATAATCTCTTTCTCTTGTATTTAAGAGATGTATGCGATGTGCCAATTATAGTGGAATACTTTACTAGACATAACCCTAATTTAAGGTTGAACTGAGATGAAAACATTGTGTCTCGAATTCTCTTTGACACTTTTATTCTCGATTCCTTGCAATCGTGCACCAAATCCTGACACGATTGTCACCCATTGACGTCATGTTTCAAGCAAGGCTATCATGTGGGACAACAAGCATGCAATTTCGATGGCAAATTGGTTGGAAGGATTATATTGGAATTTCTCTTAGAAGATCTAGGACTATGTCGGCAAAGTTGAAAAATTTAGAATCAAATTGATATTCAAATGATTAATAAGTTGAGGATGGATTTGGGGGAAAATTCCAAAAAGAGCCGAAGTAGACCTTATTTCAAGTAAGGGAAGTGATCTTGGTTGTATCAAATAAAAGCCCGACGTCACCGGTCGTTGGCTAGCTAAATTTTCCGATTTTCATCCAAATTTTCTTTTCTTTTTTCTTTTCTAGTGTTGGCCAATGGCCACTAGGGAAGGTTGGTGAGGGCTCAACGACCCTTGCCTGGCCACTAGGAAAGGCTAGCAAGCACTTGCCAACAATGAGCAAGGGCCTACAAGCCCCTGCCAGTCACAGACAAGGCCACCCTTACCAAATCCGGTGAGGGTCGGCCTTGCCTAGGGTCGACGAGGGCTCAACGACCCTTGCTGGCCGCTAGCGAGGGATGGTCGAGCCCTCACCTAGGGCAAGTGAGGCCGACCCTCACCGAATCTGGCGAGGGCTTGTAGGCCCTCACTAGCCCTTACCAACAGCCGGTGAGGTTGTTGAGCCCTCGAGGATGGTTGTGAGGCCATCCCTCGATTGTGGCTAGTATGAGTGGCCCTTGTCGAATAGGGCTAGGGCGACCCTTGCCTAGCCCTCTGTGTACATCGTCAATGGCCGGTTAGCCACTAGAGTGAAGAGGAAGAAGAAGAACTAAAAAAAAAAAAAAAAAAGGAAAAGAAAAAAGGAAGTAGAAAATAAAAAAAATGATAAATGACAAAAAAACCTTTGATCGTTAAAAAGTCGAACTCTTATTTGAAATAAACAGTCACTTCATTTTTCTTATTTGAAAAATAAAGTTCATCATTTAAGGCCAAAATTCTTATTTTTTGAAAACGAAGGTATTTTTGGTCTTTTTTTTGGAATTTTCCTCGAATCCAATGATTATCTCCGTGGATAATGATTTTTCAATTCTAATATGCCATTAGATGGAAGAGATGCATACGTGCAAAATCGCAATGCAATTCTATCCAATGAAAAGCTTGAACCCGTCAACTGCTTGAACTGAGTGGGTTGCCAAGACTTTCAAGACTCACTGCTTCAAAAGTCACCGAGTCGCGAGGGGCTACTCAACCGAGTCACCTCAAAAGCCTCGAGTCGTGAGGGGCGACTCGCCCTCTCTCTCTCTCTCTCTCCCCTTCCTAAAGTGGCCATCCTCTGTTTTCGATCGCCTCGACTCGTTACTTTACTGAGAAACCGGGTGGCTCTTTCCCTTGACTCGTTATTGAATTGACTGGTCAATAATTTGTCCTTTGTTCTCCGCACCGCGTCCTCCTAGATAATTGCTCCTCTTCACGCACTCCTCTCTTGCTCGCCACTCTATATAAAGCAACCCTTTTCGTCCCCCATACGTGCACACACTCAGTTGCAACTTGCTCCGAGTGTCCTTCGAGTGTCTTTAGCTTCCAAATCAAAAGTTAGAGCAGTCAGAATCTCAGTTCTTGAAACCCAAGAGAAATGAAGGTGAGATGTCTTGCAGTCCTTCGAGAAGTTCCCTCTTTTTTTCTTTTCTTTTTTCGGCATATTATGTGTATCTTGTTCACTTCTGTGAGATGGGGTTTCAATGTTACTCTCTCCGGTGTTTTCTTGAACACTTCTCTTGGTATCTCTCGTCTCAAGCTTCATGAGTTATCGTTTGCTTCTTTGCTGCTGTAATTGTTTATCGCATAGCATGATTCCATCTGTTTATGTGAATAAGATTGCTCGGAATACCAAATGATGCTTCGAATTCTTATTCATTGTTGGTTATAGATGGCCAACTTGTTTAAACGCTAGTCTGTCGCACCACTAGTGAATATCGAGTTCGGTCGTCGTTGTAAGAGATAAACATTTACTCGAAATCTAACTGGTTTTTGATTTGTTCAATCTTTTGCAGAAGTTGGTGGTGAAAGTGGAACTAAATGATGACAGAGACAGGAGAAAGGCCATGCGAGTAGTTTCTAGTTTTGAAGGTATTGGCCCTCTCCCTCTCTGTTTTTTCCCTTCTTTCTCCCACTGAATGTTCAAATCGTCACTGTGATAGTAATCATCTTGTGCTCGAAATGTTCGGCTTTATCACTAATCTTTCTCACATTATGCTTTCCAGGGATTGGGTCTCTGTCTATGGACTCGAAGGACAACAAACTGACGGTATCCGGCGATTTCGACCCTGTCAAGGTGGTGAACAAACTGAGGAAATCTTGGCACACAGAAATCGTGAGCGTTGGAGCAGCCAAGGAAGATGATGGCAAGAAAGACGAGGGAAAGAAAGAAGAGGGCAAGAAGGACGATCAAGTCGCCAATCTTGTAAAAGCCTATCAAGCATACTATTCTACACCGGTCACATATTACCATGTGTCCCCAGAAGAGACCCCAAATTGTGTCATTTGTTGAAATTCTTTGCACTTCCAGACCGAATCAGGACTTGGTCTGTGCACCGGAGAGGATTGAATCAGTAGGGTTGATGCCTTATGAACACAAGAACAAGTGGAGTACCCTTTCTAAAATATTAGGTTTTTGGTGTGTTATTCGGTACTTGTGTGTGTTTAGGATGTATTTGTAGAGAGATTGGTTTTCAGTTGAGGAACTCAAGGTATGGAAGATCCACTATGTACTCCATTTTGGCAAACGATTGTTTTCAGCGACTGGAATATGCAGTGGATGTTTTCAATCTTTTTTTGCTTGATATATTGAACAATCTGCGGGCAAAAACAGATGTCCTTCAATTCGATCGCACTATCATCCTATGTCCTTAGGCTGTGGCAGTGGTTGCGGTTAGCTGATGAAACATACCTGGTATTTCTTTAGCAGCTTCCTGTCATAATTTTGCCTCACAATCCTGTGAAAGGGTATTCTGCTGGATAATAAAATTCATAAAAAGAGTAAGGTCAACTACTAAATGTGATCCATGCTGTGAACTCGTTGACTCAGTAATTGCTTTGGCTTATGGCAAATTCTAGTGACTGGTCAGGTCAAACGACTTCAGGCAAGCTGCAAGCAAGCGGGACATACTCTGTTGAAACTTCACGAAAAACTTCTTAACCAAACCAAGATATGAAAGTGTAGCCTTGGACCTTGCATGCCAAACATTATTGTCATTTTCTTGTGTTGTTTTCTTAAATTTGATCATGTGCGTCAACGACAGGTGAGCCATTTAACTAATCAGTGCCATTCTTATCTAATTAAATGAGAAGAAAAAGAAAACTTCTGTTTTGCATTGTTTGGAAGTAATTGATGACATTGCTACCACCCTCATCTTTGATTGCGTATATATTCTCCTAAAGTTGAAGGAAAAAAGGGCGCTTATATGATCATTGTTTGCGGACTCGATGTGCTAGCCACAGTTGGGATTCTCTTTTGTTCATCTTTGAAGACATTACTTATAATGGCAGATCATTTTCACTCAATCTTCTCCGGACCAGCAGCGATGGATGTCATCAACGAGTCATACCAGCCAGGTATATTGGAAAGAGGCTGAGAAGTACACGTATTGCGCCCAAGATTATCAAAAGCCTTTGGCTTAGTGGTGGATCTTTCAAGTCTTTCCTTCTAGCATTCTTCACCCTGTTTATAACTAAGCAAAGCTTACGATGATCACAGCCAGCAAGACCATAATCTTATCTTACCAGGTAACTTCAATGAATTTTGGTAGATACGTATCCACTTCCTCGATTGATGATCTAGATCCTCATTACAGATTCATTCAGGAAGAGGGTGTGCGAAAGAATGGCTACAAGCTCGCTATGGCCTGTCCGCAGGATCAGTCAGCAAATCATGTATGTAATAGGTTCAACACAAGATGCTGGATCCCCATGACTTACCATCAATAAATTAAAACATTTGGACATGAGCTGCAGCCTGCAGATATGATGAGACATATATTGCAGTCCCGCTATTGATGAACCGCACATGTTCAGGAAAGATAGGACTTTGTTGCTCACTTAGGGAGAGTGTAATTAACATTCTATTCTCTTGGACTCAACTTACCACTTGAGGCTCGAGAAATGAAGAGCTGCAGATGTTCGATGGCATGTGATATCTGCATACCCTCCACTTCCGCATAAGGAGAACCACAGAATGAACTGCAATACTTCGGTGTTCTCCAAGGCTATCAACCTTCTCGTGAGTTTTTGCTTTAAGGTTGACAGCTGTTGGATCTGCTCCGAGCAACTCACTTAAGTTTTTCCTGACAGCTTCCTCGTATGGGCTGACTTTTGGTCTCTGGAGAATCAAGTTGGCATCTGAGTTTCCAATCTCATAACCTGCCTCATGCACAAGCTGAACCGGAGGGTACCATCACGCAAATTGACAAGGTTAAATTGCTAATCTTACAAACTGAAAGCAAGACGGTGGAATACACTGACTGTACTATCAGAAGCTGCAGGGAGGAGTGCTTGAATCCATGTGACACGGGTAATTATGAACAATGAATGAAGTACCTGCTTTAAGCAGATTATGGGCAACTGTGAAGATTTTCATCATTGACCCATGACGTTTAAAGTTGCAATGCGACTAAGTAACCAAAAACTGCCACCGCTGGCTAGTGCCATTCCTACAGCAATATAAAGCCCTCTGCAGGGCAAGACTACAAACTTGTAAGATCATCATCTGGCAAGTACCTGTGTTCTTAATTCTTACTATCCCTACAATAGAAGTATCTGCAGTTTCAGTACACTTGATAAGGAGAAGACGTTTTAAACAAACTGAAAAATCAGCAATTACATATTGCCACAACATCAAAGCAACACAGAACCCCAGTTTAAACAAACTGGGAAAGGATCAAGACCATACCATGCCCAAAATAACTTTGACCTTCTAAAACACTCATTCTAGCACTAAAGGAGAGAATTTTGTTAGTGGAACTGTCTTGATCATCTTGTCCTCTGACTCATGCCTCTGAAATGACCTAACTACATAATCTCAATTAGCATTCAGGTCAACCCCAGAAAGAGCCCCACAAAACTCGTACCTCATCTGAAGTGCATGATCATAAATCTACCTAAGCTTCATTCCTTCATACACAACATGACACTAAAGCAGCAGATAATATGCCTTAATTAGCATTCAAGTCAACCACCACAAAGAGCTATCTAGGCTTCTGCGAAGCGCACCCGATAAATGGTGTCAGAGCTGGTGGTTGAATGGTGGCTCATTCTCAATGTGTATCGGTGCTTGGTAAACATCTCATGGAAGGAATCACATGAGCAATGCCATTTCCAGGCAACAACAGTGATTGTGATATAGCAATGTGGTCCAAATTGCAGCCTTCATGGGTAAAAGGGAGGAAAATTTTCTAAATCTATCGCAATGTGTCAAATTATTTCTAAATCCTTTTAGGATTTACCAATTTTGGCAAGAAATAATTAATATAGATGTGGGTCATCTTACCAAGACACGTTAGGTAGGTGTTGACGTTGACATTTTTAAATAATATTTTAAATCTTTTCTTCTTCTTTTTTGTTTTTATTATCATTTCTTTCTCTTTTTTTCCTTTTTTTTTTTTGGACAGCAAGGGCCAACAAGCCCTTGCCAGCCGCTGACTAGGATCGTGGCCCTCACTCCCAACGAGCAAGGCCGCAATGGCCCTTCCCAGCCAAAATGGAAGAAAATAAAAAATAAAAAAAGAAAAAAATCAGAAGTTAGAGCAGTTACCAATCTCAGTTCTCGAAACCCAAAAGAAATGTAGGTGCGATTTCTTGAAGTCCTTCGAGAAGTCAATCTCTTTTTTTGCATACTATGTGTATCTTGTTCACTTCTGTGAGATGGGGTTCTTGATGTTACACTCTGCTGGGTTTTCTTGAACACTTCTCTTGGTCTCTCTCCGTCTCAAGCTTCATGAGCTATCGTTTCTTTCTTTGCTGTTGTAACTGTTTATCGCATAGCATGATTGTATCTGTTTATGTGAATAATAATGCTCGCAATATCAAATGGTGCGTTGAATTCTTATTCATTGTGGCCAACTTGTTCAAACGCCTGTCTATCACACCACTTGTGAATGTCGAGTTCAGTCGTCACCTCGAGAGATTGATATTTACTCAAAATCTAACTGGTTTTTGCTTTCCTCAAACTTCTGCAGAAGTTGGTGGTGAGAGTGGATCTACATGATGACAGAGACAGGAGCGAGGCCATGCAAGTAGTTTCTAATTTTTGAGGTATTGGCTCTCTCTGTCTCTGTTTTTTTCCCTTCATTCTCCCACTGAATGTTCAAATCGCCACTGTAATAACTAATCATCTTATGCTCGAAATGTTAAATTTTTTCACTAAATTATGCTTTCCAGGGATCGGTACTTGCACGTGCGTAGGGTGTATTTGTAGAGAGATTAATGTTCAGTTCAGGAACTCAAGGTATGGAAGATCCATTATGCACTCCGTTTCGGCAAACAATTGTTTTCAGTGACTATGGAATCTACGGTGGCTGTTTTATATAGCTAAAATGTTCCATCGCTGCTAGCAATTCTCACCACTGGCAATTCTCACCGCTGGCAATCAGACTAGATTAATAATAATTCATTGACTTAGACCTTGACTTCAGTGTCAACTTCAAAGAACACAAAAATCCAAAAAATTAAAGAGAAAAAAAATTAATATCACAAAAAATTCTAAATTAGTATGTCATATGATAAATTTACTTGAAACTACTAGTACACCTGGGATAAATTTATTATCTGTTAGTTTTCATTAGATGACACGTGATAATTTAGGTGTACCAATTTGAGGTTTTACCTTCGTTTGTCGTTTGAGATTTTCGATGCCAAAAATTTAATTTTGGATAAATTTATTACATGTATACTATTAACTAAAAAGAGTTGTGGTCCTATCAACGATGACGGAAGCAATGACGTCACCATCGAGAAAGGTTCTGAGATTTCATGTTTCTCGCCTGCGTGTGAAACGCATACTTTCCTGGACATTTCTCATATTTCTCGCCCTTCTGGCTTTTTTCGATCTTTCAAATATCACGAGTGAAGAAAAAGCTTCTTTGCGCAAGCAAAAATGCCAAGACCGTATAGCTAAGTGGGGGCATTTTGACAGGGATGATGCAGACAGCGATGTCCGCTTTGATTCCTGTTCGATCGTCCGCCTTTCGCCTTTTGTCCCCACCCTCCCTTTCTCCCGTTAATTTGATTGTCCCTCCTGCTAAAAAGATTTTCTTTGGTAAAGTCTAAAATATTACGTAAAAGGTAATACGATTAAATGAGACATCAAATTCGACACGCGTGTTGAAGCAAGAAATGCTTGATTGTAGCGTGTTTTTTAAAGAAAAATAATATCAAGTCAGTTTAAACTTGATTATATATGTGATGGCTCAAGCGGCGGTGTGTGGAGAGGAGGGATGGCGGTACATCCGCGCCTCGGTCCCCGTGCGCAAGAAAGGGGTCCCTCTCTTGTCACATTGTTTAGGGAGTCAGTGCTGTTATAAGGCGCAGTCCTCTAATCAGTATAACGCGTTTTAAGCCCCCGTAGCGACTCAGTGTCAAAACGGACAATATTACACGGTGGGACGAGTCCTTACAAATAGTATCAAAGCCAACTCCCGAACGTGTAGGGCCATTGTTCTTAGGGGGAGGGAAATTTTGTGCTCCGAGGGTAGAGGTGGAAAATGGGTGGGTCGGGCGTGGGTATGGGTTGGGTCGAAAATAGGTCGACCTATATTTGACTCATTTAACACATTTGACCCATATTCTTATAATGTACATTTAAGTAACCCATACCCGACCCGACCCGTATCCGACCCATACCCGACCCGACCCGACCCGTATTGTTAAAACCTATTTATTGTTAAAACATTTTTATGTAATACAAATTTTTAACAATTTTTATGCAATACAAATTTTATGGAAAATTTTTATAGTTCTTTTTAAAATATTATTAAAAAATCAAAATTTTAATTTTTTAAATATAATTTTAAATTTTTAAATTTTTTAAAAATATAATTTTATCATTTTTATTTTTTAAAAATATAATTTTTTATTTTTTATTTTTAAAATATATTTTTTATTTTTTAATAATTATTTTTTCTTTTTTTCTTTTCTCTTTTTTTTTCCTTCTCCTTGGGCCGGCGGCGGCCACGACAACGGCCGACGGCCACGGGCGAGATTGAGCTCACCGGCGTCGGGCGGGGCTCGATCGCCGATCCGCAAGGCAAGGCTCCACCCGACGCCGGCGAGCTCGAGCCTCGCCAGCAGCCTCGCCGACGGCGGCGAGGCTCGATCTCGCCGATCGGCGAGGCCGAGGCCCCCCCCAACGCCCGGCAGCTCGAGCCTCGCCAGATCCGACGAGGCTCGGCCTCACCGACGACCGGCGAGGCTCGAGACTCACCCGGGCGAGGAACGAGCTTGCCGACGTCGGGCGAGGCCTCGGCCTCACCGATCCGGGGCGAGGCTTGTTGCCGCCGTCCCCGCCGGCCGTCGGTAAGGAATGAAGAAAAAGAAAGAAAAAGAAAAAAAAAAAAAAATTGAAATATGAAAAATAATTATAATTTCGATTTTTATTAAAAAAATATTTCTATAAATTTAAAAAGCCAAGGGTTTAAACTTTAAAATGAGTTTCCTTATAACCCATTTAGACTATTTCTTTTTGTGTTTTACATTCACTGATCCATTTCTAACCCATATTTAATTTTCACTTGACCCATTTCTGACCCATATTTAACCTCCACTTAACCCATTTTTGACTCATATTTAACTTTCACTTGATCCATATATGACCCATTTAACTAAAAATGGGTCATAATATGGGTTTTTGACCCATATTGCCAACTCTACCAAGGGGAGAGAGTGTGGCGACCCAAGCGGCGGTGCGCGGCCTTGTGCTCCCAAGGGGGGAGAGTGTGACGTCTCAAGCGGCGGTGCGCGGGAAGGAGGGGTGGCGGTGCATCTGCACCTCGATTGGGGGAAGGGGTCCCTCTCTTGTCCCACATCGCTAGGGGGAAGTCCTAAGCTAATTTATAAGGCTTGGATCATTTTAATCTGTGTAACGTGATGCAAAGCAGACAAATATTACACAATGGGGGCGAACAATATTACATAGTGGGGCTCAGGTCCTTATAATACAGATGTTAATTCAGTTATAAATTTTTTTCAATTATTATCAATGAAGTCGTGAAGTTTTACGTGGGATTCTAATGCAGTCCCTCCCGTTAGAACTGAAAAGAATAATGACAACTTTGGAAATTTAAAACAAGTGCACAAATTTGAGGGAGAAAATGTTCTTAGAATGCTTTTTGATGGCTTCTCTTATACAATAGTTCATGGCTCATCCAATATGCGTGTGGTGTTCTGCTATTATATAAATGAAGCAACAAAAATAGTCTACAAAGCCAATAAAAGCACACAAAGAAAGTCAAATGAAAAAAAAAAAAAAAACACAATAAATACACGAAGACAGGCATTGAGAACTCGTCAATGAGCTTTTCCAGCCTTCTTTTTGTCTTCATGGTGCGGAAGGTTTTCTTCATTAAATGCTTGGAACTTTCTTGTCTTCAATCCTCTTCAAGTGCGTACCATAAATCATGCTTCATCGATTCGTTTTCATGCTTCTCCTGACACCCATATAAATTAAGGCATTCTTTGAAGAATACTAACAACCAACATGCTCAATTCTTCAACAATCAATTTTATATTACTCTAACATTTACGTCCGGTTGCTGCCCGGAAATTGCCCGTAAGATGTCATTTCAAGCAAAGCTATCCGGGCTGGCAAAGCTAGATGCTGCCGCATCAGCCATTTTATAACGCAATTGGCCGGAAGAATTATACTAAAATTTCACTTGAAGATTTAGGATTATGTTGGCGAAATTGAAAATTTTAGAATTGAATTAATATACGAACAATAAATTGAGGACGGATCTGGTGAATGTCCCAGCGGTTAATATTTACATGCGTCTGATGATATCTTCAAACAAAGCTAAGATGAAGAACACCCTTCCGCTTCGCCGTACTACCGGGTCACTCAGTGCAATTCATCCTGCTAACCTTGGCAGCAGCAAAGCCTGAGGAGGAGCATTTGGCAAGAATCTTCACGACACGTTACGACGAAAAGCTTGAACCAGTCAGCTGCGGGTACCGAGTCGGTCGCCAACGCTCTTATTGGAACGTCGATCCGATGGTTCTGTAAACATGCATTGAAATGTCAGTGTATTTGCCCACTTTTTTTTAACCATTTTCCATGTTTTTACTAGGAACTTCTACGTCGATCTTTTTTTTTGTTTTTCTAGATCTGCATGAATCGAGAGTGAAAAGAGGCACAACGGACGAGACAAATCCTTCGAGGACAGAGAGAGAGAGGAGGATGGCGGCAGCAACGGTTTGAACATTTCCTTCATCTTTTGCGATTGTTCCGGATTATTATATCAGTAGCCTCCGTGGGGCGACTCGCCTCTCTCTCTCTCTCTCTCTCTCCAAAAGTCATGAGCCTCTGTTTTCGATCGTCTCGACTCGTTAACTTTCTGAGAAACCGTGTGGCTCTTTCCCTCAACTCGTTATTATATTGAGTCGGATCTTCTTCCTCAACCACAGATGAGCCAAATTAACTAACCAGCGCCATTCTTATCTAATTAAACAAGAAGAAAAAGAAAACTTCTGTCTCATTGCATTGTTTGGTAAGTATAGGATGACACTCCCCTACCATCCTTATCTTTGATTGCATATGTATTCTCCTAAGTTGAAGGAAAAAAGGGAGCTTATATTCTTCTTAACCAAACTTCTTTGATCATTATTTGCGGACTCGATGTGCCAGGCACAGGGGCCAAGGATGAATCAGGGATTCTCTTTGTTCATCTTTGAAGACATTGTATGTACCTGCATACCATACCAACCTGGTTAAAAACTAATAATGGCAGATCACTCTCACTCAATCTTCTCCGAACCAGCAGCAATGGATGTCACTGATGAGAGTCACACCAACCAGGTATATTGGAAAGAGGCAGAGAAATATACCTATTGCGCCCTAGATTATCAAAAGCCTTTGGCTAAATGGTGGATCTTTCGAGTCTTTCCTTCTAGCAATCTTCACCCTGTTTATAACTAAGCAAAGCTTGTGATGATCACAGCCAGTAAGACGATAAACTTATCTACCAGGTAACTTTGATGAATTTTGGTAGATCCCTATCCCCTTCTTTGGGTGATGACCTAGATCCTAGTCACAAATTCATTCATCAAGAGGGTGTGTGAAAGAATGGCTACAAGCTCACCATGGCCTGTCCAGAGAGCTGGTCAGCAAATCGTGTGTGTAACTGGTTCAACACAAGATGCAGAATCCAAATGACTTACTATAAATAAGTTGCAACATTTGGACATAAGCTGCAGATATGGTGAGACGTCTATTGCAGACTTACTATCAGTGAACCGCACATTTTCAGGAAAGATTGGACTTTTTTGCTCGCTTGGGTAAGGTGTAATTAACATTCTGTTCTCTTAGACTCAACTTACCATTTGATGCTCCAGAAATGAAGAGCTGCAGATGTTTAATGGCATGTAAGTTCCGAATAACCTTCACTTCTGCATAAGGAGAACCACAGTATGAGCTGCAATACTCAGTTTTCTCCAAGGCTATCGACCTTCTCGTGAGTTTTTGCTTTAAGGTCCTGATGGCTTCCTTGTATGGAGTCTCTGAACAATCAAGGTGGCATCCAAGTTTCCTACCTCATAAATTGCCTCGTGCATGAGCCTGCCAGGGTACCATCACACAAATGGACAAAGTTACATTGCTAATCTTTACAAACTGAAAGCAAAGCGGTAGAATACACTGACTACACTATCAGAAGCTGCAGCGAGGAGTGCTCGAATACACATGAGACAGGTAATTATGAATAATGATCGAAATATCTGCTTAAAGCAGATTATGGGCAACCTTGAAGATTTTCATCATCAACCCATGACGCTTAGAGTTGCAATGCGACTAAGTAACCAAAAACTGCCACCGCTGACTAGTGCCACCCCTACAGCAATATAAAGCCCTCTGCAGAGCAAGACAACAGACTTGTAAGATCATCATCTAGCAAGTACCTGTGTTCTTAATTCTTACTATCCCTACAATAGAGATTGATATTTACTCAAAATCTAACTGGGTTTTGCTTTTCTCAAACTTTTTCAGAAGTTGGTGGTGAAAGTGGATATACATGACGACAAAGACAGGAGCAAGGCCATGCGAGTAGTTTCTGGTTTTGAAGGTATTGAAGTCTCTCCCTCTCTGTTTTTTCCCTTCATTCTCCCACCGAATGTTCAAATCGTCACTGTAACTATCAATCATCTTTTGTTTGAAATGTTCGGCTTTATCGCTAACCTTTGTCACGTAATGCTTTCCAGGGATTGGGTCTCTGGCTATGGACTTGAAGGACAACAAACTAACAGTATCCGGCGATTTCGACCCAGTCAAGGTGGTGAACAAACTGAGGAAATCTTGGCACACAGAAATCGGGAGCGTTGGACCAGCTAAGGAAGACGATGGCAAGAAAGACGGGGGCAAGTTACCAATCTCAAAGCCTATCAAGCATACTATCCTATGCCATTCACATATTACTGTCTGCGCCCCGAAGAAACCCCAATTTGTGTCATATGTTAGAATTCTTTGTGCTTCCAGACCGAATCAGGACTAGGTTTGTGCACCGGAGAGGATAGAGTACGAAAGTTTGATTACGCCCTGTGAACACAAGAACGAGCGGAGTACCTTTTCGAGAATATTAGGCTTTTATTGCGTCGTTCAGTACTTGTATGTGCGTAGGGTGTATATGTAGAGAGATTGGTTTTCAGTCGAGGAGCTCAAGGTATGGAAGATCCATTATGTATTTCATTTCGGTAAACAATTGCTTTCAGTGACTATGGAATGTGCGGTGGATGTTTCACATAGCTAAAATTTTCCATCGCTGCTAGCAATTCTCACTAATGTTATCAGACTAGATTAATAATAATTCATTGACTTAGACCTTGACTTCAACATCAACTTCAAGGAACACAACAATTCAAAAAATGAAAGAGAGAGAAAAAGAAGAGAGAAAAATTAATATCATAAAAAAATTCCGAATTGATATATCTACGATAAATTTATCTAAAATTACCAATACACCCGGATAAGTTTATATTACATTGGTTTTTTGTCAAATTTTTAAATTGAGTGATACGTAACAATTGATGAGTGTGCCTTCGTTTGTTGTTTAGAATTTTTTATGGTCAAAAAATTAATTTTGGATAAATTTATCACTTGTATATTAATTTGAAATTTCTTGTGGTCTTAACTAGAGATGTGGTCCTATCAAAAGATGACGGAGGCGACGTCACCATCGAGAGACGTTATGGAGATTTCATGTTTCTCGCCCGTGTGTGAAACGCATACTTTCCTGGAAATTTCTCAATTTCTCGGCCTTCTGGAAATTTTCGATTTGTCAAATTTCACGATTGAAGAAAAAGCTCCTTTGCGCGAGCAAAAATGTCGATATCGTATAGCCAAGTGGTGGCATTTTGACAGGGATGATGCAGACAGTGATGTCCACTTTGATTCCTGTTCGATTGCCGGCCTTTCGCCTTTTGTCCCCACCCTCCCTCTCTCCCGTTAATTCGATCTTTGCCTTGTTTATAACTAAGCAAAGCTTAAAGTGATCACAGCCAATAAGACCATAAT
The DNA here is from genome assembly GCA_014182565.1 of Eucalyptus marginata. NCBI lineage: Eukaryota > Viridiplantae > Streptophyta > Magnoliopsida > Myrtales > Myrtaceae > Eucalyptus > Eucalyptus marginata. The sequence goes on from CM024589.1 coordinate 5,627,251, forward strand.
CTTATCTTAGCAGTTGACTTTGATGAATTTTGGTAGATGCATATCCACTTCTTTGGTTGATGGTCTAGATCCTAGTTACAGATTCATTCTTGAAGAGTGTGTGAAAGAATGGCTACAAGCTCACTATGAATTTTGGTAGAGTGCGCGTAACTGGTTCAACACAAGTTGCTGAATCCAGATGACTTGCCATCAGTGAACCGCACATGGTCAGGAAAGATTGGACTTCATTGCTCACTTAGGGGAAGTGTAATTAACATTCTATTCTCTCAGACTCAACTTACCATTTGATGCTCCAAAAATAAAGAGCTACAAATGTTTAATGGCATGTGATATCGACCTACCCTCCACTTCTGCATAAGGAGAACCACAGTATGAGCTGCGATACTCCAGTTTTCTCCAAGGCTATCGACCTTCTTGTGAGTTTTTGTTTTGAATTTAGTAGCGGTCGGATCTTCTCGGAGCAACTCACACACGTTTTTCCTGATAGCTTCCCTGTTTGGGCTGGCTTTTGGTCTCTGGAGAATCAAGGTAGCATCCAAGTTTCCAAACTCATAACCTGCCTTGTGCATAAGCTGAACCGGAGGGTACCATCACGAGGTGGAATACACTGACTATGATACTATCAGAAGCTGCAGAGATGAGTGCTCGAATACACATGGCACAGGTAATTATGAATAATGAATGAAAGGTCTGCTTTAAGCAGATTAGGAGCAAATATGAAGATTTTCATCATCAACCGATGACGCTTGAAGTCGTAATGCGACTAAGTAACCAAAAACTGCCACCGCTGACTAGTGCCATTCCCACAGCAATACAAAGCCCTCTGCAGGGCTAGACTACAGATTTGTAAGATCATCATCTCGCTACTACCTGTGTTCTTAATTCTTACTATCCTTACAATAGAAGTATCTGAAGTTCCAGTGCGCTTGGTAAGGAGAGGACGTATTTAACGAACTGAAAGGTCAGCAATTTCATATTGGCACGACATCGAAACAACACAGACCCCCTTTGATACTGGGAAAGGATCAAGACCATGCCACGCCCAAAATAACTTTGACCTTCTAAGACACTCATTCTAGCAGTAAAGGAGAGAATTTTGTTAGTGGAACTGTTTTGATCATCTTGACCTCTGAAATGACCATCTTAAGTGCATGATCATAAATCTGCCTAAGCTTCATTCCTTCATACATAAAACATGACATTGAAGCAGCAGTGAATATACCTTAATTAGCATTCAAGTCAATCACCACAAAGAGCAATCTAGGCTTCCTGCTAAGTGCACCCGATTAATATTGTCAGAGCATGGTTGATTGATGGTTCATTTTCCATGTGCATTGGTGCTTGGTAAACATCTCAAGAAAGGAATCACATGAACAACGCCATTTCCGAGCAACGATGGTGGTTGTGGTATAACAACGCGGTCTAGATTGCAACCTTCCTGTGCAAAAGGGGGGGAAGTAAAAAAAAGTCAAATCATCAGAATGCCAATTTATTCTTAAATTTTTTTATGTTTATTTATTTTGATCGAAAATCATTGATATGGATGACGGTCATCCTACGTGATACACAGTAGTCTTAACGTTAGTATTTTTAATAATATTTTGAATATTTTTCTTTTTTTCGCATTTTCTTATTATTATTTCTTTCTCTTTTTTTTTTTTCCTTTTTTCTTTTGGGCCAATAAGCCCTCGCTAGTCACTGGCTTGGGTCGTGGCCCTTGCTTACAGCTAGCCAGGCCACTATGGCTAAAGCCGCCCAAAATGAAAAGAAAAAAAGATTAAAAAAATGGTATATTTTTAAAAATTGGTAGAATTGTCATGTAAAATGGATGTTGGACGAATTCCCACCAAAATAACCAGAATGATTTAATCGATAAATTGTGAAAATATTTACGGCTTAATGAGCAAAATTGAAAAAAATTGTATCGACTTGAACAAATACAATAAATTTAGAATTTTTAAAAGGTTAGAAAAGTCACGTACCGGAGACCGGAGGTGGTCGTAGTGCTAGACTCATTTAATTGAATATGTTGACAGGTTTTGGATTCACATGGCCGTCTTCATGACATGTTATATAACGAAAGCTTGAACCCGTCAACGGCGGGGCCCGACAGGGTCGCAATCGGTCGAGACTCACGGCTTGAAGTGGTCCCCAACCCCAAGTCGCGAGGGACGACTCGACTGATTCACTGTACTTTAAAAGTCCCGTGTCGCGTGGGGCAATTCGGTCGTCTCGACTCGTTCATTTTCCCAGAAACCGTGTGGCTCTTCCCCTGCAGCTCTTTATTATGTCGACGACATGACTTCCGTCCGCCGGTCAAAAGGCTTATCGCTCCGTTCACATCGTGTCTTCGAGAAACTTCTCGTTTCCAAGCACTCTTCACGTGCTCGCGGCTCTATAAAGCGACCAGTTTCATCCACGATACGTGCCGCACTAAAATTTTTTACTTTGCTCGAGTGTGATTCGAGTCTTATTGGCTTCCAAAACAAAGTTACAGCAGACACCAATCTCAGTACTTGAAACCCAAGAGACATGACGGTGAGATTTTCTTGAAGTCCTTCAACAAGTTGTCTTTTTGCATGTTAGTTGTCTTTTCTTGAACGCTTTTCTTGGCATCTCTCTGTCTCAAGCTTCCTGAGTTATCGTCTGTTTCTTTGCTGTTATGTTGTAAATCGTGGAAAATGAATAATAATGATTGGAATATCAAATGATGCTTCGGATTCTTATTCATCATTGATTATATATGGCCAACTTGTTTAAACGTTAGTTTATCACTCAGCTTGTGCACGTCTGAGTTCAGTGTCGTAAGAGATTGATATTTAGTCTAAATCTAACAGGCTTTTTGCTTTCCTCAAACTTTGCAGAAGTTGGTGGCGAAAGTGGAGGTACGTGACGAAAGACAAAAGAGGAAGGCCATGCAAGTAGTTTCTAGTTTTGGAGGTATTGACTCTCTCTCTCTCTCTCTCTCTCTCTCTCTCTCTCTCTCTCTCTCTCTGTTTTTCTCTTCATTCTCCCACTGCATGTACAAATCGTCACTGTAATAACTCATCATCTTGTGCTTCGAATGTTCGGCTTTATCGCAACCTTTGTCGCATAATGCTTTCAGGGATTGGATCTCTGTCTATGGACCTAAGGACAACAAACTTAACGGTATCTGGCGAATTCGACCCGGTCAGGTGAACAAACTGAGGAAATCTTGGCGCACAGAAATCGTGAGCATCAGGACGGCCAAAGAAGATGAGGGCAAGAAGAACGAAAGTCAGGAAGCCTTGCAAACGTGCTATTCTACACCGATCTGCTTATTACTATGTGCCGAAAAGAACCCCAGAGTTGTGTCATATGTTAAAATTGTTTGTGCTTCAGACCTAGTCGGGACATGGTTTGTGCGCTAGAGGATTGACTAAGGAAGGTTGATTATGCCAAATAAACACAAGAACATGTGGAGTGCCTTTTTAGAACATTAGCTTTTAGTGTCTTTCCGTTTTTCGTGTGTACATAGGGTATCCATGTAGAGAGATAGGTGTGTAGTTGAGGAACTCAAGGCATGAAAGAGCCATGCCTGGGATTCCTTTAGCAGCTTGTTGTCATAATTTAGCCTCGCAATCCTGTGGAGGGTATTCTATTGAATTATAAGATTCTCAAAAAGAGAGTAAGTTCAGATACTGAATTTGATCCGTGCTTCGGTCATGTTGAATCAGTAATTGCTTTGGCTTTTGGTATATTCTGGTGACTGGTCAGGTCAAGTGACTTCTGGCAAGTTGCGAGCGAGCGGGATATACTCAGTGAAATTTCGTGACAATTTCTTAACCAAACCAAGGGAAGAAAGCGTAGCCTTAGACTTTTCCTTGCCGAAAACGATGTGTGGTGTCACTTTCTTATTAAAAAACTTGCATCGCCCGCCTTTTCTGGTTTTGCTTAAATTTGATCGATAAACCAAGGGAAGCGTAGCCTTAGACTTTTCCTTGCCGAAAACGATTTGTGTTGTCACTTTCTAATTAAAAAACTTGCATCAACCGCCTTTTCTGGGTTTGCTTAAATTCGATCGATAAGCACGAACCAAGATAGGCCATTTAACTAATCCAGCGCCGTTCTTATCTAATTTACTGAAAAATGAATCTTCTACTTAATTGAGTTGTTTGGAAGTATTTGACGACATCTCTATAACCCTCATCTTTGACAGCATATATTCCACTATAAAATAAGTCGAAGAAAAAAATGGAGCCAAAGATGGATCAGGGGATGCTCTTTCGTTCATCTTTGAAGACATTGTCTTTACTTGCGTATACCATCCTGGTCCACAAACTTATAATGGTGGATCATTCTCACTCAATCTTCTCCGAACCAGCAGTGATGGACGTCATTAACGAGATTCATACTGGCCACGTAAAATTGGAAAGACGCAGAGAAGTATACATATCGTGTCCACGATTATCAGAAGCCTTTGGCTTTATGGTGGTCCTTTCGAGGTCTTTCTTTCTAGCAATCTTCACCCGGTATACGCTAAGAAAAGCTTACGATGATCATAGCCAGTAAGACCATAATCTTATCTGAGTTACTTTGATGAATTTTGTTGAATTCATATCCACTTCTCTGCCTGATGATCTAGATCCTAGTTACAAATTCCAATCATGAAAGAGGCCGTTGTGAAGAATGGCTACAAGCTCACCACGGCTATCCCCGAGAATCGGTCAGCAAATCGTGTATGAAACTGGTTCAACACAAGATGCTGAACCCACATGACTTGCCATCCATAAGTTACAACATTTGGACATGAGCTGCAGATATGATAAGACGTATATTGCTGACTTACTATTAGTGCACCGCACGTGTTCAGGAAAGGTTGGACTTTATTGCTCACATGGGGAAAGTGTAATTAACATTCTATTCTCTTATCCTCTTACCCTTTGATGCTACATAAATGAAGAGCTGCAGTTGTTTAATGGCGTGCATATCCATACCCTTCACTTCCGCATAAGGAGAACCACAGTATGAGCTGCTATACTCCGGTTTTCTCCGAGGCTATCAACCTTCCGTGAGTTTTGCTTTGAGGTTAACAACAGTCGCATCTGCTCCGAGCAACTCACATAAGTTTTGCCTGATGGCTTCCTTGTGCGGGCTGACTTTTGGTCTCTGGAGAATCAAGGTGGCATCCAAGTTTCCAATCTCATAGCCTGCCTCATGCATGAGCCAGACCTGAAGGTACCATCACACAAAATCAACAAAGTTGGTACAATATTTACAAACTGAAAGCAAGGAGGCAGAATACATGATTATACTATCAGAAGCTGCAGAGATGAGTCTTCCTATACAAATAATACAGGTGACTGTGCAATGAATGAAACATCCGCTTCAAGCAGATTCTGGGCAAATGTAATCATTTTCATCTTCAACCAGTGACTTGTGCATTCCACTTAAAGTTGCAATGCACTAAATACCCAAAAACTGCCACCACTGACTAGTGCCGTTCCTACAACATTATGAAGCCCTCCACAGGGCAAACTACAAACTTTTAAGATCATCATCTAGCAAGTCTCTGTTTTCTTAATTCTTATCCCTACAGTAAAAATGCCCAAGTGCCCACATACTTAATAAGGAGAAGACATAGTTAACAAAAACAAGGTCCTTAATTACATATAGGCACGACAGCGGAACATCACAGAGCCCATTCATGTCCCTCATACAAGGATACTGGGAATAATTCCAACAAAAGAGCAAAGACCACACCATGCCAAAGAATAAGTTTGACCTTCTAAAACACTCATTCTTCAGTAAAGGAGAGGATTTTACCGTGGAACTATCTTGATCATCTTGACCTCTTATTCATGCCCCTGAAATGACCTAAGTACATAATCTTAATAACTATTCAGGTCAACCCCCTCAAAGAGCCCAACAAAATTTGGACCTCATCTCAGGTGCATCACTTCACTCATTCATACACAACACACAACACTCAAGCAGCAGTTGGTCTATCTTATCCTCAAACAAACAGCGAGATAAAATTAACCATGGCCAATCAAGATGGCAAAAGGGCGGATTTCATAAACAAAAAACCCCAGCGAAACGCTCGACAGATGAACTACGCAGTGTCAACTGCCATTATCTTGTCGGATCACCTTCCAGCGAGAACCATGCTTATGCACCAAAACATGCGACATTCGAAACTATTATCAGCGAACGAAGCAAGCCCCGTCACACACAAGTCGTAAAAGAATGGGTCGGTCAGGGTCAACTCGGCTTCATGTGATGAAAACAGACGAAGCCGCACCCTTCCACCCAGGATCGGAATCCAGAGATATCTGCCCTATATCCGGAAGCCCCAGAGCTCCCAAAATCGTCCACCACACAGTGAAGTAGCATCCCCTGCAACAACAAAGACAGCCCCAGTGACACAACAGTTACACAGCAATCACTCAAACACCCACGAATCGAATTTCACTCCAAAGAACAACAACAACAACAAAAGCAAAGAACCACCCAATGAGACAACAACCGAAACACCCCTAACCGTAGAGTAATTCATTCGGAACAAGAATGACGACGACGACAAGAACGGAATGAATTACCATCAGAGTGAGCCTCGCAGCCTCTGTCGTGAGGTATATCGATGCCGCCGATAATCAGAGGGTACCCGGGCTCCAGCCTGTGGAGATCGAAGCCGTGGCCCACCCTGAACGGCAGCGTCTTGGGAGGCGCGGCGGAGGCCGGCGGGGCCGCCCACGGCCGTGCTCACGGCCGCGACGACATGCGGCAAGCCCGCCGCCCTGAGGGCCGGGGCCGAGGCGGGTCGCGCAAAGAAACTCGGTTCTTATCAGAAACGAAAGCAGGGAGAGCGACTTCCCGTTGCGGGCGACGATGCCGGCGGGAAGAAGCGAAGAGGCGTGGAGGGGGAGGTGGAGGTGGGCGGCCATGGGAGGCGACGGAGGAGAAGAAGGAACGGGCAATTTGCGGTTGTCTGGTGGTGGTTGAGCGCTGCTGAGTTTGGTCTCGCGCTCTGCTTCTGGCTCAGCTCGGGCCAAGCGTCTGGTGATGGGAGAGGAGGGGGAGGGAGTCGTGAAGCACGCTTTGAATGTGCGCCACGTTTTAGCCCCAACGAATCTCTGGTGCTAGATGCTCGAGGGGATTTCTGTCTATTTAATCCCGGGAAGATGCTAAAACTTGCCAAACATGCTTTTCCCCAATTTCACGAAATCGGGAGAAATTTTTTAAAGATTTATCGGTTTTCTTCACTAGCCCCAGCCACATTTGTCGTCGAATCGCTTTACAAGATTGTTCAATCGAGACGAACAATCTTTGGGTACAGAGCGAAA